>JACMZG010001893.1:1877106-1967106 GCA_018340805.1 Microvelia longipes | reverse complement strand
CTAGGCCATGTGAACCTCCATCTGAGGTTGACTCTCCTGACACTTGTGATGTACACTATGTAATTGAACCAGTGGTTCCAAGTGTGAGTCCAGAGCCCCCTGCTCAAAGTGAGTTCCTTATGAATTATGCACAGATACTTTCTAGTTTGTACGCTGATCCCTTACTGCCTCGTAAATTGGTCCAAACTGTGAGTTCCAAGATTGAAAACTATTCCAAAAAATTTGCATCTATCATTGAAAAAAGTTTACGTGATAACTTCAGTTCCCACAATGGTCTTAAACCAGTGTTAAGTGTAATGTCCAACCACCACGATAACTTGAAACAGTTAAGGTCTCACTACAAAAGAATTCAATATTATGAAAATATGCATTTAGATCGCTTAAGAGAATTCTCTTAAGAGAGGCAATTGCTCTCCTAGTAGATGAAATTGTGGAAACAAGTTACGAGAGGAACGTCACACTTACGATTACTAGACAGGGCCAGTTGGCACAGAATATCCAGCTAGTGTTCCCTGGTGAAAGCAAGGTAACTAATATTACTATACAGCTATATAGTTTAGACACCTCTGTGAGACCTCACTGAAGATGAGTTGTTTATATCCTGACACGTGACACCACGGAGGTTACGCTCTTAGTGTCAGGGTTATCCCTGCGGCATCATAATCATAATAATAACCTATAATTTTAAAAGGGTATTATTATTATTATGAATAGTTAGTAGTATTATGAATAGTAATGTCATGAACTGTCCACAGTAAACGATTAACTACACTCTTAACAGTTAGTTATTATTTAGATGAAATTAAATTAATAAGCTAGGGGAAAATAAATATACCAGAAAACAAACAGATATTTAAGAAGTAAATTACTGGGAAAAATTATATACTGATTAAATGTAGGAAAAGTAATTGATTATCACTAGAAAGTAATTAACATTGTAAATCTTGATTTCGAAATTTTATTTATTTATATGTTTTTCTTTGCTTACAGGAAAGTTATATCTTACCTCCGAGTGGAGGAACATATGCGAAAGGAAAGATATACGACAGAAATAAAAACTACGCCAAACTGAGAAAAGCCAAACTTTTACCATACAAGAGAGTACCCCGCAACTCTGATTGTTTGAGCCAATCAAGCAACTCTTCGCAATCAAAATTCAATTTAGTTGCTCAGAGAGACCTCACTGAAGATGAGTTGAAAACAATTAATGAGCTGAAAAATACCAATGAGTCTTGGCCCCGAATTATCGAATTGTGGACAAACTCCCTAACGGCTAGGAAGATATATACGAGGGACTACTCTACTGTCAAACAAATATATGACAAATTTCCATGCTTGGAGCATCCACTGGGACATGAATTGGTGAGTTACTTGCTAGTACTTCAAAGTTTTTGTTGTAATTCATTTTTATGTAGTGTTTTAAAATCTATTTCACCCCCCCCCCACCTTCTATACAAAGGCCTAGTCCCTTCTGTCAAAAAAGTGGTCCTTTGTGTTGGGTTGTGGAGGTGTGGGGAGCCTCTAGTCTCATGGAGTAGGGGAAAGTACAGTCGGGAACACCTAATGGAAATGGCCATGACACCAGACCCTTATCACTTTACTATTTTAACCTAGTCCGTCCTCTAGTACTTAGTCTCTTTTATTGCTATTCATATGAGCAGTGAAAATGTCAGTAGTAATGCTTGTTGATGTCTTTATGTTTCAGGCTTTCAAAAGGAAGTGATATCACAACTATTCAATATCAAAACCAGTATTCAAGAATCGATACAGAAAATAAATTTTCACAGAACCAATAATAACAACCAGTACGAAGATTTGCTAACTTTCTTTGATAAGTTTAAGTTTCCATTACAAACAATTGAAGAGTTCAAGGAGTTCACATCGTTTGTGGGTGAAACCCCAGAAAACAAAGCAAAAACTGTAAGTTATGTTTATTACTCTTAATGTATGTTGTTAGTGATGCTTTATTTTTCTTTGTTTTGAAGCTATAAATTAATTTGACTTGCTTTATTGTAATTTATTGTTTTACAAATTCTTAGAATTCATTTGCATGATCTCATCTAGATCTCCGAGATAAGACCGAGTTAATTTCTGTTAATGTTTAATAATTTTATTTTATGTTAGCCTTTTTTAAATTTTGTATAATGTGTGTGTTTTTCTAACTTTAGTTGATTGTGATATGTATAGTTCTTAAGATTTATGTTTTAAAGCCTGAAGATGGCCACAGAGTTGGCTGAAAATATAGTACTACCATTAAGTGAACGCTCTGACGAAATCGACTTAATCTAAGTACTACAATAAAAAAGGCTGTTTTACTCTATGGCTTAAAAACGCGAATGATTAAATTATTATTGACACAACTTTACATTTAATAAATAAACAAATAAATCAAAATATTCGCCTCCGCGACACTCCGGCGACCTTCAATGTTTGCTGAATGTATTCTTCTTCTTTCTATCCATTGAATATTGATTTTCCTGAACCCATATAGTGGATTTTATTTAATAATATTTTAAACATAAATTAATTATAGTCACGACAATTTATCAACAAAAAATATTTATAAAACAGCAGCAAAGCAAAAGCATTCTTTCTTCTAAAAAAAAAGTTTGATCAATTCGATTTAATAGAATAAGATTTCTCATCTCTAATAATATTTCGAGTCCACATTCATTTATGAGATGTTGTTTCTTCTTGGCATGGTTTCTCAAGAACGCTAACATTCGAAATCTCATAATGGCAAACACTTCCACCTCAGAATAAAATATCTTCCTAATTGAACAAATTTCTATAAAGAGCCCTAAAGTTTCGATAGGACCTCCCCCAGACCAAAAGTTTGTTTTAATAAGCAAAGAATTTATTTTTATTTTCCTAAATCTTTGTATAGATTGTAACCTCTTTGATGATGCTTCAATTTTCACCCAAACGAACTCAACTTTATTTACAATAGAATCAAACTTTACTTTATATCTACTGACGGCTCTAAAATAACCAAATGTTGACGCATAAAAATCATCCATAACTTTATCTAACAAATTTATATTCACTACTTTTAATGATTTATATTTTGCGACCCACATGAATGTAAATGCCATTTTAAACTTGCTTTTATATTTAATTTCACGTCTATTAACTGCTTTCAAAGATTCTACGCCTATCATTTTTATATTATTATCATCCCTAAATTGTTGTGAACTATTGAGTATTCCCTTTAATGTTTGTTTTGATTTCAATTTTTCCTCGTCATATTTAACTGATGACATTATACAATTATAACTGTCATTTATCAAATCAAATTTATTAAAATTTGAACTATTTTGGGCCTGAATTGTTTCTATGGAACAAAGACCCTGAGTTTCGTTATGCCCTTTAGAACTTTCAGTACCCTTTAAATTATTTTGTGTATTTAAGTCATATTATAGACTTTTTTCATCTTCTTTTCCCAAAACTCATAATGTATTTGCTTAGTCTCAACTTTCACTCTTCCTAGTTCTTCTAATTCTACGTTTTCTAAAGTTTCTCCCTTTTCCTTATCCCGAAATATACTATCAAATACACCTTCCTTAATCTGTCCTTCTTCCTTTGTATCAGTCTCATCCCAGCCAAAAAGTGTCACTAAACTATTTACGTCCACCTCATCTATAGTAATATCTGGTAAAATCGTTCTTACTGATATTTGAACGTCTTCCGTCTGTAACATAATTTCCGTGAAATCCTCGATGTCCCTTTCAAATTCAAACATTTCGATTTCACTTTTCGAAACAGATTTAAGATTTTGTATCTCACTCCTAAATTTACCTAAATAATTCCTAACCTTTGAAATTAAATCGTAACCTAACTGTTCATCAACCTTAGCACGATCCGCGTTTTTTGCCCACTCATTAACCTCATCTATAACCTCTAACAACCTTTCCCTTACCTGCCCTAATCCTATTCTAACTGATCCTGCAGTAGAAGCAGCCATACCTGATCTCTCGAATGCCAACGCACTAGAGAAATTAACCTATAGAGATATCTGAACCCTCAGTTACTTAGCTTAGCCTTCTTCTCCTACTCTCCTTCTGTTCAGCTATCTCTCTCTCTTATTTGATCAGTAGAACCACGCTAACTGTACCATCTGACGAAATCGACTTAATTCTAAGTACTAGCAATAAAAAGGCTGTTTACTCTATGGCTTCTAAAACGCGAATGATTAAATTTTATTATTTGACACAACTTTACATTTAAAAATAAACAAATAAATCAAAATATTCGCCTCCGCGACATACGCTGTTTTTTGTGATATAGAACTATAAGTCATTTCATTCTAGTTATTAAAAATAAAATATTCTTAATTTTTTAGGTAAAGTTGTTGGCTTGTCAAGGCGGAGACAGTTTGAAAAGAGCTGTTGACAAAATAATGTTACAAATTTCATCTGTAGATGTCTGCCACCTGCACAGCTTGACAGGGAAGGCTACTAAAGGTGCTCCAGGAAAATTGGCCTTTAATGGAACTAATTTCCACACGTACATCTTCAGTAAGTTTATTTTTTTATTCAATATGTCCTTATAATTCTAATCTAAATAATATACCATACTATCCTTAATATATTATCATGATAATATACAGGGTACAAAATAAAACTCCCTTCCAGAAAAGGAGGTGTACTACAGCAATTTCCAACAAAAAACTTCATATAACTACAGTCCGATTTTCAAAACCTCCCACAAGGTCAAGTTTTATGATTTTAAAAAAACGCGTTGACTTAACTTCATAAAATGACCAATTGTGGCTAAACTATAACTGCTAGCTTCAAAATATTGGTTTCGTTGGAAAGCTGAGAAAATTTGAATAAGAACCACTTACTTTATTTTCAAAAACAATTTAACATAACAGCCAAAAATTTGCATGAAATCAAAATTAGTAAAATTTATGATTTTTCCAAAAATTTTTGAAGTTACTTTGATGAGAAACTAGCAAACTTGAGAACCTCTTGGTTTTAGAAAAACTACCTTGTTTACTCCTCTTTAAGTCAATACCCATATCATTATATGTTGATACGTGTATTTTCAGAAAAAGCAAAAAATAGGTTAAAAAACACGCTAAAAATGACTCTTAACAGAAGTGGATTTCTGTATATAGTAGTCCAAGAGCCAGACGCAAAAAACGTGACCGTCTAGCCCAAAGGTTTAACCCACTAGATCGACTTATTCTGGCTTCCTGATAATGAATCAGGTGGTCTGCCGTTTCAGATAAGGGAATTTTAGCCCCGGGGCCCCTTTAAAATCCGAAAAAAAATGACCCCAAATTCTGTTTTCGCCCATATAACGGTGTTCCCATTGATTTATCTAAAAGTTAAAAGGTTGTTTTTTAAAGTTTATAAATTTCGTAATCCTTTTAACCATCAAAAATCGGTCCAGTTAAAACCGTGTAGTTTTCTAAAAAGTGTATTTTTTTAAAATTAAGTTTTTACCTATCTTTCAGCATATAAGTCGGTCATTAAGTCATCACATGAAAGCCTGTGCTGACTCTTTCTCAGAAAACTCTAATTACCTGCAGTTTAACAGATAATGATTTTTAAAGTCTGCCTAATTCTTAAACATGTTAATATGGAAAAACATGACATTTTTAGGTTTTTGTGCTTTTGGACAAAAATGTATGCTTTTAGATGTTTTTTCGGTAATCTTTCAACACTTGTATCTCCGGTTTTACTGGACCGATTTTTGATGGTTAAAGAATGGATTTATCACAAATTTAATAAACTTGAAAAAACAACCCTTTAACTTTTTAGATAAAATCAATAGGAACACCGTATTGGGCAAAACAGAATTGGGGTCATTTTCGGATTTTAAAGGGGCCGGGGCTAAAATTCCCTTATCTGAAACGGCAGACCACCTGATTCATTATCAGGAAGCCAGAATAAGTCGTCTAGTGGGTTAAACTTGGGGCTAGACGGTCACGTTTTGCGTCTGGCTCTTGGACTACTATATACAGAAATCACTTCTGTAAGAGTCATTTTTAGCGTGTTTTTTAACCTATTTTTGCTTTTTCTGAAAAAATCACCGTATCACACATATATGATGATGGGGTATTGACTAAAGAGGAGTAAACAAGGTAGTTTTCCTAAAACCAAGAGGTTCTCAAATTTGCTAGTTTCTCATCAAAGTAACTTCAAAAGTTTTGGAAAAATCATAAAATTTTACTAATTTTTGATTTCATGCAAATTTTTGGCTGTTATGTTAAATTGTTTTTGAAAATACAAGTAAGTGGTCTTATTCAAATTTTCTCAGCTTTCCAACGAAACCAATATTTTGAAGCTAGCAGTTATAGTTTAGCCACAATTGGTCATTTTATGAAGTTAAGTCAACGCGTTTTTTAAAATCATAAAACTTGACCTTGTGGGAGAATGGTTGAAAATCGGACTGTAGTTAATATGAAGTTTTTTGTTGGAAATTAGCTGTAGTACCACCTCCTTTCGGGAAGGGAGTTTTATTTTGTACACCCTGTATATAATCTTTTAAGTGGTTTAGGTTTCATCAAATGAGTATGGAAGTAAGCCAATGAGTAATAATATGCAAAAAGTAAGCAAATGAGTTTGCATAGATCAAAAAGTTAATATAATATGTCTTTGTATACTTTCTATGGTGAAAAGGAGCCAAAAGCGTAGTCTACTTACCAGGCTTGATCTTCCCATTTTTACTGCTACCACTACTGTATACTGGATGACTATTATTGTATTTGTTGTTTTTTATTGGTTCTATTATCATTTACCTCGTCTTCACAAGATGTTGAACCCAGGGTTGAATCACATGATTATCGGGATTCAACCCTGGGATTGAACTCCTTCGATTTCAACTTAAATGTATAATAACTTAACATGTTTATTATTTTTGTTGTTTCAGGATCTCTTAAATTGCAAAGAATTTTTTCAGAAATGACAAAGCAGGAGGTAGCAAAGGATCTCCAACTTTTTTTCAATAATGTGAAGGACGAGTGTGAGGGAAGAGAAAAACGAAGGTTACATTTACTTTCCAGATTATTTTTAGTTTACCTTTTTAATGAATAGTGTATAAAAAGAATTAAACACTAATTTAAGCTTCCTCTATGATTTGAAATTGAATGTGAGATACTTATTCATTTTTTTTTTGAAAGTGGCTAAAACACTCAGCACAACCAGATATAAATTTTATCAGGTTGGTTAATATAAAATCTTTGACAAATGCAAGTACCTCATTGTGTTTTTTAGTAAACAACGTAAACACCGAACAATCAAAGAAATTTTGATTAATATAAGATATCCCGTTACTGAAAACGTTGCTTTAAATAGTACATCTGAAAGTAAGGATCACTCGAGTTGTCTTCACAGTGAAAATAAGATATCCACCGAAATGATCTCTATTAGTATTACTTAAAACAGTGCTTTAAATAGTACCTCTGAAAGTAAAGACCTCTCCAGTTGTTGTCTTCACAGTGAAAATGATATATCCTCTGAAATAATCTCTATTAGTGAGCCTAGTGAAGAGCCCAATTTAGTAGAACCAATGTCTAATGATGCTTTGTTTCCTTCTAAGACTGATTTATATGATTCTAATAAAAACTTAACTACATTCCTATCTCATTGGGCATCAGTTCACAATATTAGCAATAAAGTTTTATCGCACTTGGCCAAAAGATTGAATGAGCACTTGGGGCCTTTCATTAAATTGCCTAATGATGCTAGAACAATAATGAAAACTCCTCGATCTGTGAAGGTAACTGCCATTGAAGGAGGATATTATTTTTATTTTGGCTTACAAAATGTATCAATTAAAAAAATTTAGTCTAACTGTTTCAGTAACGATGATCTTGATAAAATTAATATGTTATCAGTGTCAGTAAATGTAGATGGCATTGCAATATGCAAAAGCAACAACTTGCAGCTCTGCCCAATCTAAGTACTCATTGACAATTTAAGTACCACAACAATCCCTTTTGTCATTGCTTTGTGGAACTTCTAAACCTATCATATTTAATTGATTTTACCAATTGATTTTACTCTGATCTACTTTCAAATGGATTAACAATGAATGGTAAAAATTATAAATTTAAATTACATTCATTTATTTGTGATGCTCCTGCCAGGAGCTTCTTAAAAAAATGCTGCAATCACAACGCCTATTATGAGTGTGAGCGGTGTAATTGTCGAGGCAGTTACTGTGGCAGAGTTGTTTTTAAATCAATTACCAGTCCCAAAAGAACAAACGCTATTTTTTAAAAATTTTGAATTTAAAGAACACCATACAGGTGAGTCACCTTTATTTAAAAATTGATTTTAACATGATAACTGGATTTGTTTTAGACATTATGCACCATGTATATTTAGGTGTGACAAGAAAATTAATAAATGATTGGCTATCAGGCCCAAATTCTGTTAGATTGCCTCTAAAAATTAAAAATAACATATCTAGAACATTAGTCTCCTTAGTTCCCAATATTCCCTGTGAATTTCCTAAAAAGCCGCGTTCATTGAAATTTATAAAATTTTTTAAGGCAACAGAATTCAGACAGATTCTTTATACATTGGATTCTTTTTTTATTTATTTTATTTATTTTATTTATTTATTATTTATTTATTTTTTATTTATTTTTTTTATTTATTTTATTTATTTTATTTAGTATTTTAATTTAATTTTATTTATTTTTAATTATAATTATTTATTTATTTTATTTATTTATTTATTTATTTATTTATTTATTTTATTTACTTATTTATTTATTTTTTATTATTTAATTATTATTATTTATTATTTACTATTTTCTAATTATTATTATTATTTTATTTTATTATTTATTTATTTTATTATTATTTAATTTTATTTATTTATTATTTTTTATTTATTTATTTAATTTATTATTATTATTTTTATTTATTTATTTATTTATTTTATTTTATTATTATTTATTTTTTTTTAATTATTTATTTTAATTTTTCACTTATTTATTTATTTTTTTCACTTATTTGTAGGAGTACGTGTTTAGACAAGCTGTCAAAGATATTATTGTTTTTCTGTTTAATGTAAAATATGAATAGAATTATATTCTGTACGTTATAGTTATTAGTTATTTAACTAGTAGTGTTACACTGGCGCCCAACGAAAATGTCTGAGTCAGATGATGATTTTAATGATAGCTTTGACGTTGAAGAAGGAGAAGAGATGGAAGGATACAACCTCCGATCCCGTAAGGTAAATAATACGGCTGGACAATCTACCAGCCAATTAAATACATCTACTACGGGTAAGTTCCCTTCATCTATTGTATTTAGCAAAGAACAGTTCGGTGAATTGTTAGGTACCGTCCAGAGAATGAATTGCGAATTTCAGGAAAAACTTTTACACAAAGTTAACTCTGTAGACAAACATGAAAAATCTGGAAATTTTACCAAGTGCACGTCCAGATTTGATGGGAGTAAAACTCAGATGTACGTTTGTTTCTTGGATGCAGTAAAGGTTTATAAAGAGTGTGCAAGGGTTTCAGATGAGAATGCTTTGTTAGGGATACCTATGCTGCTGACCGATCTCGCTGCAAAATGGTGGTTAGGGGTAAAGAGTAGAATAAAAACCTGGAAAGATGTAGTGAAAGAAATGCGTAAAGCTTTTAGCGGTGACAGACCTGCTTATCGAATTTTCCAAGAAATATTTAAATTAGAGCAAGCAGAAAAACCAGCACAGGTGTTCGTATTTGAAATGAGCGCCCTTATGGCTGAGTTGCCTTACGTTTTGGACGAGACAGTTCAAATCGATATTATATATGGGAAGCTAAGTAAAGCGCTAAGAGAAAGAGTGCATAGAGACAATGTGAAGGACTTGTCACACTTGGTTAAACAGTGCGAAATGGTGGAGGAGGTTTTGAAACCTGATATCACTGAAGTCTAATTTAAACAAGGTTGTTAAACCCAAGACACGCTTCCGGTGTACTTGGTGTCGGAGGACCAATCACGATTCAGTGGATTGTAGACTAAAGAGTAAATTTGAGACACACGATTTAGGTGCTACAAAGCCACCAGAGGTGGAACAAGGGAGAAATATAAAATGTTACGGCTGCGGAGCCTCTGGAGTAGTCCGAGCTCAATGCCAGCAAAAAAAAAGGTTCAACCGCAAACTCAATGGAAATCAACGAAGAATTGTATGCCGCGGCAGCAAATAATAAGACAAGAGTTGAACCTTTACTAGTACCAATATCTATTTGTGGTCTAAAAGGAACAGCAAGGTTGGACACAGGAGCCACCTGCAGCTTGATGGGACGAAATGTTTATGAGAAGATAAGGGACAAGGTTAAGTTAACTCCTGTAAATATCAATCTCACGTTAGCCGATGGTATCAAAGCTCTACGAAGTGGATACGTAGGAGTAATTGATATACTTATTGAAGGAAAAACGGTTCCAACTAAGATGATAGCGTTGAATGATGCTGGAGACAATGCCACATTACTCGGAATCGATTTTATGAAAGCAGCTAGACTAATCCCAGACATTGAAGAAAACAGGTGGTATTTTAAAGAAGATGAAAACAAGAAGTTTGAGTTTAGAAAGAGACAAACGATATCGAAAGTTGTGGAAGCTGTAAATCAAGTAACCCTTAGGAATGACGAAGCAACAGAGCTGACAGGCAAACAGAGATTAGACCTGATTGAGTTTGGAAAGAAAAATCCGTTTTTAACACTTCAGGCGAGGCAACGACGTTTGCTGAACATGCTATTGTCACCAAGGATGGACAGACCCCAATATCAGTTCCACCTTATAGGCTTTCTCCGCAGCGTAAGAAAGTATTGGACAAGGAGATCGAAAAGATGTTGGCTGAGGACGTCATAGAAGAATGTGAATCACCTTGGGCATCTCTCCTGTCTTTATGGTGCCAAAGAAGAACGGACAGGTGAGAGTGTGCGTAGACTTTTCGAAACCTTAATGCTGTAACAGTAAGTGACAAATATCCTATGCCAAGATAGAAGATCTTTTACACGAATCAAAGAAAGTAGCATTCGTGACATCTTTAGACCTAAGATCAGGAATTGGCAAGTTAGTGTCAGACAGCAAGACCGAGACAAAACAGCTTTTGTGGACTCCTCTAGGCTCATATAGGTTCAAACGGATGCCCTTTGGATTTGAAAACCTGCTCTGGGTGCAACATTCAAGCGGCTGATTGATAAAATGAAAGCAACCCTTAAAGATGTTTGCATCATAGCATATATTAGATGACATATTAATAATGTCAGAGACATTTGAGCAACATTTAAGGGACCTACAGCTAGTATTTTGATAGGCTAAACCTATTTAAGCTCCGTGATAAACCGAGATATAAGAGTGTGTTTGTCAACTCAAGGTCAAATACTTGGGACACACAATATCGCCAGAAGTATTCATGTGGATCCAGAAAAGTATCAGCTGTATTTGTACATGACTAACCTTTCCTAAGAAAATTTTAAAGCAACTACTATCACCTTTGTTCAATATCTGTTCATGGGTTTCTGAAAATATTTATTCCCTCATCTTCGCGAAATTCGCTCGAACCTTTGTACAGAGTTTACTAAAGGATCAAAAGCTCGAATGGAAATATCGGGGTAATTGCCCCGAGAAGAAGCGTTGTAAGATCTTAAGCTAATTGTTTAACGTAAGTGCACCTTATAACCCAACGCCCAGCATTTCGACAAACTCTTCGTCTTTTAAATGGAATTCAGTGCGGAGAACTATGCGGTGTGGAAGCAGGCCCTAATTCAGGGGAGGGTCCATATGTAACGCCCTGATTTTGAATATGCAATGTAAAAGTCTTATTACTGATCATCCTTGATAAATAGAAATTTAAGCTCTATCATTTACTGTATAAGATGTAGGCTTCTTGGCAAATCGTGGGCAGTAGTAGCGGATTTAGAAGCTAACATCGAATGCAATTGAATATTTCTATTGTAAAACAACATTCAACCATTTAAAATTGGCTTTATTTCCTTAAATTCCCTCGTCAGGTAGTAATTAGCATAGGTGGTGTCTTTATAAATTGCAGCCATTCAATTCTTAAAATAGATGATTCCCTTTGATCTGGGTTACATGTCTTTTTTGATCTGCTAAATGGATCGTATACGTCGTTAATGCGGTATCCTCTTCAAGAAACCACAGTTGTGAAATTACATAATCTTGACATTAGGATGTCGGTTGCACTCTCTTATGGCACTTCGCTATGCCATTTGAGCAAATAGAGTATTGCTAACCGCGGTAGATGTCAATATCTCAATGAGATGCGGAATTCTTCTCTGTATAATATAATTTAAGAATGATGATGGAATACTCTGTATCCATTATTACTCTTGATGCTCTCCTGAATTAGAACGTTACGCTGACGTTATGGACTAAGGAGAGCGAATGTATTATATTATCTTTCCACTCAATTAATTTATACAGTAGATCGAACTTGAAACGGATTTTCTCTACCGGCTGATCTAGATCTCTGCGCTATGTCAACTATACCATAACGATGATAAGCTGTCATGCATGGTAGTTCCGCCTGATTCAAGAAGAATAGTCAGTCATATCTAAGATGTATGGTGTTGGTAGAAGGAGAGCAGGCCGTACGATGCAGGCCTGGCTGGCTGTGAATCACTAGGTTGGGCCAGCGAGACTCACTAGTGAATAATTACATTCAATGCTCGGATGGTCTGGCGCAGAGAGGGTATACTGAGGCTAACACGCTGATTCGAAAAGTTTCACTAAGGGTGATAATAGTAATCTATATGTAATAAGAGGTATTGTGAATGAGTGCAAAGTTATTTAATAATAGTTCCCACCTGGCGAAGTATCTATCTGCATTGAGGTGTACAATAAAGGGTGGATGATTCAATGAGCCTACTAATTTCATATAGCATCACTTTCCAATGTGCGTATGAATGTATTATAAAACCTGGTCTGTCAGCATTATTATACAGGACAAAGAATGCTTGTAATTGGCGCATTATCTTCATAGTTGAGCCCTTTTTTGATCCATTTACCTACTATTTACGTCTCATCCACGTTAAACAGACCATCGGAACATCTGGTGTGGATATGATCTCTTCTAATATCGCATCTTATGTATATGGGTAGAGTATTGATTTATTCAACTTCAGCACTATGTCTCACTGCCTGCTGCGAAGAGAGAGGTTGCCAAATTAAACGATAATTGACTGATTACATAATTCTTAAGGATTGTCCGCTAATCGGGGTCTCGGCAGAAAGCGATTACTCATAATCAAGGGGAACATCCTTCCCTCTGATCGTGGTGTTGAGTAGTTATAGTTGTCTTCTCACTCACACCACAAGTATGCATCACTGATGTCATTCCATCAAATCGGTGAGCGCTTAATGCCTCCTTTTACAGCAGTCAGCACCACAGGAAGCAAACTCAGTAAGCGACAATAGAAAAAACGGACAGATGACGTAGATAGAATCAACAGTTATTGTCACCATATACTGGTCAGGTACCTGTGGGATAAGGTATCACTAACCCACCATACCACATGCTGCACTTCTAAAAATTTACATCGATGATAACGATTCGCTATGAACTCAGCAATGCTCCTCAGCTACAGACTCATCACTCCAGCATACATGACATTTGGAATGAGAGTTCGTCGGACATATTATATTCTGATGTCGTAACACTATTATTTAAGCTCTGTAAGAAATAATGAATAACGAAGATTATACTTGTCGCACAATATAACTCACATCTGAGGAGAAAACGTCCAGAGAGGTATGAGGAGAAACGACCATATGAAATAGGTTGAAAACAGAAGAACTCACAATAATACTCTTGATCGGAGCCATGAGACACCCACTACCTACTAGTATCAAGAGAACCTGTGAGCTATAATATCTTAAATTGATTATTGCGCTATAAGTATCTGTTCAACTCAAGCTCGACAATATCCGCGCTGATGTAAAACATAGCAACAGTTTGATTGCAAAGAGTAGAATCGCACCATAACGTTTATTTGAATGAGACAGGCACAATTATCCCATACCAATCTTGATATATGTCCGGTGAGTACAATAATGGGAATTCATCCCTTTCTCTAATAATAGTTGTACGAGAAGGGACACCTCTTACATCTCATTCACAAATCAGACGTCTCTATATTTCTGCGCAACTTAAACAATAAGAGTGTTCTAGCAAACAACACATAACCCCTTTCCTACCATTGTAAGACATGCTATTAAGCTGAAGGAACGATGTATATATCTTACAACAATATGTACATGCCTACCCCAAAATAGTACACTCAGAGATCATTGATATATCTAACTGTACTGGCACAGATCTTTACGATAATAAACTAGTAATGGGTGCATTTCTAATGTTAGCGATATGTACGCATCTGTTAAAGGACATATGCGTCTCAATTGATCAATCGAAAATATTCAAGTGTTCCGTCTTTGCTGAATATAATAGTGGAACAAAAATATACGCAAAGTACATATATTAATTTCTGTTTACCGAGTATATCTACCAAAAGCATCCGTTTAAGTTAATCTACGTTATAATTATTAGACTAGTCTTAAGAGAGGTCACAAAATAAACACGATTTGTGTCTATTCTGATCTTTGTATTTCTGTATCTTGTACTACATTAACTCTTAGTTTATTTTATTTATTTATTCTTGCTTTTAAAAACTTAATAAGCAAACAATTCTACAAACATTTTCTCAAGCTAAACGCTGCAATACATATTTTAATATCAGAGAAAGCTCTTGATAAAAAATTTGTTAAGAAAGCAAATTTGCTTCTTGCATCATTTGTAAATCAATGCCGACACATTTATGGAAAAGAATTTCTTGTGTATAATGTTAACTCCCGTAGTCACTTAGCAGATGATGCTATGCAATATGGCCCTCTAGAAAAGTTTTCAGCTTTCCCTTTTGAGAATAATATGCAGTCAATATTAAAACTGTTAAGAGGAAAAAATGATAAACACCTCCAACAAATTGTTAAAAGGCTCACAGAACAATCAGAACATGATAGTCTATTTCCAAGCAAAGTGATATGTTGGAGCCAGTAAAAATTTTTAAATGCAAAAAACATCATAAAAAAATTGTAGTATTTAATACTGTAATTTCAAATTTTCAAGGTGACTATTGTTTTTTGACCCATGATATGAAATTTATCATTGTAACTGACATTATTCATGATTGTAATGACAATATCAAGATAAATATAAAACTTGTAAGGTGGAAAAGCTCAAAAGTTATCCTGTAAATAGTTTAGTATTCAATTAATACAAATTATTTCTATCAATCAATCAATTAGTTAATTATTCCTGGTGGTTCCCTGCGGGAACCACCTTAGGTGGGTTGTGTCTACTATCCTCTATGTATCAATTAAAGTTGGCAAAATAAAACAAAACATAAATAACAAAAACTAACCAAATAAAATAAAGCATAAATAGATAACATAATCATTAATTGTTTTGTAAATAAGTTGATTAAAATATAAACACGACATATGATTAAAAACAAATATAATGAAAATCATGGTTGCCTAGTCTGCTGACTAATGCCAAAAAAAGTACCTCCAGTCTTAAGTGGAGTAAGTCAGGCTTAAGAGCACACATTATATTGTAGTGCTGAAAGTGCATTATAATAGTAGTAAGTTAATGTATTGTGTTAAGTTATATTAGTTTAAGGTAAATGTTCTTGTTGCACATAAGAGTGGCTATCTCGAGATATATATATATATATATATATATATATATATATAATATATATATATATAATATATATAATAATATATATATATATATATGATTATAGATATATATATATATATATATATATATATATATAATATATATAATATATATATATATCGGTTATGTTCTAGAAAGGATAAACCTATGAGAGGGAGAGGATGCTGGCACAGCAGTTTCTCACTGAGTTGACCCGATCCAGGCCACGAGCTCAGTTAGTTGTGACCTGAGTAGTGAGTAATGCTTATCCTAGTGACAGATTTATCAATACGGATATATTACGATGTCTGGAATAATTGGATGTGATCCTTTATGTATTCTTTTGTGTACCTTTATGTGCCAATCGTGTGAGTAGTTTTAAATTATTTAGTAGCCAGGGCCTCAGCGTGAAGCTGCTGCAGGCAAGCTTAAGTGAAGCTTAAATGGACTTTTAGGGGAGGTAATTTAGGGATTGCAATATAGCAATTTAAGTTAAAGTAGGAATATTATAAGTGTGGGGGAAAATTTGTGTTTGAACTTAAATATCCTAGGTAATTTTATGATTAGTTTAAGTGTAATTTTGTCTTTGTTTACTATATTACTAGTGTAAAGTGCAATATATATATATATATTATATATATATATATAATATATATATATATATATATATATATATATATGTGTGGTGTGTGTGTGTGTGTGTGTGTGTGTGTGTATGTGTGTGTGTGTATCCACTTTTGTCTGGAGGTCTAAAGGGAGAGGAATAGATTAACAGTGGTGTTATTGTACACATATATCCTGTATACGAGTGAGAAGGATGGTATGAGAGGGGAAATAAATATAACATTATACCGTATACACAGACAATAGAGTCTTTATATGTATGTATGTGAGCATGAAAATATAGTTATAAGAGAAAGGTAGTGTTTAAGAAATAGTTATAAGCCGTAGAAAGATAAGTTATACATAAACTATGAACATTTCTTTTGCTTCCACCACGGTGGACAGAGGGTTCCAAAAGTTGGTTAAAGATGTGGACACAAGGCTTCCGCGGGGAGTTACTGATATCAAATGAATTGTTTTTAAGATAAGATGGAGGGTTAAGCAAACAAGCAAAATTTATTACAGGTAGTGTTACAAAGCTTACGCAGACGACGGAGGTGCAGAGGCTCGGGGTCTTATCAAACGGTGGTGAATAGTATCTAGAGGTTAATATTAAGTGTTATTATGTATTTAGTTGGATCAGCTTAGCCGATAAGAGAGTAGTAATGGATGAAATTGGACGTGTAAAATTATACGTAAATCTTAAACAAAACAGTGTGTTTTCTCCAGCACTATAGAGGAAGCGACACTCCTGGCTGGTCCATCGAGCTCAGGTAGACAAAAAGAGGAAGGAGATAAGAGTCGACTCCAGCTTGGGAGCAGAGGGTCCTACAGCTGTCGATCAGACCCCCTTTCTCTCTGGTGCATGAGCACCACAATATTAATATTTAATGTAGCAAATATTATTCCATCACCACAGTGATGGGTTAAATGCCATTGCTACACAAATAACTGTTAGCTAGTCATTAAAATAATTATAGAACTAAAAATCATTAATAGTTCACTAATTTATTAAAGTGTGTGAGTTCTATAAACTTAAAAGTGAGACTAAGGAGAAATTACTGCTGCAAATATTATATTTTAGAAATATTTTATTATTATATTTATGATAGAATCGGAAGTCAAAGCTTTAGAATTGTGACCCAGCCTAAGTTCGATTCCTAGGGGAAAGTCACAGTGTAATGGTAGAAATTCTGACATTAAACTTCCTCTAACATCAAAAGACAATTTAATTTCAGCTAGTCTAGAAGGTAAGCAGTTGATGTCAAATACAGAAATAGTTACAAATATTCCTTTTAAGTGTATTACCGTGCTTTTGAAAAAGTGTAATGATTACCAGGTCTGAGCCTAATACTAAATTTCTATCCAAGTACAAAGATTTTGAAAGTTAATTTTATTTAAAGTCAAAGAAAGGTTAATGGTAAATATGTTGTCTGCAACTGAAGATAACTTAAAAAATAGAGCATGTGATTGTTATGGTGTACCTTATTCATATTGTGATCTTTATAATACTGATCTGTAATTAATAAAAATGTAAAAACTATCAATCAATGGCTCTTAATATAACAGCGAGCAATCTCGCGTCATCACATATAAAAGTCTTTCTTGGTGTTGAGGTTACTAACTGTGAGTCATTAGTTTTTTAGTGTTGTTTGTTTTGTTCTTTGAGATGAGATGAGATGGGATGAAGCGACTATCAAGTAACTGAAGTTACAATAGTCTTGTCAAAATCTAATATTTAAAACTTGAAATTTAAATATTCTTTTACGTTATAAAACACTTCTTTCAATAATAAATTCTTTACTACTTGACTGAAGATTTCAATTCAGGATTTTAATTTTCTCTGGCAGGTGGTTTTAAAAAGCTTTATCTCAAACACTAGATCCACCTCCGATTTCTTAAGCCTATGCCTTGGTATTGCTAACATTGGTATTATATTCTTGTAGGATAGTTATGGTTATCATTATTTATCACAAAACTATCAAAATTGCTTTTCACATAGACTAGTGACTGTAAAATAAAGAAATTTGAAATAGTCATTATCTTGTACTTGACGAACAGCTTCCGACAAGACTCCCTCTGATGACAGCCTTCCATGATGAGCAGAGCACGTTTTTGTAAAATCAGAAAATCTGTGTTGAAACAGAAAGTATCAAGTCTTACACTTGATATGTTAATATTTAAGAAATAATGTATATATATGCTATTATTAGTATTATCATAATTATTAATATCAGTGAATTAGTAATAAGTTTTATTTTATTTCAATTTATTTAGTCGATAATTCATTTTATTTTGTTTAGACAAAATTAGTGTAGTAACTTTTTGTTAGCGTTAAGGCCAATCCCTTAACTTATGCTTAAGAAGACACCTGCCTATTTATTCATCAACCCTTGTAAATAGTGCGATAACCTACATGTAGGTACCTCTTCTGTTTAAAATTTGCTGAGTAAATTTGGTGTAGTGCTAAAATTATTAAGGATTGTATATGTCATTAAAAGCCTCGTCAGTTCCTTGTTTAGAGTCTTGTTTTTGTTAAGGAAATTATCGCTGAGCTTTGATATAGAAATACTCAGGAATGTGTATTTTGTGCATTTTCACTCCAGAATGGCCTACTGTTTATCTGAATGGGGAAGTGCTACTGACTCACTCTCTTTTCATTTTACAGAAGAAGGCAGTAAGGATTATTGCCAGGAAGAAGTGGAATGACACATGTCAGCAAGTCTTCAAAGACCTCAAGATCTTAACCTTGCCAGCTGTATTCATCCTCAACATCTTAGTCAGTTTCAAGCCTCACTTTCATGATTTGGTTCAGAAACCGCACCGCTAACCTACCAGAGCAGCCCACAACATCATTACTCTGCCAGTTTGTCGTCTCACTAAAACCACCCACTCTGCCAGTCACCAGGTTGTCAAGTTGATGAACAAAATCAGCCAGGAAACACTCTGACTGCCCACGGATAAGTTTAAAAAGATAATTAAAAATAGCCTACTTGACTCTGCTCCCTATTCAATAAAGGAATTTTTTTATTAAGAAATTTGGAAAAGTTGACAAGTGATGCTATTTCTAATATAGTTACTATAAATTTTAGATGATAGTAGTAGTAACAAGAGTGGGAGAGGCATAAGCCAGGCAAACAAAGCCACGTCGGGCTCTTTTTTGCCAACCCTGTGCCAGATCAGCCACCCTGGACTACAGAGCCTCAAATCGGCTGGGGAATCTCCCAGATTTTAATTTTAGATGATAATAATAAAATATATGCCTTATTTTATAGTATAGTATAAAGACGATCAGTTTTTTTAATAGTACCATACTTAATAGCTTATACCCAGATAACACAGCAATTGGGAATAGGGGAAATATGCTACATCCTAAATATATGAGGGAAAAATCTAAGGGTGTGATTAGGGCCTTTTTTAGTCATCGGATATCTGACGTGTCTTCAAAAAATGAATGGGTCCAAAATAGGATTTATGGGGAAGAATGTGTGGGGATTGAAAGGGGAAATATCATGGACCGTGTTTATATAATATAGGGGAAGATATGGGGGATATACAGGGGTTTATCATGGACCATATATATATATATATATATTATATAAGGGATGAATATTGGGGATATAAAGGGGAAATATCATGCCGTATAATAAAAATATAGGGAAGAATATGGGGATATCATATTATAAGGACCGTGGGGAAAAATAGTATAAAAAGGGGAAATTTCATGGACCGTAAATTATTATAAGGTAACTATTCGAGGGAATATGGGCAATTGTATATGGACTGTATTTATATTATACAGGGGGAAGAAATATGGGGATTATAAAGAGAGGGAAAAGAAAAGAAAAAAAAGAAATAGGAAATCATCCCAACCACACAACCAAAACAAAAACAACACCAAAAACACCCACCACCCACCGAACAAAACCAACATCCCACAACCAAACAAACCAAACCACAACACAAACAAAAAAAACAAAACAAACAAACACACACACAAACCAACAAAAAAACACCACAAGTAACATAAAAAAACACACCAAACACAACACAAAACCAAACCAAGACCACAACATCAACAATATCATGGACGATATATACATATTAATGACAGGGAAGAAAATATGGCGATATATGGGAACTTATCATGGACCGTATACTATTATACGGGGATAGAATATGGGGATATAATGGGAGAACATATCAATCATACGGACGATATATTACTATACATAGGAGGAGAGATTGAGGGATATTAAGGGGAAACTATCTAGGACGCATTTATAATAAATTATAGGGAGAAACAACTATTTATAAGGAAGGGGGTCTTTTCTGACTGCGCACTTATGTCAAACTGTTATTCAGGATTTACAACCTGTGGCTTTGAATCGAGATAATTTCATTAATGTATACCGGCCATTTCTATGTCCATGTGCTCTTGATTGCTACTGTGTAATTGAGTTAGTCTGATTTGTATATTCATTCCATAGAAAATTTATCTTCTATTTCATAATTCATTCGATTCACTAAACAATTCGTAAGTACAGTAATTATTTTATTATTTTGTTAAGTTATTTCATATTTTGTTATTTGCTTTGTATTTTGTACGTAAAATAAGTTAAATCTGAAATCACGTGCAATGATTTCAACAAAAAAACTTCAGTTTAATCTCACCCATAGAATTCCTTTTTATCTAGCTTATTTACATTTTTTTTTTGTCCTACAAATCTTAGAATGAAATAAAAATTGTATTTTCCCTTTCAGACTCTTTTCAATGTGACTGCAATTCTGTGTAGTTTTTACTATACGATGTATTTGTTTTGTCTTTATTTTATTTGTTTCCTTTTTAAAAATAGCTATTTATTGTATTTAATTATTATTTAAATAACGTTTACTTAAGAATAAAGACATTTCTGAAAACATCGGGCCCGTCCTCGGGAACCTAGAACGTTACTTCTTACGATATTTATTCATTGCAATAAATTTTAAATTTACTGACAAATTCAGGCATCTGATGGGACCTATAGTGTATGAAATGTAACGTTAAACGTTGCACAAAACCCAAACAGCTTAATTTTAGCATCCCAAGTGTTACTACAGTTACGACTTCTTTAACACTTATCTTAAAACCCAAACTGTAAAATAGGTGTTGAACACAAAGTTTAATATGTGTTCCACACCTATTTTATTTTATGAATGTTGAGATAGGTGTTGAACATGTCGTGTGAACTTAGTAAATGTTATCTAATAATTATTGTAGTGACAAGTTTTCCTTCTACTTGTAGATCTAAAATGTACTCAGTAATCAAATGTGAGGATGGTTCAGTGGAGGTTGTGCCGTCAGGGTGGCTGACGGCAGACAAAAATTCTGTTTATTTTCCTCCAACCCAGAAAATATCAAGCTATGTGAAAAGGAAAAAAGGTGTTGAAGAATCATGGTTTAAATATGATTGCAAACATATTAAAAGATTTGGTATGTTGTATATAATTACATTTTAATCTACTCTCTTATTCACATTTATATCAATTACAACCTTCAACCTTACTGGTTTTTTGGTTTTTGTTCACTGTCATGACACCTAATAAAGCTGCCCAAGGCAGCTTGTGGTAAGTTTAGGTCTGACTGTTAATATTACTATGTTGGCTAATGTTTTAAAAGCTAAGGGTATGTACATTTACAAACCAAACTTAACACTTTTAGTTTTTTGTGGATTTTGTTAATAAATGTTGTGGCCGCCTAATAAGAGGTGGCCTTGACACAAGTGGTAAATTGGTTAGTTTAGGAACAACTATTTGTTAATGTTGGTTTGTTTTGATTTAGGTTATAATGAGAATTATTTATTAAATTATTTAATATAGAAATGGTAAATAACCAATACCTCTACAGCATTCAATTATAAGTTATTTCAATCATTTATTTTTGTTTTAGATAAATTAAAAGCAGCTAGAGAGCATATCAAAAAAATTTTGAGGTGTAATAAAAGACGATGTATCTGATCGGAGATAAACCTCTTGGTAGAGGTCACAGGAAACCTGCTGTGCGAGCAGTAACATCTGCTTCATCATCATCAATTTCTTCAAATTCATCAAATGAATCATCAGATTTAGAAAGTAAGTATTCTTGTAATGTATATAACAATTATTTCTTCGTCAGCTTTGGAAGATCACCTCCACATAATCATAATATGATGGTTATCTGATTCAGTTGAATGGAATGGCCACAATAAATTTTTGCCCAATTCACCTGCCATAACAAAAATATTTTAAAACTTAACTATTTCTGTTTTGACTGGATGGAGTGACAAGAGCCTCTCCTCCGACTTTAAATATTTCTTTTTATTTCATTTAGTGAACATCAACTTGGCATATCTTATTTGCATTTATCTTTAATTACTGACTTATAATTTGTTATTATAGATCCAGATTTCCCACAGTTGTCTTAAATATGACTAGTTTTATTTACAATCATGTGTGTCAATCTCTTAAATGTCATATGGTGTACTTAAAATATTTTATTAATGTTCTTTTTATAGATCATACAAAAGAGGACAAAAGTGGAGGTGAAAATGATGATATATTTAATAATGATAATGTTGTTGTAATTGATGATAGCAAGGCACAGGAGCAAATATTTTTGCTTCAAAATGAAACGTTTCATCAATTTCAACAAGATTTTTTTAGTGAGTATTTCATATGTTTAGTTAATCTTGTACACTTTTTCTGTTCAAATTAAATCATTTTTTGTTTTCATAGCATAGCTTAAGCTATTTTGTCTCAATGTTAACACATTCCAGTAATATTTTCTCAACCATTTTTATTCTATTTAGACATTGTAGTATTTAAATTAGAAATATAAAGTTATGTATTATGACTATGCTCTGTCTTGAGATTCTTGTCTTCTTGATTATTGGGAGTAATCTTTGGGCTCAAACATAAGTTTTAGATGTTTGAATAATGATATGTGTTTGTGACAATATCTTCTGTAAAAATTAATCTATTTTGATAAAATATGGTACACACCAAGCTGTTAGTTATTCGTTATACTATTTTTTTTAATGCTATACTGAAGTTAATATTTGCATATTTGATTGTTTACTGTCTACTGTATCTGTTTTTTTGACAAAGTGATGCTATTTCTATATAGTTACTATAAATTTTAGATGATAGTAGTAGTAACAGAGTGGGGAGGCATAAGCCAGCAAACAAGCCACATCCGGCTCTTTTTGCCAACCCTGTGCCAGATCAGCCACCCTGGACTACAGAGCCTCAAATCGGCTGGGGAATCTCCCAGATCTTTTAATTTTAGATGATAATAATAATAAATATATGCCTTATTTTATTATAGTATACTAAAGACGATCAGTTTTTTTAATAGTACCATACTTAATAGCTTATACTAAATCTCACTATAAATTATGGTTAGAGGCTGACGCTATGCTTTTAATAAATGCAAATCCTTTTAAATATATCATGGCTATGCTCTATTGATTGTAGGTTTTTGTAACCACATGTGAAGCTCTTTCCTTTATTTACTAGATTTATATTATAATGTTGTTTTTCTTTTAGAGTTTTAAGAGTTGTTTTTAGACCCCCAGATCAAAATTTTATTTATTTTACTTACAATTTCTGATAATAATATTTAAAAGTTCAGTGGACACCACAGTACCTTAAAAAATTAAGGTAAATTTTTATTCATTCTTTTTAAATTGTAGACGGTTGTCATTTTTAGTAAGCTGTATTTTTTAGCATTCCTTAGTATAAGGATAGTACAACTCAATTTATTAGTAAAGCATTTGGGGATTTAACAGACCTCAGAAGTTTTCTTTTTTGGTATTGGTCTACTTGGACCAATATATATACCATATATATACCAAGCCATATAATATATACTTAATTCATACTTATTTAAAATAGTCAGGTTATTTCTTTTTATAATTAATATGTTATATTTGTAATTTTCCCTATGTAAAGGTAACTTGTAGTTAATTTAGCTAAATTTTTATTTTTTGCTTGACAGAAAAAATTTTAGTTTTTTTGTAAATGTTTATATGGCATGCTGTATAAAATTCCATTTAGAGATACTTATAGGCAAATTAAGTTATCAGCTCTATCAAAAAGGCAAATATGGCAAAATAACCAGCAAACCGGTAGTTTCTATAAGGCCTACAGTCGGCCTTGTTCATTGGTTTAAATGCCATACTTTTAACAGCAGATATTTTTCAACCTTTACAACACAACTTCCAATAAACCATGATGTCTGTAAATCCACTTTAATAAAATTAAATTAGAGGAAAATTTTAACTGTGATACTTGCAATGTAGTAGAGGATCTTGATCACATTATCATGCATTGTTCTCACTATTCAGTAAGATGCACAGCACTCTTCAATGAGTTGCATGCTACCAAATGTGTAGCTCAGCCCTTTAACTATATGTCATTAATAGCTACACAATATTTAAACCTCAGAAGTAATTAATTGAGTAAAAGTATGTAAGATATTCCAGGAAACCTGTAGATAAGATCATATTACTTAGAAACTGAAAGAAGACTTAAAATAAGGGCAAAGTCTTTCACAGTCAGATGAACTATGTGTTAGTCCACTGGGAAAACTCAGAACATGCTCAGGCCATATTTGGGATGCAGAGAAAAGCATTAAAAGCTGTATTAAATCCAGGATATAGAGAAGACCCTGACCTTGCTTCAAAAAATATGGAATATTGACGCTTCCTTGCATGTGCATTCTGCAGTGCACTTTGCACATTAAAAATAATTTAGAAGAATCAATTGTATGATCGAATGTTCATACTCCAGATACACAAAAAAAGAAAAAATTAATGCTAGGTATTGCAGTGTTAAAAATCCAGAATGGAGTAAATTATTAATCTATTACAATAAATTATCAAACCACATCCTCCTACAAAATGAAAAAGACTTTAAAAGAAGTGTAACTTTGTTTTAAAGGATTAAGTTTGCTTCTCCATCCAGGAGATTTTAGATTTAAATGTTTAATTTTTTAAAATACCATTTTTAGGGTATTAGAGAATAAAAATTGAATCTTTCTATGTTAACAGGTAACATGAAAACCTTGTGAAAAATGACCTAGGTGACAAAGGGCCAAGGGAACTGCTCAAGCCATACTAAACAAAGCCAATAGTAAACAACCAAGTGTTATATCAGCTATAAGAAGCTATAAGAAGTATATAAACCTAACAATTTGAAATAGAATGTGATTCTTACTTTCTAGCACATAATGAGTCTTAAGTCAGTCTCACATTGATTTTAAACCGAAGTCTAGTTGTATCCCCAAAATAATTTTATGCACAGTCTATTTTTAAATTAAGACTGATATTTGGTGCAGTTTGAATATTACAGTGATTTAGTTCCAGGTTAATTGATGTTTGAGTTACAATCCTAAGACTATAAAAAGACAGTTGACGGTTTTTCTAAGAAATCTACACATATCACTTTATATGAATAAAATATATAAAGTATATGCTCATATAAAGTAAGATAATTATTTGTCAATTATTAATTCCTTCTAGCTCACTCTAATTTATCATTGTTTCATTTAAAATTATTATTTTTTTGTGATTATTTATTCATCTTTAACTTGACAAATCTAGTTTTCATCTTGTGAATCAGGCAAAAACAAAGAGCAGGTTACAAATAGTTACACATAAACTGCTCCAGCCATCCACGAGCACGACTCATTCGAAGATGTGCTCATAAAATAAAAGTATCTTGTAATATTTTATTTTTGATTTTGTAAAGCAGAATAAACATATTTCATTTTATTTTTTATAAATGACCTGAGTAAACCAATTTTCACTCAACAATCTGCGAATAATATATTCCTTTGAGGTTTTTCAATTAGGTTAGTTATATTGTAAATAAGCAATGTTAGGTTTGGAATGAAGTTTCAAACACATACTTCAGAAGAGAAGAGAGAGCATAAAGAACACTGGTTTATTATGTATGAAAAAATATTTAATAGTGCCATAGCTTATGGCACTATTCATATGTCAATATTCACTACACAACTTGTATTCATGGTGCTCATACATAGCAAGTGTGACTACTAAGTGTACACTGCACACTGAGCACTGTGTGTAAGTGCACACTAAGTGTGACTACTAGTGTGTGTGTGTGCTACTAAGTGTATTTAAAGCTTAAAGTTAAAATCTTTATCCTTTAACTTAAAGCAATATTAGAAGCAGGGTTACCTAAGGGTGGCTGGCTACCTGTGCATGACAGTGGCTATTTTACATGTGCTCACTCAAAAAAAAAAATACTTTTAATTAAATTATTAATAAATTATCTTACCTTTATCAGTGGGAGAACCAAGAGTCAAACTCGAAACAGAAGATGATAGATTTGCATTGGATGATACACTTGTCATCGAGGGATAGTGAAAGTTACCTTCAGCTTCCGAGTCTTCAATAGGCATACACATCTCAACCATAGCTTCCAAACAGTTAACAAACAAATAGTTCTGCACTTTCTGCTGTACAGTTGTACTAAAATCAAAGATAAACCACATCATACTCAAAATACTATAAATAAGGCAGCACAATTGGAGTAAATCCTAATAAAAACATCAGTCTCTCCACAAAATATATTTAAATAGCAAACCGGCTTTCAACCTACAAAGGTCATATTCAGGCCGGCGAGAAAAGAATTGAAGAGCCTGTGAGTCCTTGTTAGTTATGAGTGCAAAAGTCTTACCTAACAAGGACTTACAGGCTCTTTATTTATCTTCTCACCGGCCTGAAGAAGACCTTTGTGGGTTGAAAGCTGGTTTGCTATTTGAATATATTTTGTGGAGAGACTGATATTTTTATTATTATTAGTTTTATTTATATCATACTTTCCATTGTATAAGGATTCTAGTAGCCAAGTAGGGCTATAGGATAGATCTAAATACTTGGTTTAATATTCCAACTAAATCCACACAAAAAAATTAAGAGCGAAAAATGTGGATGATAATTGCACCAACAATTAATTAAGGAGCTCTTACATTATAAGTTGGTCCCCCTCCCTAGAACCTTGAGAGTTGAAGTCTAATAGTCTATTTATTAATACATTTTTATAACATTTGACTAGAGATAAAAAGGCATGTTTTTACCCTATTAAAACTATATTCACCAAGTTTATTTCATAACTCTCAGAGATTGATTGCACAAGGAATAAATTATGTTTTAGAGAATTCCTTTGTCTAATAAATAAATGAGAACATGAGAAAAATAATATTACATGTTCAAAAGTTTCATTACAAGGAATCTTTCAAATTAAAAAAGTCAGTTCAATTAACAACAAAATCTAAGGTAATAATCAGTACCAAAAGTAACTCTCCACAATGCATAATTTTAATTAAAACCAGTTTTCGACACAAGTTGTTACCATCAGTGTCAGAAAGAAGAATATATAGATCTAGGTGAGTCTTATGATATCATGAGTGCAGGAAAGACTTGGTGTATTTTCAATCTTACATTATTGTAGAGCTTTATTCAATCTAGGATACAGAGATGACACCCGACCTTACTTCAAGAAGCAATACCTACTTTGCCCAGCATCTATATTCTACAATGCTTATTGCACACAAGGAACAATGTAGTCCAATATAATGTAATATCAGTTGTACATTCGCATGATACAAGAACCAAAGAGAAATTAGATGTCAAATATTGCAGAGTATCTAAAACCCAAAATGGAGTTAATTACTGGGCGATAAAGTTATTCAATAAATGACCTGTTAATATACTAAACTTATATCAAATTAAATTTAGAAAAGAGGTAACATTAATGTTAAAAGAAAAGGCTGATACTTTTTCAAAAAGTTTTTGGATGGAAAACTTTAATTGTTTGTTTTTACTGTTCTTTTGACGATTGTTATAGCCCACTTTGGGTTTTTTGACAATAAAAACTATCAAATCAAATGTACTGATTATTTTTATACACTCAACCTGCACTTAACATTTAATTATGTATAACTTTATTTAAGCATTAACTACAACTAGAATTTTATCTGTTTGTCTTACTCTTGGCAACAGATAGAGCTAACAGTAAAACTGGAAAGGAAGTTACTCCTCCCAGATCATATCGGATTCAACAATGTTTCAAGCAAACATCTCTACAAGCAAGAGATTTATCACATAATCTAGAGCTAAAGAACAACAAGGATCATCCCATTAACGAGTACCCAAAACTAAAATAGGGGATTTTTAAAATTAGAATTTTTAAAATCGCCACCATTTTAAAATTTTAAGTTGGATTTATTCCAACATCTTAACACTTCTTCCTGTCATAGGACTTTACGTTACCAAGTTGCATCTTATTTGGTTGAGCAAATTAGATCAACTAACTGGTTTAGTTAGGACTGTACCATGTTTACACTCACATTAATAAATGCATAGACATCAACTTGAATTTCCTTATCTCCTTTATTCTGGGTTCACAATTAGGTTCAACCCTTTATGAAATAAACTTCAGAATTAAAATACTTGCTGACGTCAACCTTGTATTACTTAGGTTGTCCTAATCCATTAGCTGATGTTTTCTAGCATAATAACATAGTTCGTTATAATAATAAAAGGGACAAAGCTATACCTTTGTGAATGGTCCAGCAAACCTCCAAAGACCACCAAACCCGCAAGATTGAAGGAAATGTAACTGTTGTTGACTAGTGTCTTCACATGCAATCATATTTTGAATAATGTTTTGAACAGCACTTAAAATTATTTGGTCATTGCAAGTTGACAGAAGACTAGTTAGCTTGGCATCCAACAAAGAGTGTCTGAAAAATAAAATAAAAATTGACATAATAATAAAATAATTACATAACTTTGCAAAACATTATTGAAAACTTATCACTGAAGTACAAAATTCAATTTTGAGTTATGAAAGAAAAAAAAGGGAATAAGTGTAATTATGTGTGTTATGAATTTGACTGATACTGCTTTGCAGGTTATGTTGGACATAATGGTTAAAATGTTCTCATCATGTCAGTTCTGGGTTAATTTTGATAGTACAATGTTTTACACATTTGGAGTGCATAGAGGATTAACAGTAATTGATTTCTGTACTAAGTTTAATTTTTAAAGAAAGCATTCATAAGTTATTGTGAGACAAAAATGTCTAGGAACTCTTTGATAAATAAAAGTGCACTCACATCTATACATTCTTGATAAGTGTGTTCCACCTCTCCTCCACTTTTAACCACCTTCCCCCCAGCATGACCCACAGTTCATTTTTCCTTTGGAAATTTGCATACAATAATGCCAGTGAAGTATTTGCACCTTAAGAGCCTTTTTATTCCTTGCCCTATAACTTTCGACATGAAAAAACAGCTGCTTTAATAGAATCAGCTGGCTACAGGAACTTGGGTGACGTCATAAGACAATCCCCCCCCCCCCAACAGTGGGCATGCTCTGACCCATTGAATCTTGGTTGGGGGTGAGCACATCGCCTCCCTTGCAGCTGTTGGGACTTCTTTCTTCCCTTTTACTGTGTTACAAGTGTTGCATTTTCTCCCTTTCGCTGATTTTTATTACTAACCATGTTGACCATAGCGCAAAGTATAGTACTTTTTGTATTAAAGAAAGAATTTTTACTTCATTTCCATATTTATAATTAGTTAATCAAACAATTAGAGATCGTGAGTACATACTACAAAAATCAAAACTCATTCTGTACAACAATGTGTTTAAAAAATAGGTGATAATACAAGATAAACAATAATACTTACATAACGGGGAAAACTCTGGCGAACACAACAGATGCTTCTGCCAAGTACTGATATAGTATTCTTGTCTCCATTTCATCTGAGGTATACTTGACTAGAGTAGCTAGTACTGTAAGCACCAACGCTTGAGTTGCTGTCTCGCTTAGTATCTCTGGGTCTAGTAGAATGTTACTGTCATTAGATACTGACACACGACTAGCACGGTTCTGAAATATATTAAAAAAAAAAAAAATAAAATATATATATATATATTATATATATATATATATATAATATATATATATATTATATATATATATATATATATATATTTGAAATTTTCATGAAGAAATATTTAGCTCCTCTGATTGATATTACCTTAGTAGTAGCAGCTTGCTTCTGTTTCATAGCTTGTAATAGAGCTGACTGATCAAGAAAATCCCATGATTTCTGCCTATGATTATGCATTAGAAGTATATCACTCTTCCCTCCCGCCAAATTATGAGAAAACAGTGGTACCTAACAGAAAAACAAAATATTTTATTTACATAATAATACCATTTTATTTATGACCTAGATCCTAATATGCTTCAGTACATAAAATAATCTAAATAATGACAATAGCTAACTAAAGATCAGTTCATGAGTGAAGTGTAGTTGATTGATAAGCTTTTATAGTAATCAGCATTTAAGAAGGAAGGAGCTCGCTAAGATGAGCAATGAGCATACAACTATAAAACTTGTATATAAATATTACAACATTTCTCAGTAAAGCGCATTTAGCAGTTAAATTGACATTTTACTAAACACATATCTCGCGAACATTTGAGCATTAGATGGTATATTTAGGAGTGGCTACAGTGCCAAAATACAAAGATTTTAAATTAAAAAATATTTATAAGGCTACAGCAGAACACGTTTATAACTATTAATAGCAATAATATTATTATTGCTATTAAGAGTGAGATTTAGAACAAGAGGTAGCAGGGATAACTAGATACAAGTCACACAACTTGGTCTTATAATTTCTGCTCTGAACAAAAGCAATTGGGTTAGTTTCATGCCGATGGAAACAAAGTTAAAACAGCACTATTATTAAACAATGATTTATTACTAAATCTAATTCAGTAGCTACACGTAAAACTGGGCACTAATGATGAAAATATGACAACAATAAATATTAAATTATTTAAAAGGATATTTCACTCTAAACACAGAAGTGATACCAAGAAGTAGGCCCTTTAGTCCCGTGATAGCCCTATGTAAAATTAAGCAGGAGTAAAAAAAGGAGGAGCAGACGAATAACACAAATATAATCTTAATACTTGTAAAAATTGAAAGATAATGAATACAAACCAAAATAGTTTTGGAAGGTTATAAACTAATGTTTACTAAGACTATAACTAAATTATTAATCAGAACTTAACGAGTCAATCTAAAACTACTTCTTAAAAGGTTTAAAATATTAAAAATTAAAATATCATTTGATACTACCGAGTTTTGCAAGATGTGAATGATTGACACAATCATGTCTCTCGCACATGATAAATAAATATAAATAAATATTTATATTAATTATTAAATAAATATTTATTCATTCATAAATAAATAAATACCAACAAAAACTATCTTACGAAGTGCGGCGTATACCTAAAAGTGTGGTAATGATAAACAGCAAAACCATAATAACAGTGCAGAGTAGGGCGGCCAGATTTTCAGTAATCCTGGACACGGAGTGGCCAAGAGATCTTTGGCCTCTTGTTAATTTAACATACATTGACATTCCATATCAAATCAATACAGGTAAAAACACATGATATCTCCGATTTTAATATAACTTGTATGTAAATATAAAATAAAAGTGCTAATATCTAAAAAAGCCAATTTTTAAAAATTCCTAAAAAGAGCTTTAAGTGTTTGCAAAATGTCCACAAAATTTCATTTTGGGACCGCCATGGGATTGGACACTGTAGCACATAATGTGTGTCAAGGTATATCAAACTGTACAAATGTTAAGATTTATCGCATTAATATAGTATTATATTAAATAGCAAAAACAGTGACTTTTACCTTGACACACGTTATGCGCTGCCGGTTTTTCGGCTCCCGTTTAACAAAACCCAACTTTATTACATCACGGCTTTAGAAATGATTAACCTTTTTAATTCAAACTTACAGGTCTTATATATATCGTAGAAATAAATATCAAAAGAAATAATAATATTAAACCAGGGTTCATTATCACTTTCACCTTGATCGTTATTCGGTCTCACACTATTGACTGTAGATTCAGAAATTCCTTAACACTTGGCAGTCATTTAGTACCTTCACACACACTTTTATTTCACTTCTATATAACTGTTTTTGATCAAATAACTTATGGAATATTATTTTTTTTAGTGTAACTTTATTATTATGCAAAGAAATCACAATTTAATTAAACATATTTTTTGTTTTACCCTTCCTTATAACAAAAAGTGAAGCTTCACTATACAAGACGCCATGTTTTGGTGGGGTCAGTTATCACTCGATCCACTGAACAAATACGCTGTAAGAACCGTGAAGTTAGTTGACCATATTCTATACGTATTCTATAGATCCACGGATCGTATAGAAAAGTGAACCTTCACTATACAAGACGCCATGTTTTGGTGGGGTCAGTTATCACTCGATCCACTGAACAAATACGCTGTAAGAACCGTGAAGTTAGTTGACCATATTCTATACGTATTCTATAGATCCGCGGATCGTATAGAATAAGGTAAATTAACTTCACGGTTCTTACAGCGTATTTTTTCAGTGGATCGAGTGATAACTGACCCCACCAAAACATGGCGTCTTGTATAGTGAAGGTTCACTTTTGGTTATAAGGAAGTGTAAAACAAAAAATATATTTAATTAAATTGTGATTTCTATGCATAATAATAAAGTTACACTAAAAAAAAAATAATGTTCCATAAGTTATTTGATCAAAAACGGTTAAATAGAAGTGAAATAAAAGTTTGACGAGAAGGTTATCCGTTAAATACGATTGTCTCTAAAGGTACACACACAAAAAGACAGCTTATCGGAGGATCCATTTAGATTCCATCTCCCTAGTTTTAGCGTATGCGATCGGGTACCCTCCGCATGGTTCATACAGCTAATATTACCGTATTTAGAGATCGTACTCTATACGATCAGCGGATCTAAAGTGTGTGTGTGAACATACTAATTACCTATTGAGAGATCATATCTTATACGATCCGCGGATCTAAAAGTGTGTGTGAACGTACTAATTGTAACTACTGGATATCGCATATCACAACTGTTTGAAGCTTCATCACTAAAGAAACACAAAGCTGCTAAAATCCGACACACATAGGTCGGATAGAACAGACGCCAGCAGCTTGGCAGAGCAAAACATATAAAGAACCCGAGCCAGCAGCAGAAATAAAGCAGAAAATAGTTATCTGGGTTGTCCGATGTAAAGACTTGAAGACATCTAAGCGCCTTTCTTTGAGAATGACGAATAGCAATTTGGTAGATGCTCGCTTGGGTCATAGCTTACCGAGCCCAGCAATGCAGCTATTGCCCAATAACCAACTGTCAGGCGAGATTCCACAGTATATTTTACTTACATGTTCACTGTTCTAATATTTCTGTGCACAATTTTAACTAAAATTATAACTAACTAAGATATTTCACATCGAAAATACAAGCGGAACAAGAACGGCGTTCGAAACTTGTGGCATCGTGTGGCGGTTCAAAGTCCAACAGGTTGTTAAACCTTCCGGGGTAAAAAGTTCTAAAATCTTGTGAAATTAATTGCTTAAAGTTACTTTTGCAACACTGGCTAGAAAGAAGACAATGAAGAAGAGTCTGAATTAAGTAGAAACAAGAAGAATGGGAAATTTATTAAACCCGTGGATCTTGAATAAAGATCTTTATTTAAGATCCTTGATTAAACCTCAGACATAGAGACTAATTGTTTGAAATGCAGGCTTTCTTGCTTACCAATGCAATTTTTGTTTAAGTTTTTGGTATTTGTTTAATAACCTGACCTGTACGTCACAACATATTTATTTAATTGTTCAAAAAACATGCGCATATTTATCCTACATCATATTACATCATATTTATCCTTCCGACACAGCATTATTTGCACTTACTTGAAGCTCAGTTTATGATAAGTTTTAGCGTATTTTCTTTGAAAAAATATTAACAAAAATAAGTTGTGACGCTACTGCTCAGGTCATTAAACAAATACCGTTAAGTTAGAGTGAAAATTGGATTGATAAACAAGAAAGTATGCATTATAAAGAAAATTTGCGCGGCTAGCGGACCTCTGCGCCAGAATTATTTGGTTACTTAATGAACTCGTAACATTATGGTACTGAAGCGAACTAAAAATTAAACGCTTCCGCCAAGACTCGAACACAGGTCCATAGTCTATAGTACATTCACCACGCAGCCAGTTAAAAAGATAAAGCTCATGAACTATGTACTTAAATTCTAAACTCTTACGTCGAAATAAGGTTTTATTCATAGAGTTATTATTACTAGAAGGGCCCTATTGGTTGCATTTTGAAACATCGAAAAAATAACCTGACCACCTTCGATTAGAGTACCTGTATATCACAGTCAATCTACTCCTGCACATCACAGTAATTATACAGGCACTCAGGCACCTTCGACTTAATGGCATGAGCCAATCGATATGTTTAGGTCGTATGTATTTGTGTGGTTCGACGATTGGCCAATATCTTTTTCCCAACTTCATTATTTTTTCGTCTGTTGTTAAAGTGCTCAGGCGTCCGGCACACTCTTCGTCATTCACATCTCCTCGGCCTTCTGAGAACCAATTTGGTCCAATGTAGTTTCTCCGTAAGCCACAGTCAACATTCAGAATGCATCCACGCACTTAATTTCGTTTTTCACACAAAATTTGATACAGGTTTTTAGATCCATTAATTGAAATGGTAATAATCGAAGACGATCCAAAACACATGCAAGTAAAGCAGCTGTCAAAAATTAAGTGAACATTCAAATTTGGCGAGCTTGTCGGCATAAGTGAGAGACTTGAGTACCAGCATAAAGCTACAAAAAGATCGAAATTCGAATATACGTAAAAAATTAAAAAACACGAAAATTCAAAGTTCACGAGTTCAAAATTCACTAGTCCATACTTTTTGAACACATCTCGTACATTTAAGAACTTTTAAAATACATACTAAAACACAGGTAAAGTTCGGGAAATATAAACAATTCATTTATTATAACCTTAATTCACTCTTGAAGGAGGTTGTAATGAGGTTATACAGGACCCCTGAGAACCCCAAAAAGATGTTTCAGACGTCTCAATGTATTAAGATATATATGTTTTCTGGTTATATTACTCAGTTTTTTGGGTTTTTTTAGTTGCATTATTGATTTCACTATATTGTTAATCTAGATAAACAGAAACAATGCAGCCTTTATTTATTTTTCCCCTTTTACCGACCTTTAGTTTTTCGAGATTTTAGTCTCAGTTTTTAGAGTAATCTCATCGACATCAGAGCAGTTTTATTTCCGGCAAAAATTTTAAAATTTAATTTTACTGATTACTTATAAAAATTTTGCATACTCAACAAGTTGGGTTAATGAGTTATATTTTTTTTGGCATTTTATATTGAGTAATACAACAATTATTAGAGTTAATATAGTTTCATGACTTGAGAAGTCTGATAAGAGAAACAATCCACTGATTGCACTCTGGCAGGAGTTGATAGATTAATTATTTAGTATATGGAATATTATAGTAATAATTATATTGGAAGAGATATATTGGATATAGATACATAATATGATAGATTTAGATAAGAGTTAATTCGGATAAAATATATTAGTTAGATAGGTAATAAGTTTTAAGATCCTGCAGCCCCCGACACCAAGGGTTCACAAAGATGCATATGATGCTTCTAGTCCCTCTTGATGTTGGAAGCTGCAAACTTAAATAGAGGGGATTTAATTTATGGCTGGTTTAGGAATGAGTTATAAATACCTGATTTTCAATCGGGTTTGTGTCCACCATTCTAGGTTGATTTTTGTATATTTTTACTAGAAATACTTACATACATACATACACACACTCACACACACACACACATATATAATATATATATATATATATATATATATATATATATAATATATATATATTATATATATATATATATACTAGCACCCCTGCCTCCCCCCCCCTCTTTCCACCACACAAGCCATCTCATTAGCAATATTTCTGCAAAGAAAATCGCTAACAAGAGAGGAGGAAGTGAAAGTTAAAAGTGATAAAGATGATAAAAAGGTGATGAATGCAGAAGGACAGAATTGGGAATAAATTTAAGTTAATTGGAGAAGAAACGGTTAGGAAGTGGTTAAGCTTGAGGTAGAGCAGCACGATCTTAGCAACGTGGACCCACTCACTTATTGTATCCAGCCAATAGATTTCAACTCAACACTCATAAAACTCAAGAGATGCTCTTCTCATTGAAATAAAAAAGCATGAGCACACCATCAAATTCTTAGGCATAATTCTTGACAGCCAATTAAGTTGGACGAACCACACTTATTTTGTTGAGAAGAAGCTTTCTTCTCAGGTATTTTTATTTAAATAATAAACTTGTTATGAGCCAGCACGATCTTAAACAAGCCTATTATGGCCTGTTTGAATCCTACATGCCCTATTGTTTAATATTATATGGACATGCTGAGCCAGCAGAGCTTTTCTTGAAACAGAAAAAAAGTCATCCGAATAATAGCAGGAGCAAAAGGATTGGCTCCACATAAGCTTCTGTTCAAAAAGCTTAAAATATTGACTTTTTACAACCTCTACATATTCAGTTGTCTTAAAATTAAACGAAGAAAGCCTGCTGAAAAACGACGACCATCATAAGTATGACACCAGGAACAGGGACAATTTTATCATAACTCCACACAGTCTATCTAAATTCAGGACTGGATCCAATATACCGGGGACATTAAATTCTTCAATTGAGGTGGTTAGAGGCGAGATTACCATACGAAACGTAAGGTAAACAAATTAATTGAAAGTTATTTATTTCCCTGACATCTGAACGGCTTTGCCTAGAACATTGTAGATCTCGTAAAATTACTAGATAAACAATTTATATGACAATTGTGAGCATTGCAGGCTTAAAAGTCGCTAGCAATATAATAAAAACTGGTTATACCAAAAACTAGGTTTTGGATAATAGTTAGTTTTAGCATTAACCTTGAGATTTAAAATGAACCAATCAAATGCATAACCCAAGAGACATAATAGCTTTTTGCAACGGATCTTTAGTATTTTAAATATTATGTTTTATAAATTGCTAATTAAAATGTAATTTTTTTCTGTGAAATACATTTTTCTTATCTCAAATAATCTAACAAAGCATTAAAAACCATAAGTTAATTCATGCATCTTCCTCATTTTGGTGACAGAGATAGCGGTCGGTTCAACAGTTAAACCGGTCACTAAATTAGTAGATATAAAACTATGCTGAACATAGCTGTCTAGCATGAAGTGTATAGGATGCCATGAACCAAACTTGTCTTGAATACAGCTACTTCAGTAGAGACTAAAGTAGAACTGCTTTTGGTTTTCTCTGAATCATCATTTTTAGCATAGAGACAGCGGAGTAGTGGTGAGGTATTGAGTGGTTAGCTGTAGGAGCAGCTGTACCCGTTGTATTCCTATCAGGTGCAGTAGGCTCGGCAATAGTAGGGTGGTGGACAGAATTTGAGGATCAATTTAAGGTAATCAAACATAAATTACATAGTCATTAGCTCGCTAGTTTTTCTTGATTACCTAAGTTAACTACCTGACGGATGTGTAATTAAAGTATGCTCGATAACCCACTTAGTTTAGAGCAAAATATTTCAATAAATAATTAAAAAATTTTCGAGTGCCCTCTTGTGCACTAAATATTCAATCATAGTGACCTATAGAACAAATAATACATTTAATTTAGCAGCTAATATATAGTATTTAGTTCATAAACTACTATGCTTTACACACTGATTTTTTTTTGGTGGGGGGGGGGGGTCTGTTACTTGAACATAAACTAATCAACAACTATAATATCTATAAGTTTGATGAATTTAAAAAACTCGGAAGCAACCTGAGGTGCAACGTTGAGATTGTTCTTTGACGATGTTTGCTTTATTCTGCACCTGTTCCTAACTTCTTCAGACACCGGAACCAAAGCTGAAATCATTTAAATATAAGTGTCAATAAACAAACTTTCACAGTAATGAACAGGCACTTAACTGCATAGTGAGTAACATAATCTACTTTTACTTAATTGAATAAAAAGTCAATGTTCTTTGTTATAAAAGCTTATTGAAATGACTCTGATGTGCAATATAAAGACTGTATTAATAGGGTTGTAATATCTTGAAAATAAGCATCTCAAGCAATTGTTTAAAATATGGTAAAAAAATGTTTTTAGAATAAAAATTTATTAAAGGTCAAGATTACATTTAAGCTTATTTACAAGAGATAAGAGGACATAGAGCAATAACATTCTTGAAAGATTAAATTTTAGAAAAACAGTAATTAGATGGTATTTGGTTAAAACTTTTGTTTCTTATCTTCAATGACAGCCAGTGAAATATAAAAACTTTATTAAACCAATAATATCTTAAATAGAACTCCAATAAAGTAATACCTGCAAGATAAGCAACACTGTCAGGTGTGACTTCAAATTTATCTCTTTTACAAGGTTTTGCAACAATAGTTAGTAATGAAGATAAAATCCTTGTGGCTCGAGAGACGGAGGTAGCAGTGGGGTGTCGAAAGCCTTTGATTAAATGACCAACCAATGCAAAATGAAAGTTAGCTGGAACAGACCAATAAGAGTAAGAAGTTAAACAATATTACAAAAAAAAATCAGTAAATTATCATAAGAAAAAAATTTCAGGTACATTTATTACAGTATAAATAAACTAAATTTTTCTTAAAACAAAAATAAATATTCACATTTAAAACTGAGGCCGACAGCTTGATCTAGTTGCTTGAACTGCCACTCTAATGGTTCTCTAGTGGCCATCATAACTTGCTCAAGAGGCTAGAACACAAAAAAATCATAAATAAAAATCATGAATTATATTTTGAGTCTCCTCTTACTTTTAATATAATAACACAAACCTCTAACATCAAAAATAGACTAAGGTTTATCAACGGAGGCCCTTTATAAAATAAATTGCAAAAATATTGTCAGTATATAACTTCAGAAGAAAGTTGAACATACCAAAAATTAAACTCCACCCCGACAACCTCCCTAAAAATGGCAATTCGTCCCTATCCACTATCTTTTAATAAATTATTTTTCACTTTAATCACTCTCAAAAATGTTTGTTTTTATTTAATACAATTTTTAAACGCTTAAACCTACTTAAAATATTGATGCTGAACTTCTTGAAACCATATATTATTGCTAAAAAGTTACATATTCCTACGAAACCGCAATACCTAAATACCTTTTTAATTGGTGTGTTAGATGCATTTATATTATGGTATATATTACCAAATATTTTCTCTGCACCATATTTCAAAGATAATCCACTTGCTCCTAATAAAAAATTCCAATAACTTATTGTCGAAAAATCTTAACCAAAATAAAGATATAGCTTTAGAATTTACAGATATGCCAATATCTGCTTTAAATACAGATATTTAAAGCTACTTGATTGTCGCCATGGTATACCAATAGGACCAAGATAATTATGATCCGGCAGATTTAATGGCATGTGCACTTGTAAATTTGAAAAGTCAAAGCTGCTATAATATATATATATACCCCCCCCCCCATTTTAAGTTTTTATTGAACTACTTATTGACATAACAACAGATGAGCCTTGAACATGGTCCAGAAACTGAGTAGGGGCTATTTGACTACAAATAGCCTGGCTACAAACAACAGTACTGTATTTACAGCACTGTACTACAAATACAGTGCCGAGCACTTTACCACTGAGCCATAATTTTGTTATCAAGCAAAATTAATAGTAGTTCTGAATTAGAGTTAAAATTGGGCATAATCAATATATTTTAAATCAATTAAAAACTATTATTTTTACATTTAGTTATTATTATTAGATTTCAAAATTAGTTATTATTTAAACTAATTTAAATTTCTAACAAAATTAGAATGTATTTCATGATTCAAAATTATATAAAAGTTTAATAAAATTACCAATTAATTACAAACAATAATAAGTCAAATACAAAAATCCTACCAAAAATATTGATAACTTACGTCATAAAAAAATAAAATAATGGAATAGGAGTATGATCCAATCAGTTAGGAAGTTGTGTAACCCAGGGATAAATAAAACACATTTTGTGCCAAGGATATATCTAAAATTAAGAATGCTGATTCAATAAATAAAACACTATATTTTTTTAAAATAATTTCCAACCTAATTTTGAGTTTACTGTTGAACATATTAGTAAGATTGAGCTTAGATTTTTAGACATCACTGTTGTTAAATCTTCTGATGGAACTTAATCTACTAAATGGGCCAATAACCCAGTAAAAGGAACTAGATTTTTAAATTATAAATCTAATCACATCCGTTCACAAATTCAAAATACATCTATAAATTTTATTAAATGCGCAATAAAATGAACAGATAATCAACACTTATCTGAAATCAAAACCTTAATCTACCAAAAGCTTATTGATAATTTTTAATCTATTAACTTTATTAAATCTAATTGGTATTCTATTTTCAACGACAATTATAATAGTTCCCCTAGAAACAACGATGCTAATACTAATGACAATAGCAACATTAGATCTGCTATTTTTAGAAGTTTAGCTTTCATAAAAGGTTTATCTTATGTTGTACAAAAAACATTTAAAAAATATGATTGTGACCAAATTAAATTTGGCTTAGTAGTAGTAGCTTAGTAGTAGTTAGTTGAGTAAAATAGTCATTTTACTCAACTCAAAGATAAAATAACATTGAAAGATACTATGGGCTTTGGTTATTAAGTCCCTTGTAGAGATTGCCCTGCACAATATGTTGGTGAGTCACGTCAAGCATGGCAAAATTGTAGAGACCAACATAAAACTAACATAAGAAGTAAAAATAGTAATAATTATACCGCCCTTACTACTCATGCGAAACCTAAAACACATATATTTTAATTTGATAATACTAAGGTGATTGACATGGAAAATGATACTAAAAACACTTATTACTTGAAGCAATTTATATCTCGAAAGATTCAAATAATGTAAATTTCAAAAAATATGCTTGAAGTATGTGTAAACATTACAGTCATATATTTAACAACCCCAATTAATTCAAATCAGCTATTTAGTTTTGCATATTTTATTTGTTTTTAATTTTAATTTAATATTTTCATATCAGTCTTTTAGTTGTTCCTCTGTAGCCTCCATCATATTTAATTTTAATTCCTTAAGTTGTATTTATTAAAAGATTTTCAAATTAGTTTAATCTCTAAAATTTTAACTTTTTGGTTTTAACTTTTCACGTAAGTTGAAAATTAATAATTTAGTATAAAATTCTATAAATTTTCTAACTAGCAGTATCAGTATGGCTGATGTAGTTTCACTCTTCTAACTTCTTTTTTGTCATTTTAGGTGATTTTCATAGGATAAATATTTAGACTAAAAGATAATATCTCTGGTTATTTATAATATGATACAACTTTTGTAAGATGTCTTTCCCTTAGTATAGTGTAACGGAAATTTTAGTTTGAATTTTTAAGTTTAAAAATCCGCGGGATTTTTATGGAAATTCATTAAAAATTTATTTTATTTTAATTTTGGATACTTTTATTTTGAATCTGGTTTATTTCTTTTCTATTGGTGTATATTTTATTTTGGTTGAATAGTTTCTTAATTTTATTTAATTTAGTTTTGTAGTAGAATATTGAGAAGGCGCTGATTTTTCACTTGTAACGGAGGTTAGGAAATTTAGGTTGTCCGCTTGTGGCCTCGGCGTTGCCGAGGGCTTGTCCCTTTTACTTTATTAGTTAGATTTATTTTTGGATGGGTTTTGACTTCAGTCATTTAGTAGAGTTATATGTTAGTAGAATTATGTTGTCCAGGATATTTTGTTAAAGTTATAGTCACCCTTCAAATGAAGGTAAGATTCGTAATTTTATACTTCTATGTCTATGTCATTCACCATGTTGCCGTAGCTCGCTTTTCATGTTTTCTAATGGTTCCGTTCTCGATTTATTTTACAGGGTTCTAGTCTTGGCTAAGATGGCAGGTCTAGGCATGGTACTTGGTTCCAAATCTGATTAAAATGAGTAGAACGTATTTTAGTCAATCGTTCATCCCTTCTCCTCAACCAACCTCTTAAACACATTCTAGTTTTATGCTTTTAATTTAAGTTAGTTTTAAGTATTGCGAAGCTTTATTTAAACCTAAGGTATGATTTTACTTTTTCTGTCATCTTTCATAGTGATGCAATAAGAATATATGCATTTAATCGTCTTAACTGTGGTTATGAACCGTAACCAGGTTATGAACACCTTCTCTATACAGCATGAATTTAATTTAATTATTTATCAGAATCAGTATTTTGTCATGGAAAACATATAGAAGTAAACAATATAGTTTAATCTTATAAACTTTAAATGAAATGAGTTATTCTTTATTGAGTACTTAGTTTGTAAGTAACCTTACGTCATATTATTTTTTAAGTCCATTTGGACTTCAATGAAGGCACCATAGGTTTGGTTCTTTTCCTACAGTAATCTAAAGAGAACCTGGCGCTCTATTTTTTTTTTGAAAGGATTGAAACCATATTTTATTCTGAACTTAGATTCTGAGACTAAGATCTAATTTAAGCCCACCCCTGCGGCCTGACTGAGTTGGGTATTTAAACAATATGTTATAATAGTATTTAGTATTGTAATTAGTTCTTCTATTTCATTTTTTTAATTTGAATAGTAGTTTTTTAAATTTCTTGTTATTGGTTTTTAAATTTATTATTTATTTCCTTTTTATTTTAGACATTAATATGGCTCATGGAGGAGTTGAAATATAGTAATGTAAGAGGAATTGATTGTTTATATTTCCCTGAAGTGTCAAAAAAAAAATTAATATTAATTAAACACTATATTTTTTTAAAAAAACTTGTTTTAATTATACTTAGTCTAATATCACAATAAAATACAATAAATCAGACTCGTTTTGGGAAGTATCCCATCATCAGTGTATATATAACCTAAACCTAAATTTATCATTGCTATGTGTAGGTTAGGAGTCACCCGTGGTGTAGTGGTTAAGGTACGCGGCCAATACACAGAATGAATGGACTTTAGTCATGGGTTCAATCCCAGCACGGGCCTCTAGGATTTTTATGAGAGGGATATAAAGGGAAATAAAGCCAGTGGTCTCGAGCCTGTGCGTTGTCAGGTACTCGTTAAAGATCCCTTACCCTAATTGAAACTGGGTATAGGCAAAATTTAGGACCCTCATTGTAGATTCATTATAATACTATACTGTTTCTGCCTTGTAGTTTAAAGTGTGTGGAGATTTGGTTTAACAGTGAGGGCTCGTGTTGTTCCCAGTTTTCATTAGACTATAAGTCAGTGCTTGAAAAAAGCATGAGAGGAACCATACAAATTCACGGCTCGTCTGTCTAGATTAGATGAAATATACCTACACTTGAAATTAAAAGGAGTAGAACACTATCTTAGGGAGTTGGCAAAAAGGGCCCAACAACGTGGCCTACTTGCCTGGTAGTTACTACCACTCCCCCAATATTACTACTACTGCTATTACTGCTATGTGTAGGTGGTAAAGTTTGTTTACTAGCAGTTTTGTTCCCTAGATCTAAGATGTCTCCTAGCCTTCTAACTTTACCACCTACACATAGCAATATAGTTTATTCATATACTGATGATGGAATACTTCTTGAAACGGGACTGATTTATTATGATATTAGACCATGTATATTTAAAACAAGTTTTTAAAAAAATTATATAGTGTTTCATTTATTATGTAAAATATTTAAATACATTTTTCAAAGATTATTTCAAAAATTTAAAAATTAAACCCCCAACACTAGTTTTCAACCAATATTATATAAATTTTAAAAAAACAAAATTAATATTTTTAAAATTGATTGATTACAATACAAAGCGTACTCAATACCGTTTTAGTCGAGCATTGGGATAAATTTGGTATGTCAGAGTGTACAATAGTTATTTATTTTGTTTTTAGGAAATTTCAGTTTGTTAAGTGACACCCATCAAAAAAGAAATCTATTGGTTGATTAAATCCTTCCATCGCTGATTTTGTGGGGGCCAAGTATTACTTTCATAATAGTACAATAGAAAATCACAGTTACCATATCATCAAAGGATCCAAGAGAGTCGAGAGTATGCAAATTTTGTTCTAAAAGTATTAAACCTGCAGCATACAGAGCAACTTGATCTAATTGAAGCACTGATACAGCAACCCAGAACAAAAACTTATGAATGGGAGACTCCTGGAAAAAAAAGTTTCTTCGACAATAATGGATACTGTCTTCTGGGGGGACAGTGGCCACACCCCAAAATTTATAATTCCTTACATACTTTTTTATTTAACAATTGTAATTTTTGGAGATTTAGGTCTTCCGGTAGTGACCTTGTCAATGTAGATGAAGAATCCGATGTTTCGCTTCCACTGTGGGAGGCATCTTCAATTCAGTTTTGTAGAGCAGCCCTTCCCAACCCTTAGGTCGCGACCCAGATTGGGTCGCAAACGAAATTTTTTGGGTCGCCAAATTTTTTTTATTAACAACCAAAAATGACAAAGATTTATGTGAAAAGATTATTATAAGCAAATAACAGATTTGCTTAAACAGATATTATTTTTAGAAATTGATAATACTTTAAACATGCGATAACAAAAGAAGCCGCGGCCAAAACATTTCTTAGGATTCCTTTACCGACAGAGCCACCAGCCTTTATCTAATTCTTGCTAACTTTGATGAATTGTTATACCTATGATAATACTGTGTTCAACAGTTTCTTATTACTTCTTTTAAAGGTTCGGGTTATTAAAATTATAATGTTCAATTATATGTGAATTTGGTTTTAACAAGCATCAACGTAGTTTAATATCACGTACAAGTTTTTTAATTATAATTGTTTTATCAGTTCATTTATTTTACAGTTTTGCGTTTTTAATTAAAGTAGTAAAATGAATAAACAAAACACGACTTGACTTATTAGTTGAAAACCAACAACAACTAATTAGTCACTGATATGATACATATTTTATTTTTTTATTATTTTTTTTGTTTACTATAATCATTATTTGATTTTTCTTTTAAATAATAAATGCTCATTTTTATATTTAACAATGCTATTTTTTTTTAATATTTTATTGCTATTATATAATATACTTCTTTTGAGCTCCAATTGGTGTGTAGTTTTCTATTTAAGTATAAAAACCTCATAAAAATTATGATTTGACGATGTCTTTAGGGTCATCAATCCATTTGGGTCGCCAAACTGTAGAAAAGCAAATTATAGGGTCGCGGTACTGAAAAGGTTGGGAAACACTGTTGTAGAGCATTGTGTTTCTATCCATGATGTCCTACATCCCTGAAGATGTCTCCCACAGTGGAAGCGAAACATCGGAATCTTCATCTACATTGACACAGTCACCACCGGAAGACCTAAATCTTCATGACAATAATCGTGGAAGGATATGCAGTTTATTAATTGTAATTTTTATAAGTGACACATCTAACAGTGTAATCACTCTTGTAGCACATCTATAAGACAAATTAATGACAAAATGTGAAGAATTCAGCCCACATCAACTACAGCATCACATCAACCCTATTTGACCAGCATTGAAATGGGCAGTCACCTATGCTAGCACTGACCATGTCCAATACAGCTTAACTTCGTTGATCTAATAAGAACAAGGCTTAACTTGCATCCAAAGGAGTAGGGTTTTACATCTCCATAAAATTAGCCTTTTAATGTTAATGTATCAGTGTTATTTTTTATACATTATTTCATCAAAATTAAATAAAAGCAAATTGTACTAACCGGTCTGAGTAGAGGCTGCAGTCTTGTCAAGCACATAACTAATGCTTCTAACAAAGCAATATCATTGAAACTTTCCAAAGCTTTGACTAATATTCTCAGAAGTTGCTTTATATCTTGATCTGATATTTGTTTAGCTAAAAAATTAAATTTCAGCAATAAATAATATAATATATATATATATATATATATATATATATATATATATATATATATATATATATATATATATATATGTTGCATACAATAGTTTATCTCAAGTGTGAAGATATAAACTGCAAAGACATTGTTTCAGGCTCTATTTATGAGAATCACTACTTGGCAGCAACAGTGGAATTATAGAGTAATTAGTTTTTATGTCCAACTACCATACAGACTAAAGAAAATCATTTATGAACCATCTTTTTTAAAAAAAAAAAATCTCATATAATTTCTGATAAAATTGTACAATTGAAAAAATACAATTTATAATATTTTAAATCAATCTTATGTTTCTATCAGCATTGCGTTTTGAACAGATTTATCAAACTTCTTTATCCAAGGGAAATACTATTATAACCTGTTGAAATACCTCCTCAACATTACACGCATAATTTGTAAAATCGGCTTGTGTCTAAACCACCTCCATAGCACAGGACATTTGATGTCTTAAAGATGGAGGTTTCATTCCTGTGTTTAAATATTTATCTTAAACATTTATAAATATACGTTTGTTTATTTGTATCTATAGTAATGTTTTTAAATAAATAAAGGAATTTAAAAAAACTCAGTAACAGTGCATCTGCCCTGTAATCACAATCACAAGTCAGTATCTTTATAAGGTTTAAGTCCAAGGAGATAAGATATTTTTTTGCTGATATGGATATTCCCATTTTCGCTACAGCCATGCTTTTCCCTTCATAAAAAGTTTATGAGTAGGCATTTGTGATTATTTTATTTACTAAATAATATCTGAAGGAAAGGTTAATAACATTCTTCAAATGATTATTATACATCCAACCAGTCATTTTCAATATTTAGTAGGCAATATAGTAAAAGTAAAGGAAAAAGGAACCGATATCAATCTTAAGTTCCTTAGACACCACAGAGATGTAGGCTTACCATCCCAAGTTATACTCTCAGGCCCAGTTCGCAATGGACTTATGATTTTAACCTTCCTAGAATATCTTTAGTTAACAATAATAAAACTATGGACTATAATAAAACTATTCAAAAAATGACTTAAGTTAAATTTTTTCTTAGGTGATATAGAATAACTATAGGAAAAAGTAAACGAAAATACTTACATATACACCCATACACAATTAATGCCCTTGGCTGTAGAGCTGGGTTGTGGCAAAATGCAAAATCTTTAGCCAAAAATGTCCATCTGTGGAGCCAATCGCACTCTGCAACATCTCGCATGCAAACCTAACCCACATAACAATACAACATAAACTTCATTCAAGAATGGCCAAACTTATTTAAAAAAAACTCATGTTAAGAATAACATTAAATATATTGTTAAAATCTGCCTTATAATATTTTAATATGAAATCAATTGGCCACCAAAGTTCTCCCACTAGACAATGTGGTTAAATTATCAGAATTTATAATCATAATCCATAACTGAGGTCTAGGAGTTATCTCCCAGGTTGCACAGACTATTATATAGTTCATTCAACTATGAACTATATTTTAGCCAAGAGCATAAAAACCTTTATAGTAACATAATTTCAACAAAAAAAATTACCTCCATAATTTCTAGTAAAGCATCAGTTATCACTTCTAAAGATGACAAAGATATTCTTTCTCTGTCAGGCATTAAACCAGTGAAATATCTTTCTGATTGTAATCTGCAACAGGTGGAAATAATATTTTATTACCTTCATGTGTAAGAGACAATAAATAACAAACAATACGAAGCAGTGTACATGGGAATCAGGGGCGGTCTGGCCATTGAGGCCGAGAGCGGCAGCCCTCCTTGGGCCTCAGTCCTTTATATAAATAACTTTATTATAATTAATTATAAATAACTTGAAGAAAAAACAACAAAAATTAAAAAAAAAATATTAACAAATTTAATATTTTGATATATTCATAACACAAGAGTCATAGAGGCCATATATTCTAAGGTAGGGCCTAAAAAGCTCCTAGAGACAAATGCCTTTAAAATTTTCTCAATATGTTACCTAAATTTAGGTCATTGAGGGCCCCTATACTTTATACTTGGCCTTTAAAAGGTCCCAAACAGAAGACTAAGGCCTCAAAGAGCCCTTAATATACTTGATCAGGGCTCTATAGCAGTACGAAAGAGTCCTTAAGATTAAACATAAATATTTTAGTTAAAAAATTCATTTAAATTAATAAACTTAAACTTACTTAAGTTTGTTTTATATTTACTTATTTTTTTATTTATTTAAGTTTATTTTAATTTATTTAAATAAAATAATATCATCTGATTTAATTATATTAAATATGAAATTAAAGTTAAATAAATTTAATTAAGCTTACTATAATCATTAATACTACTCTAGTTAAAAGTAGACCCCTCTGAGTAGCAATATAGAACCCCCCCCCCCAAGGGGCCCCTTAAGATGTAGGTTTAGGCCCTTTTAAGCCAAACCCTCCTTGGGTATTTGGCTCAGTCCGCCACTGATGGGAATAATAATAAAAGAAAATAACAACCTGCCAAGTATAGAACTAAAGTTGTTATTTCTTGAGAACTTTGCCAGCTACAGATAAGTTTAGGTCTTGTTAAAATCAGAATAATTCTAACTAGCACTATTTTTTGTATATTCTGAGGTATCAAATAAGACCCAACTCAAAATTCTATTCCTTTTAATAGCATTTGATTTCTTATTTTGGTTAATTAAAATTGGTCGAGTGGTGCTTGCATGCTTAAAAAAGGCTAGCAGCACAAGATAAATACACATCACATACCAATAGAAACATAAATACACACAAAAGCATAATAGACTATATTTTAGTGCATTCCCTAAGTAAAAATGAGGTTACATTGGTTAGTTTTTTTAGACAGAAAAAACTAAAAAAACTAGAAGACAAAAGGTTACTCTTGTGTTGATTTTATTTATTTTTTATTCACGAGATCTCTCAAAATATAAATAAAAATCCAACGTGGCATTGAAGTGTTGCTAGTGTATAGAATTTAATTATTAACTCACCATATAATGCACAAATAAAATGCTTCTTTACTGCCTAGTTAAACAATCTACTATTATTTTATTTAATTAACTTTAAGGTTAATTAAATAAAATGATCACACAAAAAGTGCAAACACATCTAATCTATCAGATATTTTTTGACAGATATCTAATCTATCTATCACCCAATACATACGGTATCACAAAGTTTGCTATCATAATGCTTCTACATATAATATAACCATGAGGTTTTAGGTGTGGAACAATAATTGTAAGAGGGAGAGGGTCTAATTAATATTAGAGTGATATTATACAAAATATAAATATACAAAATGATATTATCATGTACCTTCCTTCATTAGGATGTCTGTAGCTAGATCTAAAAGCAGTAACAGCGGCTGATTTTACTTTGCTTATACCAAACAGGAGGTAAAACTTAGGCAATGAAAATTCATCTAAACTCAACCTTAAAACCCTTTGAGCTTCCTCTGAAATAAGCAATGAATAAGAATATACTTTTAATTCTGCAAGTCAAGAACAAAAAAGCATTAAGAGTAATAAAATGTATCTGCTAAACATTTAGAGACTACTAAACTGTTAGAATGTCCTTAACCCAGAGTAAACCTGGGTTTTAAGCAAAATTTAAGACCCTTAGTCGATGTGGCAAACAAATGAGAAGGTTATATATACCATTTTAGGCATTTATTTATTACATAATTTGTAGACATTGAAATTAGCACATAATTTCAAAGACATTGAAATCTCATACAACTTTTTATTCTACTAATAATTTTATGTATAGAAAGTAACAAAAAAATATTTTGAGCAAAAGCTGTAGCAATAAGAAATGCCTAGTTAGTATTCACAAAATAATACTATTATTAAATTTGAATAATATCTCTTATCTATATAAGAGATATTATTCAAATTTATAAAATGGATACTAATGTTAATAATAAACATATAATTTTTACTTTTCCCTCATTCATACCATAGCAAATATAAGAAGTATTGTGTTTGCCAAAAAATCCAAAACTGGGATGTCACCGGAATTATACGTTTTAGGTGTTTTTAAGGCCTCCTAGGCATTAATGGAGCATTAATGATGATAACACATGTACACACTCACACACTCATATAAACAACTATGTGAAAACCATTTCACAAAGTTGTCTGTATGTGTGTATGCATGTGTCATTGTAGCTCTCATTAAATGCTAGAAAGTTAAAACTTTGTAAAAAAAATCAGTCTAGAGGTGCATTTGTGCTATTCGGAAAATATTTTTTATGGCGTCATTAACCCCTAATAATAACTTAGCAAAAATTTTGAAAAATCATAAAAGGAAGAAACATTTTGCGATCAGATTGAGAATTGACGCCAATGTAGCCATGTATAAGACTAACATATGTGCTAAGTTCCATCTCATTATCAGCATTAGTTCAATTTTTATCAAGTGAATGTATACTTTTTTCAAAAAAAAAAATTTAACAATCCAATATAGAAATTCAGTTCAAATGTGCCATTACATAAGTTTTGTTTCTATATGACAAGTATATCTATAATTTTTGTTGGATCAAAAAAGTTAAGCAGCATCGAGCTTATTCAGGACCAGGATGGGTGGCCGCTCATTGATAAATCAGAAAATAATCTAATTAAATTGAAATTTAGTCAAAATGTATACCTTTATGTAATAAATAAGTACACCAAATTTAATTCAATACAAGTATATCATTGGTTATTGTTGGATCATAAAAGTTAAGTAGCATTGAGAGTGGTCAGTGCTTTTATGGGTGACTGCTGGGAATGAAACGGATGTATTTACTATTTGAGAATGACCGAAGCGCGAGTCTGAAGATGTGTTGCAGTATACATTTAATTACATGTATTTTCTGAGGACGAGCAACACAAGTTAGAAGTAGAGAGGATGAGCGTAGCGAATCCTCTGAATGAAGAAACGTTCAGAGATATCATGTACCCGATTTTGGTTAAGATATAAAAATTTCTTATCCACAAGATTTAAATTGGAACAGCAAGTGCCCCTCAGTAAAATAAATGTCAAAAATGTTCATTTATAGCATTTATTTTACAGTGAGTTCCTAGCAAAAGTTATATAAACTTTTTTGTATAGTCATGGCTTCCCAATATATTAGACACCACATACCTACACTTGAAGTCTTAAAGAATAGGAAACTATTTTCTTTCTTCTGGAGATTGTAAAAAGTATCCTATGAGTTGATGTATGCTGCTTTATGATCTATGGTACATCTTAGAAACAACCTCCTATGTTGTGCTATAAAACATAGGTCTAGTCATGCAAATTGTTGCACTTAATAATTAGCCTTGATTTCTGGCTTCAAACATAGTCATGGCCATCATGATAATAAGGTTGATTAAATTGAGTGCGCTCATTTTTGGTTAACTAAATAAGTGTCACTTACCACTAAAAGAAGGTTTAGTGCAGGTGCACAAGGAGTGAATTATGTTGATAACTAAACCGTGTGTTGAAGCTCGCATACTCAATGAACCAGAGCAAACAAGGAATGTAACTGCATGAAACAGATAGGGCAAGTGTCGCACAACATCTAAGCAGTTGTTGAAACTTAGCATTAGCAGGTATCTTGCTAATATTGCTATGTCATCCCACAGAACATGATTCTCCAGTAAACTAGTTGGTGAAGTACAGGTCTTTTGAAATACCTACAAATAATAATAAATTAAAATACTGGTATATATAGGACTAGATACATCTACTTATTAAATTCTTATAATATAATAGTAATGTAGCATATTTTTAAATAATAAAATATTTTCTACAAATGGAGTTTATTTGGAAAAACAAAAGACGAAAATGTCAAAGCAAAATAAAAATAAAACATTAATAAGGAAAATAAACACATTAATAGAAAATTTATAAACAGCAGCAAAGTAGAAAAAGAGCTTACTAAAATAAAAATAAATGATCAAAACATCCCAAGACTAGCTGCCCTCATTGAACTAAGCTACCTATATCACTTCTACAAAAATTATCACTACTAGTGATAATTTATCACTATTAAAAAAGGCCCCATTTGTGGCCTTCACATTAAATTTAAATAGTTTTAATACTTCTAGCCACATCTGGTTAGATCTTTAGGATCATATGGATCCAAAAACTAAAAAGTTAAAAAAACTTATAAAGTTTTGAGTAATCAATTAAGTATTAGTTTTGGTATTTGATATATTGCTAGGTATTTATAAGTCAATTTGTTTCTTGTAATAAACTAAAATTAAGGCCTTTACTATAAAAGGTTTTATTGTACTTTAATTTTAATACAGAATATTCTAATAATTAATTTAGGTTTACCTCTTCGAATTAAGGTACATTTAATTTATATAGAATAAAGAACATACCCTGCACAATCTTCCTATAATCTTCTTGGCAACAAGCTGGACGTTAGCTGAAGCCAAGGCAACAGCTGTATCAGCTAATATTTCTACAACTGGAGAACCAACACCTCCTTCACTTGACCTCTTTATAAAACTGTCTAAAACCATATCTATTAACTCAGGCACCTAAGATAACAAAATAATTATTAACTAAACAATGCATAAGAGAAGATAATTTATAACTCAAAGGAAATATCAGTCAAACTTTCCAAGAGTTTCACATTTTGTGACCAAGGGAGTTGGCTTTAGTTTTTAAATGGGTTAAGCTACTTTTAGCGAATTTCCTTTGAAAATTCGCCTAATGGGATAGGCGTCATGGCGGAATTCGAACCTCGGACCACGACACAAATCCGTTTCAGAGGTCCCTTATGACGAAAAAATACTTTTTGAAACTTTATATATATATATATATATATATATATATATATATTATATAATATATATAATATATATAATATATAATATATTGTATTTCTAGACACTTTCTTGTAAACACTCTATCTTTCGAACGGATAAATATTTTTTTAACCAAACTTGGTACAAAAATCAACATTCGGGAGGACACGAACCCTATTGAAACCAGGTTTTTGTGACGTCATTAACCCGGTTTGCTGAGTCAGCGAAATTTTCAAAAAAATCGGCAAAATTCAGGGTTAATATTTTTGCCGCAAAAAAGTCAATATTTATGTTTTTGAGACGCTGAATCGAATGAAACCGGTCCGAAGTCGATACGACCACTATAGTGACCTAAAAATCGAAAAAACCATTCTAAATTCCAAAACCAAAATTTAGGTCGATAAAAATAAATTTCGAGTAGGGTCGTTTTCAATGTAATTTTGGGGGCGGAATCGAATGAAACCAGTCCGAAGTCGATACGACCACTTAAGTTACCAAAAAGTCGAAAAAACCACAAAAATTATAGAAAACCAAAATTACGGTCGTTGAAAATTAAATTTCGAGTAGGGTGTCGTTTTCAATGTTTTTTGGGCCTCTGAGTCCGGTGTCAATACAACCACTCAAACTCAGGGTACCTGGGTTCACATCCTGGAAGGGTCGATCATTATCATTATTCTTGCTTATGCAAGAACCATGCCCATTGCGTGGTTCCGGTTCATGCTTTAGAACCTAAGCAGTTACTCAATTGTCAAGCACTGCTCGTAACTCATTTTGTCTGTATTTTCCAAAGGGAAATGCGCTAAAACCTTTAAAGATAACTGACTAAGGTTAAAGATAAGTAACTAAGCTTTAAACTAGTGCAAATAATAGAGCGTACTTCTAATTTTAGAGGCATAGTTTAGTGCAACCAACTGGATAGTTATGTGCATTTCCCTTTGGAAAATACAGACAAAATGAGTTACGAGCAGTGCTTGACAATTGAGTAACTGCTTAGGTTCTAGAACCACACAATGGGCATGGTTCTTGCATAAGCAAGAAAATGGTTGTTCAGCACGGAAACACGTATTCTAAATGAAATTCGCCCGACAGCGGACCACTGCGCCGGAATTATTTATTTAGTAGTTGTAAACTTATATAAAAAGCACGGAAACACGCATCAAAGGAAATTCACCCGACATGCGGACCACCGCGACAGAATTTTAGTTTTCCTCATTTATACTGTAGGTGTATGGGAAAAGTATTGTGTTTATAAAATAAACTGAAACCAGAATGTCACCGGAATTATCCCTTTCAGGTGTTTTTATAGCCTCCAAAGCATTAATGGAGCATTAACGATGATAACACATGCACACACTCATACAAAGAACTTTGTGAATACCATTGCACAAAGTTGTCTGTATGTGTGTGTGAGTGAGTGTATGTGTCATCGTACCTCCAAGTGTATTTATGCTAGAGAGTTAAAACGTTGTACAAAAATCAGTCTACCGCTGTAGTTGTGCTATTATTTTATGACATCATTGCCCGTAATAATGACTCAGCAAAAATTTTGAAAAATCATAAAATGCAGAAAAAATGTGATAAGGTTGAGATTTGTCACACATGTAGCCATGTATAATACAAACATATGTGCCAAGTTTCATCTTATTATCAAAATTAGTTCAAATTTTATCAAGTGAATGTGTACTTTTTTCAAAAAATTGTAAAAAGTTGTTAAAAAATTCAATCACGTTGAAATTCAGTTCTAATGTATGCCATTAAATATTACATAAGTACACTAAGTTTTGTTTCTATATGACAAGTATATCTATAATTTTTGTTGATCAAAAAAGTTAAGCAGCATCAAGCTTGATCAGTGCCTGGATGGGTGACCGCCGATGATGAAACGAGTGTATTCACTATTCGAGGAAGAGGAAAGCAAGTCTGAAGAGGTTTTTACTTTGCACACCAAGCTGTCAAGGTACTTGGCACAAAACACTAGGAGGAAAAGCCTAATAAATTCTTCTTAAATAACTAGTAAATACCTGGCCAATGGATCCCCAAATTTTAGTCTGTATTGAGGGGTACATCTCAACTTCTTGGACAGTAAGAGCAATCAGTTCTTCCAAAATTTGAGCCACTTTTTGCTGCCTTTTGTTTTCATCTGCTTGCTTACAGAATCTAAAAGTAAAACAAGTGCATCAATATTAATTTTATCCACTATAACAACAGAGATTAGCAGACTAGTAGAATTAGAAGTGAGGTTATAATGCAGACAACAGGCCTCGATGTTATACCATTAAATATATAACAATGCAATAGAATCATCAGTAAAGTAAAATACCAAAGATAACCAACAAATACACAAATCATCATAGTTGAAAAGCAGTTTAAGCAAAAAAAAAAACAGAGGTCTATGGTCCCTAGCCACTTCATGGTAACCTTATGAAGGGCACCTGCTGCGCCATTTCTAATCAAATCATGAATTATCTGGTAACACACTAAAATAACTTTACATCTCCTTCATACCTTAGACATGTTTTGTCTAAACTTAAAAGCAGTTCATACTTATTAGTAATTCACAGTTATATGGTAAATCATATATCACTCAGTGAAAAATAATTCTGGTGCGGAGATCCTCAAGCCTGACCAATTTCCTTTGAAATGCGTGCTTCTTGGTTTTACAATTTATATCTTGCTTAAATTTAAGCAAGATATAAATTAGCATTGTGCATAGAGCATTGTGTTTTCTATCCATGATGTCCTACATCCCTGAAGATGCCTCCCACAGTGGAAGCGAAACGTTGGATTCTTCATCTACATTGAGGCGGTCACCACCGGAAGACCTAAATCTTCATGACAATAACCGCGGAAGCCTACACAGTTTATTAAGATATAAATTGTTATTTGTTTACACATTGTAAAGCAAAGAAGCACACATTATTTCTTCTTCTGTACCTTTATTCTAGATCTCAGCACCAGAATTATTTGGCTACTTAAAGTGTTCAAACCAAACAAAAATTTAAATAAATCTCCAATAAAAGTAAACCGTTCTCTCTGCGTCTCCAACCAGGAAACTTTTGTCCGAGGATCTTGAAACCTTTGTTAACTACTCAGCCAATCTGAACCTTGATTTAAACTATACACTCTAAGTACTTGAGTATTCTCTCTAATTCAAGTATTCTACTTGAGGTAGAAGGTATTCTCTCTCAGTGCTACATTCCTAACTCTTAAAATTAAACTTTGGTGTTTTATTTTTTCAATTTGTATTCTGGTTATTTTTTTGGTTTCATAAATTGGTTTTACTTGATTCTTAATCTAGATGAAAAGAAACAACACCACCTTTACTTATTTACCTTTCTTTTAATGACTATCACTTTTCCATTTTTTTTTTACTTTTTGGTAACTTAGAGTGGTCGTATCGACTTCAGAGCGGGTTTTCTCAATTCAGCGTCCCAAAAAACATAAAAAACTCTATATAAAATTACCTGACTAAATTAGCCAACCAAGGAGTCATGTACTCCAGACACAAATGCTTGAGTTCTATAGTAGAGACTCGAAACCCTTGGATACATTCTTGCAAAAATTCAAGAGTCAAATGAGGCTCATTTGTTGCCAACTTCTCACTGACAGATTTGATGAAAATTGTATTGTTTGATGGAATACATAAACCTAAACAGAGACAATTTATTATAATTAAATAAAAAGTTAAAAATATTAAACAAATGAGAAACCAACGACAACATTTTCCACTTAAAAAAAATAAGAACAGGAAGGTCAATAAAATATTAAATTCTAACTAAAAAAATAAATGTATTAAGATCAGCCAATTTTCTTGTATTTCTAGTCCAGGTCCATCCAAGAGTTAACTCATATTTTTTTTTATTTATCGTCAACTATCATAGTAGTGTGATAGTTGATGGAACATAATCACCTGTTAAATATGCTGCGTGTATGTGGGTACACACAGTGTATTTAACAAATGATTATATTCCATACACATTTAATATGATGCGGTTTTTGCACCGTATTTTTTTAGCCGATCGAATGAAATTATGTGATAACTGATCTTGCCGAAACATTGCGTATTTTATAGCGAAGGTTCACTTTTGGTTGTAAAGAAGTTTAAAACAAAAAATATATTTAATTAAATTGTGATTCCTGTGCATGATAATAAATTTACATAAAAAAATATATTTCAAAAGTTATTTGATGAAAAACAGTAATATTTCAATGAAATAAAGTAGATTAATAGTTAGACGAGAAGGTTATACGTTAAATACAATAGCCTCTGAAACTACATACAGCGTATCATGGGATCAATCTAGATTGTTCTAGATTCTATCTAGATTCTATCGCCTTGTTCTGGTGTATTGGACTAGATCCCCACCGCATGGATCATACAGCATACATAACCATATTTAGACATCATACTTAATACAATCCGTGGGTTTAGAATACTGTGTGAACGTATTCAATCTATTGAGTAAAGGTATGAGAAATTGGGTATTTTGCCCTTTAAAACATTTTTTATACTTGTAGAAAAGAACAATGTATCAAAAATGAATTGATTAGCCCAAGTCAAAATGCCTCATAAGATTTTGTTCATACATTACACAAAATTGTAAATATTGCCACATGAAAAGAAAAAAAATGGCACTAAATATTTTTTTGGGATAGGTAGTTTAGTGTCACACAGGTGAGAAAACTACTTCTATCGTTAGTCACTTTAATAATTTTTGTTTAGTTGAAGTCAGTTAATCCCTATTCTCTCCAAGTCTTTTAAATTAAAATACAGTAATTGACAACATAATTGGTATACTTAAACCACTTTTCCCTTTGAAGAGCAATCTCGTTCTTTATTTTTAGTTAAAAATTAAGAACAAGTGAAAATAATTTATTTATTGTCACAGTACTCGACCAATAGTTAAAAATAAGAAATCTTAAACAACGGAGAATATAATTAAAAATTACCAGATGTTTCCAATAACTGTCCCTCTATTTTAAGATCAAAGGTTGCCGTCAAAGCACATAGTTGATTATAAGCAGCAGTTCTTAAATTTGGATCAGATGAGCCTAAGTTGAGTAATGCCATGTTAAGAAGAGTACCTGGTACATCTTTAGGTCTTATCTTCTGATGTACCGTCACTGTGTCCTGTAATCACAACAAATCACTTTCAAGCTCGAGACTCATAACATAAGTAGATTAAGAAAAAAATATGGAGTAACTGTGAAGAAGATATTAGATCTTAGCAATTATGTCTTTGGGCTAAAAAAATTCAAGGTGAACTATAATATTATAGAACAAGAAATAGATAAAAACTGCAGCAGGCAATTGAAAATTGAAACTATTTTATTTTTAATAAATATACATTTTCTTTTATTAAATAAAGTTCTTTATTGGCAAAAGTATACAATATTTATTTTATGTAAATCAGAGCCATATTTTATTTATTGATTTGGGGTGATTGTGCCTCTTTATTTATTTAATATTTATTATTTATTTTTGGTAAGAAATTTGGTTATTTTGGTTAGTTGGTTAAGGATAAATTCCAATTTTGGTTTGGGTATTTTAATTTTATTTTTTGCAAGGTTTCAAAAGATTATTTTTGATGGTGTTTTTTTAATAGGTTTATATTGTAAAGGGATTGCAGGAGTGTCAAAGAGGTTTCCTATGCAGTCTGTGGACTGACTTTTGATGAATCAACCAAATATACATTTAAAAATGATGCTTATACTTATTTCTTCAAGCATTAATTCTTCCATAAAGAATATATTATATAATAACAATAATACCCATTAAGAACCTTGCAGCTCATCAGAGATGATACCAATATGATCTGCTTTGGGTGGTAGCGGCAACTGTTCCGTGTTTTAGATAACATATTTGTAAAATAACCAATATAAACTGAAAGAGCATCATTCATAGTCCAAGAGCCAGGAATAAAAAATGTGGCTAATTTTGTACTACTTCATGATGTTTCTATGGGACACGATAACTTAAGAACGCTTACTTGAATAGAAATGAAACTTAGTGCAAAAATCAACCTTCTAAATGTCCCAAAACCTTTTGTTTATGAAACATGTATGACGTCATTAACCCACAATAATGGTCCACTATACATTTTAAAACAATCGTAAATCGTAAATCTTCAAAAAGTGTTTTAGTCCAAGAGCCAGGGCTAAAAAATGTGACTCATTTTGTACTATTTCAAACCAATTTTTTTCTGAAAATACACCTTAAATTATAAAGGAAAAGGGTAGTGTGCCTATTCAGAGTGGACCCCTTCATAAGAATGCACTCGCTCAAAAAATTAAAAAATCCAGTTTTTTCAATAAGTGGTTTCCTGTAGGTTGTATGCAAAACATGAAGAGAATAATTTTTAAAACTGATAAAATTTCCTATGAAATAAGAGTTTTTTAAGATAACTACACCTAAAGTTACGACATTTGTTAAATAGCTAAAAAATGCACAAAAAAACAATTTTTTTAAAAGAAATTTGCTGACTTTGCATAAGTTAACCATTTATTGGTATTTTTGAAAGAGCCATAACTTTGGTTGTATTGATCCAATTTTGATAATTGAACACTCACTACATTGTAAATTTTTCCATCTTTAAAAAATGTTCTATTCATGTTTTGCACATGACCCACTGGAAACAAGTTATTTCAAGAAAACTGAAATTTGTGCGATTTTTTTAATATTTTGAGAGCCCATTCATATGAAAGACTCCACTCTGGATAGGCAGACTATATTTTTTTCTTCATAATTTATGGTATTTTTCCAAAAATTTAGTTTGAAGTAGTACAAAATGAGTCACATTTTTTTCAGATCCAGCCCATGGACTATCAGTGTTGTGATACAATGACACCCTTGGTGTCTAATATCAGTGCAGTCTAATATAAGCATTATCTCACACAGTGAGATAAGGCAGACGGAAATTGCATAGATGGTGCAATATGAACACTGCTGACTCTATTACTATTAACTAGTAAAAAAAAATTAAAATTGAAACCTGGGATGAAATGAACTTGACCCAAACATGGACCACAGGTTTAAGCTAAAAGCTTTCAAAGGTTTAAGCTTAAAAAATAATTAAAATGGTTACAAAATCTGCTGCAATGATACTCACAGGTTGAGACAACTCCCACCTATTCCTAATATGAATAACAGCTTGGACGATACTATCGCAGTCATTGTGTATAAATGATAGAGGCCCAGACTCATTAGAAATAGTAAGAGTAAACTGGTTATCATCAACCAAGCAAACTTCTTCTATTTCTGATGCATAGTACACATCATTAAGTAGGACTGAGTGCGCTAACACTTTGGTCTTTTCAGCTGCTGTTATTTGTATTGCAGTTGGTCCAACCTAAAAACAAGAAAAATTTTGATATTTTAATTACATAACTAAGCGAAAGCTGTTTATTTCCTATATGCTCCAATAGTTATTTGCTATAGTAACTTGATTGGTATAAATGACTTAAAAGGCAATTTTGTATTATAAAAACGGAATTTAGGTTTTATTTAAAGTAAAATATGTCCTGTTGGTAAGTAATTAGAAGGAATCAATAGTTACTTGGAAGAACTCACGTAAGTTTAAAATCCCAGATAAGTAAGTAAATTAATAGTAATGGTTTCTTGGTTGTATTTGCTTAAGTTTATTTTCTGTTGGTTAGTAATTAAAAGGAACCAATAGTTCAGGGTGTCTCTTAACTTTTATTGAAATTTCCTTTAAGATAAATTAGACTTTCGAGAATCCATAATGACAGATAGATCTATTACCTATCTTATCATCTTTCTTTTCTCTTATATATTCACCTTCAATGATTATGAGTAAACTTATATTATAGTACATGTTACTTAAGAATAACGGTTAAATTAAGACTAAAGAAGTATGCTGATGTGAAATATCTGTTAACAAATATTGAATTAAGTATGGCTGGAGATAGTGATTGATAAAGTAGGGAAAAGGGTACAAATCAGAAATGCTAGTGATAGTAATATGGGGGGAGTGGTAGTAACTACCAGGCAAGTAGGCCACGTTGTTGGGCCTTTTTTTGCCAGGCTCCCTAAGATAGTGTTCTACTCCTTTTAATTTTAAGTGTAGGTATATTTCATCTAATCTAGACAGAAGAGCCCTGAATTTCTATGGTTCCTCTCATGCTTTTTCAAGCATTCATACATATTTTCACTGACTCTTATAGTCTAGTGAAAACTGGGAACAACACGAGCTCTCACTGTTAAACCAAACCTCCACACACTTTAAACTACAAGGCAGAAACAGTATAGTATTATAATTGAATCTACAATGAGAGTCCTAAATTTTGCCTATACCCAGTTTCAATTAGGGTAAGGGATCTTTAACGAGTACCTGACAACGCACAGGCTCGAGACCACGGGCTTTACGTCCCTTCTGAAGGACGTGGAAGAATTTTTATCCCTCTCATAAAAATCCTAGAGGCCCGTGCTGGGATTGAACCCATGACTAAAGTCCATTCATTCTATGTATTGGCCGCGTACCTTAACCACTACACCACGGGTGACTCACAACCAGAAATGCTAGTAGTTCAATTTTAATTTTCACACATCCTGTAAATTAGAAGCTTTGATTTAATGCATATCTATCCTAATGATTATTGTAAGTTTAAACAGTAATGATTTGGACTGCCTCATTTATTAGAATTTTATTATTTTTCAACTTATTATAAATGTAAAAGAACATATTGTTATGCAAACTCACAGACAAGTGTCACGTGTACCTCCAGGATTATGAGTACCCTAGTTGGGAAAACTGCAATAATTACTTGGTAGTATTCACTTAGGTTTGATATCCATAGCTAGTAATTACTAGCTGTAATTATTGCTTTAATTAAACATAAAACTGCTTTATGATATGCTGCTTTGCTTTATGTTTAATAAATAAACATATATCTATGTTAAACTATCTAACTATAAGTATTATCTATATGAAATATTATGCGGTCTATTTTTTATACAGGAATCATCCATTCATTTTTGTTTACTTTTATAAACAAAATTATTCTTTTATTTGAAATTATTGCTAATAAGTAAAACAATTGTATTTTCTATGTATTATATTAAGAAGTTTTTTGATATTATATATAATTTATATTATTCAATAAAGAAAATATTTAAAAAAAATTGCTTATTAATTATTATTAAGTTTTTTTGTAATCCAAAGCAACGGTTAAAAAATTGAAGTTAGTGAAGTTTTAATTTGCCCAGTAAGCAATCATACTACCAATTATAAATACTACCTTGGTGACCAGAGCATCCATATAGAGAAAGTTTGCTTCAGGAGTAACCAAATGCTCACCTTAATAGCAACTTTAGTATCCTTGTGGGAGAGTTTCAAAGCATTACTAAATACTTTTAAGTCTTCATCCAGAGATAGTGTAGCCCCAGGTAGTTTTTGCTGGTCAGGGTTTATAAAATCATTCAGTTTACTTGGTGTTTCTATAAATATTAGTTTTCTGTTACCCTGAAACATTTATTGTCTTATACAGGAAGCAGTCTAAGAGAAAAACAACAGGGTTTAGCAAATTATTTTATTCTTTAAATGTTTAATGATAAGTAGTAAAAGTCAAATTTTTAAACATTGTGTAAAAATTGAGAAGATTTTTTGCTTACCATTTTATTATTGCACAAAAAGTATAAAACTATAGGTTTAAGTTCTACAAATATTAGAGAGACACAATTATATATTTATAAATTGCGATATATATTTCAACTAGCTCTGTAGTAATCTTCAGGCATAATCACAAAATATTTTTAAGTTTAACCTTACATCAATAACAACACATTAACAATTAATAACTTAAACACTAATAAAGGTAACAAAGAATACAAATTATTTAAAAAACTATTAAAAACTAGTTAAAATTTAACATTGTGTGACTAAAATAAATAAAAGTGCTTTCACAATACTGCGGTAGCGATGCATCTGTCCGTTGCAAACGGACGGACGAGTATTGTGAATGCACCTTTATTTATTCAAGTCTGACCATGTTAAATTTTAAAAATTGTTTTTTTAATAATTTGTATTCTTTGTTACCTTTATTAGTGTTTAAGTTATTAATTGTTAATGTGTTGTTATTAATGTAAGGTTAAACTTAAAAACATTTTTGATAATGCCTGAAGATGACTACAGAGCTAGTTAAAATACATATCGCAATTTATAAATAAATAATCGTGTCTCTCTAATATTTGTAGAACTAAAACCTATAGTTTATACTATTTGTGCAATAATGTGGAAGTTCTACAAACTTAATAGTTAAACAAAAACTTCATTGATTACCATTTTTTTTAAAAATTCTGGTACTGATTATTTGTTTCTTATAATCAATAATACTCATTAGTAACTAAATGTAACAACCAATATCCCAAAAAATACATGATATGTATAAGCTCATACATGACTAAGAAAATTAGGTTATTGTTAGTATATAGTGGTTATTACTCGTTATACTATATTACTATAGTATAATACTTATACTATACTATAATACTTATATATATTGGTCATTGATAAGCAACGGTAACCAGAGGTTAGCAATGGTGATTTTTTAAACTGTTGATATTGCTTTAGCTTAGACAGCTAAAAATAAAAACTATACACTTAAAAATTTGAATAAGGGGGCAGAAAGATCTCAGAATTGAAGCTGGTAATTAAAACTATTGACAATACCTTAAGAGAAGCTAAAACACGATCATGAAATTTGGTGTATTCTCTGACCCAACTGTTACAATTATAAATATAAGCAGCATGGATGTTGGTATACGCCATGTCTGGTAAAACATGGAACCACTTTTGCAAAAATTCAGTCCTGAAAAAAGCAATTTTTTCGGAATAACAATTTGTAGGAAAATTAAATAATTTTAATTCAGAATATAAAATATTTGTGATTTTATTAATATGAAAAACCTTATGTTTCCTAAGTAGTCTTTAATAAAATTGTACCCTATCTATTAAGGTTTTTTAGCAAATAAGGGTAACTTCTTTGGTTCTAAACTTAGAATAATACCGTGTTTACCCACGTATCTAAATGAAACAAACTTATTTAGTTTACGAAATAAATAATAATGTGTATCATTGTGTTCAAAAAATAGTATATGAGACTATAGTATGACGTCAGAACTGGATACTTGCATTGTTACTGTATTGCTATCATACAATATTTAAATTTATAATAGTGGGGAGTTAAAATATTTAAATATGACAGGAACTAATAAAAAATTTAAATAAGCGGGCTAGCACACCGACTATGTAAGGATGGTAACATAAAAGCAAAAAAAAAATGTGCTTGTCAGGTTGGCACCATTACTTAGTTGCACCAGTCAACCGGCTTTCATGTTATCAGTAGAATTAAATTGTGTTTACGGTCCTGTGCTCCTTCTATATATAGTATTATTCTAAGGTTCTAAACAAAGTATTAAACATATCATTTGATACTACCGAGTTTTGCAAAACATGAATAGTTGACACAATATAATTGTGCGAGAGACACCTAGGAAATGTAACAAGCAAAATGCAATGCTACATCTGGGAACTGGCGGTAAGAGAGCACTCTCTTAAGAGCACGCTCCTCTCTGGTAAGTACTTCACTTTATATTCTTCGGAATTAATTGAAGGTCAGAGTGAGTTCAGGCTCTGTCGGCGCCCTGATGAGTTAGACGTAACAAAACAGAGTGGGACATGACATTATGTCGAGCCATCAATGATGACGAATGTCGAATGATGGAACAGTTCCCAGATGTAGCATTGCATTTAGCTTGTTACATTTCCTAGGTGTCTCTGGCACAATTATATTGCGTCAAAGTATTCAATCTCTAAGGTCTATCCCTTCTAATTTTAATTCTGCAAATATCAAGCCCTGTTTTGACAATTTTGCTATTACTATGATTCCCTTGGCTTAGAAGATAAGGAAGTAAAAGAACCCAACACACAGACAAAATAAATTTTTTAAACAATTTTTTTTTAATTATAAAAATTGTATCAGTACCTGAATCTATTATCTGAGCAAGTATGAGTGAAGTCTACTACCAACTCAAAAGGAGCATGACAGAAAGGTTTGAGAGTCAAGATGACATGGTATATCAACAAATCTCCGTTGGTTTCACCGATCCTGGAATTTAGCAGTTATACATAATAAACTATAATTGGAAACTTAAATAAAAAAAACGTAAAAAAATCTGTCGTAAAATTAGTAAGGTAAAAAATTAGTAAATTAGTAAAATAGGTAAAAAATTAGTAAATTAGTAAAAAAGGTAAAAAATTAGTAAAGGTACAAATTGTTTGCAAACAAAACTCAAAATTAAGTTTCACAAATAAAATACAGAGCTGTTTAGTCCGTTGGTTGTAAAGTTTAAAACTTACAATAATATGTCAAGTGAGAGAGTGGTTAAGTCTATATTTAGTTAAAGCCAGTAGGTCACCATGTCTACTGTTGACCATGTCTTGTCTGGTAGTGATGTCAGTTATTGAGCTTGTCAAAGTTACTTTTAATATATTTCAAACCAAAAAGGATACAGTACTTATAAGGTACGTATATCCTTTTTGCTTCAAACAATAGAATAAATACAAATAAAAATAACTTCAAAGTGGCAAATTTTTATACAATTAATAAAACACTATAATTTAAATAAACTTCTTTTTATTACGCTTTGACTAGAATCACAATACAAATACAAATTATCAGATGCCTTTCGGGAAGTATCCTCAGATCAGTGTATATTTTGCTATGTCAATATGTGTGAGAGGATAGGTTGAAAGAAAAAGGGGGTAGAGGGGTCTTTACCTGTACCACTTGTCCTAAGGATCAACAAGAAATACTGCATTTCTCTCTCTTTTTTGGTAACATTTTTCCCGCAAGAAAAATTTTGCCAGAAAAAAAAAAAACAAGAAGTACTTAAATAAGTATTAAAACATAGCCATTATGACTTTTATTACACTTAAAATTAATATTAAGACAAAACTAAAATAATATTTTTGACTTAACTATTTAAACAAGATTATTTTATGGGGTAATGGTCAGATAAAAATAAAAACACAAACTTTGAGCTTTCGGCCGTAAATTATGCCTTCTTCAGAAGTAGTTTTATTCCAAACTGAATCAGATAACACATAAAAAAGAAACATTAGTTTTATTAATCTAACAATAGCTAGCTGTGTATGGCATCGGAGAATGACACCTACTGCTAGCTAGCAAATATCTAGTTTGAATAAAAAGGGAGCTAACATTACAAAATTTTAGAAGAAGAACATAATAAAAATATTATAATAAATAACGTCGAAAATAACACAACCAAGATTTAGGTCTTCCGGTGGTGACCGCGTCAATTTAGATGAAGAATCCAACGTTTCGCTTCCACAGTGGAAGCGAAACGTCGGATTCTTCATCTACATTGACGCGGTCACCACCGGAAGACCTAAATCTTCATGACAATAACCACGGAAAATAATTTTCCGCGGTTATTAACACGGACTACACAACTCTTTTTATTAACAGTTTATTAACACAACACCTTATTTATTATAATATTTATATAATGTTCTTCTACTAAAATTTAGAAGAAATATAACTTGAGTTCCCGAAACACTAAATCATAGTAACTTCCCGAAACACGTCTGGTTCGTTGTATTTGTATTATGATACCAGACAAAGTGTAATAAAACTATATTGCTTTTAAATCGTAGTGATTTATTTATTATATAAAATGTGCAAGTATCACAAAATCTTAGCTGAAACAAGCAACTTTGTTGTTAAACTTGCAACTTCTTATATGAGGATGCAATAGACTGTATATTTAGCACCCTGCTATTATCCTTATGACTATTTAGTTTAGCAGTAATAAGGCTCTAGAAAAACACTTGTATGAACATAATCATACAACATTATTGGAATCAAATAAAAGAAATTTAAGACAGTTGTAAACAAAATAGACAAAAAAATTGTAAAAAATCAAATCCAATAGTAAAATCAATCTAAAAATCAGGGCAACTAAGTTAAGACATGAAAGAGTACTAAACAAAAAATTTAAATAATATTAGTCATAGAAAGGTAAAATATACCTAAAAAGGTTTACATTTTTTAAAAGTTCTGATTTTAATATTTATCTTTACATATGATTAAACTATTTCCATACATTTTTATTTAAATGAACAATGTATTTTTAATGTACAGTCTTCATGTACATTAAGATAAGTAGAGCTAAGTGAGAACTACACAGGCTATTCTGAAGGGCACTGTTCAATTAGTCAATCACCCTAATAGCACATAGAATTCATTATTCATACGATTCAGGCCGGAAAGAAAATTCACAAGAAACAACTTCCAGCTACAGTTTCAACACATGTGGGTTTAGAAGAAGACGATACTAACAAAAAGAAGGTATTACTAAGAAGGTAAAACGGAAAAAATCAAATCATAAATTAACTACAATAGCAGATAATCTAAATGTGAAAAATGACATGTAATGTTTGAGAGATTTCCGTAATATATTACGAAAATATAGTGACATAGCAAAGCTAGTGCTATTTTAGTATTTCATGGTCCTAGCAAAACACTGAAGGTACCTCTCTTTCTCATTTTAAACTGAATTCAAACTCAGGGGTCACACATGCAGTATGGTGATATGCTCTACGTCTTGTTTTTAAAATAAAAATAATTAAAAAAACAATTTATAGAAAAATCTATCTTTATTTTCAAAGGTAACATTTTATTTTATTTATTTAATTTTTAAAAATATTTTTTAAAGTTTTTTTTAATGCTCCAGTGTTAAATAATTTATAAAGTAATACTAGTTTAAACCTTTGCAGTTCATAAGATATAAACCTCAGATTTGCTTTAGGTATTAGTGGCAACCAATTATACTTTAGTGTGAACTAAATTATAGATACCTTATTTTTAAAATAACCCATAAAAACTGGAAGTGTAACCTAGAATGCAATGCCATGCATTGCATTGACAAATACTGAAAATAGAACCCAGTTTTGACGGGTTCCAAACGCTAAAAAAACTAACTGCTGACAGACTTTTGTAAACAGCCATCTTGGAAGGTTATGATAAATTTTGTTTAATTACCCATGTATTTTTTATACATTTTAAACAACATTATGCAACAAAAATGAAATTTAAAATGAATTTGTAAAAGAAAGTAAAACGAAACACAAAACTTAGGAATGAACTTGATAAAGAATCATAGATAATCAAATTGGAGGAAAAGTTACCATATCATTATCTCGCAAGTTTTATTAACTTAACAGCTAGATAGGTTGCTGAATTGGGGTACAAAATCATATTCAACAAACTAGGAAAACCTAGCAGCAGGGTTCTTGAAATGGCAGTTACTGCTAATACATAGCACAAATACTTTAATAACTCAAAAATGTTCAACAGGGCTAGTTCTTGATCTTATGCCAGAGTAGACATAAGATCAAGCATTCTGCAGTGTTAGTAAATTATAAATGGATATAATTCTAATTTAGTTTATTAAATTAAAATTTAAAATTATTTGTTGTATGAGATTTTATATTAAATGTTTGCCCAACACTAATTTTACAGACATGCCTTGACAATGATTAATATACATGTACCAGTATGATCACATAAAAATTTTACTTGTATCTCCTGGCGATGTAATAAAATATGGGATGTCCAGCCTTAGAAGTGCCTGCTTGGTAAAATATATTAAGCGATTTGATACTCTTGAATTCTTCTTTCTCGTGCATATTATGCTTTATCATTATTTCCTCAAAATTACTTCCAGACATGTCTATGGAGCTCCATCTGGCGTACGAAGAGAACAGCATACTGCAAACAGTACACATCCTGTTGAGGTTAGTATTCCAATCTTCAAAATCACAGGCAAACATCGATTTTTATAAACTAATGGGGTGGACAAACCTAAAACTACATTTGAAAAAAATAAGCAAATAAATATTTCATTCAGCAACTCACTTGCAAAAAATATATATCACTTCATTCAGCAGATTAAAGGCAAAAAAATTGTTAAAATATTTCATTCTGCAGGTCATATGCTTAAATTTAAATAAATCTATTCTACTACTCAACTTATAGCAATGTTCGAGTCAATCAGTTCTAAAATGTATAAAAATTCAGGCTGAACTTCGGTATACGGTGCACCCTGTTATCAATACTATATATCGATATATTTTTAGTTCAGAGATGTAACGTAGGAATAATCGATATATAAGCCTTTTCTTTTACGTTTATGAACATATTTTATTATTTTTTAAAATTTTTTTTTTTTTTTTGTTTTTTTATTTGTTGTAAAATGGGTTATAACTATTTTCATATTTTTTATGTTTTATAATGTTTTAACTATGTTTTCATAAGAATAATTGATGATACACCACATCTAATTTTATGTTATGCGTATTTTTTACGTATTTTTGTGTTTGTTATTTTCAGGTTTTTTATTATATTTTTGTTGTCAATGTTTTCATTTATTTGTTGTATGGGTTTTTTTAATGTTTTAATTATAATTAATAATTTAACGACGCTGCTTATCTTTTAAGTGCTCAGTTCTCGTTTACGTGTCGCCTAACTAAAAATATATCGATATATAGTATTGATAACAGGGTGCACCGTATACCGAAGATTTACCAAAATTCATACCTCAAATTCTCTGACTCTTGCACAATTATATTGTGTCAACTATTCATGTTTTGCAAAACTAGGTAGTATCAAATGATATGAATTGATTAAGTTTGTTTCCATGCAAACAAACTTACTTATTTATAATCATAAAAAATTAAGCAATATTTTAACCCTCCTTTGTAAAGAGAAATATTAATTATTGTATCATTTAGAACTGATTTACTCATTTCATTCAAATGCCCATTAGCTAAAATAATAAATTATTTCACTAAGCAACCTAAGTAGAAAATAAATAAAATGTCATAAACCAATTTAAAAATTAAACTTTTACTAATTTTCTACTTAGAATAAAATGCAAATTATCTTAAAATTAAAATATAAATTACAAAAAAAAATATTACTAATTTTTTTAGTGAATTTTTGGACAGAAAACAGTGTTTAAGAAATGGATGTATAGATTTTTTTCCAAGACCATATATATACTAGTAGCTTGGCAATGTCACTAAAATATGGACTCAATAATGTGCTTACAACAAGTAAAATTGTCTTATTTTGAGCGATAAAATACAAAAAACCATTATTTTCTAAAATGTTGAACATTTTTTGACACAGAAATTTTCATTTATCAGCATACTTTAATAATTTTTATCATCATATTTTAATTAATTATTTTTATTTTCAGAAAATACTTCTGACGAGGCAATATTCTAGATGAAATTTTAAGTTTAATATTCCAATTTAAAAACTTGGCTCTCTTAGATGCAAGCCACCAAAATCATGCCTAAAATCCTAAACACATATAAAAGTATGTCTTTCAATTGATCTTTTTATACATATATATAATTCAGCACATAATTAGAGAATTATCTAACTTGAAGCTCCCCTTAGCGGAGCTTGAAAGTACAGAAAATAGTTTTAAAAAACGTTTTTGGCATTATTTCATTTAAATTGTCTCAATAGTTTATAACTTTGTCATAAAAGTAATCTTTTTTTTTCAAAGTTAAATTATAAACCCTTTAACTATTGCAGATACTGAAACATTCATTTTTCATCATCTAGATTATAAGTAAAAATCAATTTCCATTTCAGAATAAATTTGACAAAAATTCCTCTATTCAAAGGATAATTTTAATTTAAAATTAAACCAATAAATAATAACATTTTATTTTAAGAATATAAATAAATAGTTAAAAGGTTAATAAATTATTTTCACAACTTAAGGACTAAAAATTAAATAAACACATGCATAGCATATTTTCTCAAATCAAAATCTAGTTTTTCTCAGAAGAGACCTATTGAGTATTTACAAGTCTACCTGGCTATTTAAATTTAGCAGAGCTAAGCATGTATTCATCATTTAAATATAGCGGCACCAGAACTGTAAATAGTTCTACCATGAATTAATAATAATTATACAGTAGTCTATTAATTGGATCTAAAAATAACACTCCATTTGTACTGTTTTGACTATTATTACTGAAAATATACTATAAATTATGAAGTTAGGTCTACATAACTAGAGATCTGGATTTTGCAAAAATGCTAAAAAATGTTCAATTACTAAAATTGGCAATTTGAACATAAATTTTTAAATTTTATTTGAGCAAGATACAAAATGCACCGGCAATATTTAAATCCCAGGTAGGCCAAATACATATCTGACAAGCAATATTAAATGCAAGTTAGGTTCAATACATTTCTTACAGGCAATATTAAATCCTAATTGAGCACTAATATTTAAACACTAGTAGGGCCAGATAAACATGTGACAGGCAATATATAATTCCTACTTGGGCTAGATAAACACCTGACAGGTAATATTTAAATTTTAGCAAGGCAAATACACTTTGGTATTATTTGAATCCTAATAGGGAAATACTTGGCTAGATTGCTTTGACTTTAGATTAGGAAATCAGAATTTGATGTAATAATTTTACAGTAATAATTCTATACATGCATTCGGAGCACAAGCAAAAAGGCTGTATTCATATTGTCTTTGTTAATGTTACTTACTGTAAATAACAGAGTAAACAGTTTCATTATAGTATTTGGCTACATGAGATAAGGTGTAAAAATTCTTATGTAGGTCATATAATACTTACACTTATTATTTTTTTAATTTTTCCTCATTTATACTACAGGTATGCAGGAAAAGTATTGTGTTTGCTAAAAAATCTGAAACCGGGATGAAACCAATTATTCGTTTCAAATGTTTTAAAGGCTTCCTGAGTAATTTCACAACGTTGTCTGTCTGTATGTGTGTGTCTGTTATCATCGTAGCGCCCAGTGTATTAATGCTAGAGAGTTTAAACTTCGTACATGAAACTTTGAATGAAAATCAGTCTACTGCAGTAGTCAATTTTTTTTTTATAACGTCATTAACTCGCAATAATGACTTAGCGAAAAGTTTGAATAATTATAAAACGTGGAAAAATGGTGTCATTGGATTGAAATTATGCACTCATGTAACCATGTATAAGAATAACATATGTGACAAGTTTCATCTTATTATCAGCATTAGTTACATTTTTATTGAATGACTTGTGTACGTTCTTAAAAAATTGTAAAATATCAGAAAATGATCCAATTAAGTTGAAATTTAGTACAAGTGTAAACCTTTACTTATTAAATAAGTACACTAAGTTTTGTTTTAATACGACAAGTATATCCATGATTTTTGTTGGATCATAAAAGTTAAATAGCATTGAGTGTGGTCAGTGCTGTATGGGTGATCGCTGAGAATGAAACGGACACATTTACTATTTCAGGAAGAGCGAAGCGAGTCCGAAAACATGTTTGGCGACTTTTATATTGTGAGGACACGTGAAGCAAGTCCCAAGCAGGGAGGATGATTTAAGCGAAACCAATGTGATGAGGAAATGTTCCGAGGTATCCCGTACCCGATTTTTTAACTTAATCGTGGAAACTCATGAACAATAAATAAAATACATTTTACCAAAGTAGTTGGCATTAAGGGATTTATTTACATGATGTAATTTGTGTCATAACTTTTTTTAAACCAATGTTTTTTACAAAATCTGACAGCCAACAGCCCAAATCAAGTGTTTCAAATGCATAACAACTTAAATATTAAAGAAAATCAAATGCAAAGTCATGGCTAAGCGCTCAAACCTAATAAACATCATCATTTCCTTTGTAAAAACATATCACTGTGATTAATTGGTTTCTTGAAAATCAGCATAAAGTTTGAAAATTATAGAGTTAATATTACATAATTAGAGTTATTTAACATTATTATTATATTGCTATTAAATTGTTTGCGTTACTTGAACATTACTATATATATATATATATGCTGAGAGTGAGAATATTATTTTTCTCTGGGTGATTATTGACTCTTATTGAACATTGACTATATATTTGGACTATACTATTATATTATTGACTATATTGGACTACTATCGATTATATTATTGACTATATTTTTGACCATGATTATATTATGATATATTTTGGACCTTACTATCGATTATATTATTGACTATATTTTTGGACCATTACTATCGATTATATTATTGACTATTTTTGGACCATACTATCGATTATATTATTGACTATATTTTTGGACCATACTATCGATTATATTATTGACTATATTTTTGGACTATACTACTATCGATTATATTATGACTATATTTTTGGACTATCTATTGATTATATTATTGACTATATTTCTGGACTAACTATTGATATATATTTGACTATATTTTGAACAAATTAGCATTGAATTTTACATAACTTATTTTGAGTGTCAATCAATATTCTGAGTTGTGAATATTTTTTGCAAGGTTATGTTATAGTTTACACACAAGAGAAAAACATTATTTTCAGGTTTATGCTCATTCATCAAGCTATATACTAATCACAATTTTATATTTTTTACTATTCAGCAAAAAAAATTAATCATACTTGCTTTAAATGCCATAAAAAGCAAAATATAGTATTATAAAATATAAAGAAAAAAAGTTATTTAAAAAATATAGCACTCAGGACCTATGTTGCTAAAAATAAGCAAATAAAGTTCTAAAGTGCAAAAAAAAGAATAATTAAAAAAAATAAATAAAATATAAAAAAGGAAACACTATTTACATATACTGCAACTTACTGCGAGTCCACTGGTTTGTGCTCAGGAGGTCCTAAATAAGCCAGGAGAGTTGCCATTTTATCAAATGGTCTTCTACCGACTGCTTTGTGGTCTCTACTGCTAGACAAGTAATCACCTATCCTTTCCTGGTGATTCCATAGTAATCTATGAAGGGCTAGCACATTAGCATCGGATATAAATGACATGGAGTGAGATCCAGCTTGGTCTTCTGTTTCACAATCACTTGCTATCTCGATGAAAAATCTGAAAACAATTTAAATATAATGCCAAGTATGATTATGATAGTCAAACAAAGTATAAGGAGTACCCTTATTATTGGAGTTAAAATGCCGGGAAAAGCATGAAGACTGGAGCAATGATTTTGAACATTTGCATCAAGATGATAATGAAAGGTAATGGCATCTAATTCTTTAACATATTTACCTTCATTAAAGAATCAATATTTATTAGATTATTTATTGGGGATTATTTATTAGATTATTACCACTTTAAAACTTTACACTTTATTTATTAAAAGACAAAAATTGACAGCAGGTCAAAAATCAAAAGGGTTTAAATAGTTTTTGAAACATAAATCGGTGTATGCACTAACAACTTAGATTATTTATTTATAACACAAACGGACTAAAGCTCTTTTACAAGAAAAAACAAACACACACACACAACACACACACCACACACACACACACACACACATATTATCATATATTATAATTAATATATATTATATATATTATATATTATATATATATATATATATATATATATAATATATATATAAATTGCACACTTACAAATGTTAATACTACTAAAATTACATAAAATTATATTACATCTGTAGTGTATCTACATATATTGCAAATATTATGTATGCATAATGTAATCTATAACACATAACCTTAGTTTATTAACTTAACTTATGTCAGATGTACGTAGCTGACAATTTTTTCCTCATTATAAATTGACTTGAGTAAAAAAACAAGCTGCAATATACGAAACTAAAATTCCCTGTCTTTTTAAAAAACCAGTTATTCTGAGATACCTTTAAATATCTCAGAATTTTACATTGTATATTAATTAAATAAATAAAGATAATTGTTTAAAATTTTTTTTTAATCTACAACAATTTAAACATCTAGACAACTGTTACAGTCAAAGACCTGGTGGAGGACACAATATAATTGTGCGAGAGACATATCGTGACATATTGTGACATCTATTCATGTTTTACAAAACTCAGTAGTATCAAAGTTGGGCAAACATTTTGATTAATCAAAAATATTATTCCCCACTGATAATAAGATTTATGTTTACAATTCATTTCTCTGTTATTTATTGGTTTTTAAGTACATAATTGGTTTCTACTTTTTTCTGTTGATTTGTTAAATTATTATAAATTTTTAATGCTTCAATATTCATTTATTAGGATTCCTAATCAACAATAAATAATATTAATCACCACTATCAGTACTGAGAAAATTAATTCTTGATTTAAATCAAGATTTAAAGTCAATTTTAAATCAAAAAAGAATAATAATATATATTCTGGTAAAATCTTCTTTGAATAAGAGTCACTAGATTAAAATTAGCTAAAAGAGAAAAAAACTAACACTTGAAGTTTAAGAAGGGGGAAGAAAATATCACCGCTATAGGGAGGGGCTTAGTTAAATGGTCAAATGTGAAAGGATAGTTTACTTGGATTCAGTTTCTTTTAAAGGCCCTTCACCGGGTGGGGGAAGTTATCTTAAATTTATTATTACATCTGTGTATACCCCACAGTTGTAAAAAATGATTGACCGGGAGGGTGCAACAATTTTTATGTCAAGTAAAACTTTGTCTAAGGAATAATAATTTATTTAAATAAAAGAGATATTAGGTAAACAAAATACAAAGTATTTTTTCAAAATATTAAAAATTACACATAAATAACACAATAATAAATGGGGTATCATTCATGGCTATACACAGGGTGAAATAATTTAGATGTAAATATATTAAATCCTTAAAAAATTAGGGGCAGATCATGGTCCTAGACTCTTTAAAATTGTCTTTACCCCAGTAAATTGACTCTTGCAAATTAAATTTACAATTATTATTTTTGTATCTTTTACCCAAATATGGTAATTATGATACTAATTTGGGTAAATTCAAAGAGTTAAGTTATAGGATACCGTAATATTATCTGGAAACCACTTAGAATCTTAAAAAAATAATACTAATAAATAACACTATATTCTGGTCATTTTGAATTATGCTATGTATGGCATACGCCATAGACTTCTTTTTCTCTTTTTTTTTCTTTTTTTTTTAAATCTATAATATGTCTAACAAAATCATAATAAAAAATTACCCAAAATAGTGATATTGGTATACATTTTTTTAGGCTTACTAAAAACTTTGTACAAGAACTTTTTGTACCAAAAGTAACAACAAAATTAACATATTTGGGTAAAGTATGATTTCGGCCATTTTTTCACCCCAGATGAGGGCTACATTTAACTGTATCTGGCCAGGAGGGAAAGTAGTCGTAGTGTAATTTAGGAACCTACCAGTAAGTTAACACAACGTTTATCTATAGATGATATTAAGATTCCTGTAGCGTGTAATGTAGGAAACCCTACCAGTAAAGTTACACACGATATCTAGTTTGACTAACTTTAGTCATGTAGGTGTAATTGGAACCCCTCAGTAAGATTACACAACGTTATCTAGATGACTTACTCTAGTCCTGTAGGCTGGTTAATTTAGGAAACCCCTACAGTAGTTACAACAACCCGTATCTGTGACTACTTAGGTCCTGTAGGTGTAATTTAAGAGGCCCCTACAAGTAAGTTTACTACACGATATTAGTGACTACTGATCCTGTAGGTCATGTAATTTTAGGAACCTTAATGAGTAAGTTACACAACCGAATCTTAGTTAATTATTAGTCCTGAGGTGTAAATTAGGAACCCCAACGTGTAAGTTACACAACGTCTATCTAGTGACTTACTTAGTCGGTAGGTTGTAATTATAAGAGCCCATACAAGTAAGTTCTAACGATATTAGTGATACTTAGTCTGTGGTGTATTTGAACCTACCGTAAGTTAAACAACGTTATACTACGTATACTAGATCTGTAGGTGTAATTTAAGAGCCCTACAAGTAAGTCTTACAACGATATCTAGGACTAACTCGGTCTTACGTTGTATTTAGGAAACTACTAGTAAGTTACACACGATATCTAGTGACTACTTTAGGTTCCTGTAAGTGTAATTTAGGGAAACCTGTACAGTAAGTTTTACAACAACGTTATCTAAGTGACTACTTAGTCTGTAGGTAATGTAATTTAAGAGCCCTACAAGTAAGTTAATACACGATATTACGTGCGACTACTTGTCCTGTAGGTGATAAATTGTAGGAACCCTATAGAAGTTCACAACGTTATTAGTGGGACTATTATGTCCTGTAGGTGTAATTTAGGAACCTACTAGTAAGTGTACACAACGTTATCTAGTGCTACTTAGTCTTGGGTGTAATTTAGGAACCACTGACTATAAAGTTACAACAACGTTATCTAGTGACATTAGTCCTGCTAGGTGTAATTTGGAACCCTAATAGTAAGTTACACAACGATATCTTAGTGAATACTATAGTCCTGATAGGTTGTAATTTAAGGAAACCCTACTAGTAAGTTACACAACGTTATTGTGACTTACTTAGTCCTGTAGGTGTTTAATATATAGGACACCCTTATAGTAAGTTACACAACGTTTATCTTCTATGTGAGACTATTGTCGGTAGGTGTAATTTAGGACCCTGATAGTAAGGTACACAACGTTATATCTAGTGACTCTTCAGCTCCTGTGGTGTAATTTGGAACCTACTAGAAGTAACACAACGTTATCTAGTGACTACTTAGTCCTGTGGTGTAATTTAGGAACCCTACTAGTAAGTTACACAACGTTATCTAGTTACTACTTAGTCCTGTAGGTGTAAGTTTGTACCTTACTAGTAAGTACACACGTAATCATGACTAGGTGACCCCTACTGTAAGTTAACAACGTGTGACTACTTAGTCCTGTAGGTGTAATTTAGACCCCTACTAGTAAGTTACACACGTTATCTAGTGACTACTTAGTCCTGTAGGTGTAATTTAAGGAACCCCTACTAGTAAGTTACACACGTTATCTAGTGACTACTTAGTCCTGTAGGTGTAATTTAGGAACGCTACCAGTAAGTTACACAACGATATCTAGGTGACTACTTAGTCCGTAGGTGTAATTTAGGAACCCTCATAGTAAGTTACACAACTTTATTAGTGATACTGAGTCTTGTAGGTGTATATTAGGAACCCTACTAGTAAGTTACACAACGTTATGCTAGTGACTACTTATCCTGTAGTGTATTTAAGAACCCCACTAGTAAGTTTACACACGTTATCTAAGTGACTACTGAGTCATGTAGGTGTAATTTAGGAACCCCTACTATAAGTTCAAACGTTTTCTAGTGCTAGTCTGTAGTGTATTAGGAACCCTACAGTAAGACACAACGTTATCTAGTGACTTAGTCCTGTAGGTGTAATTTAGGAACCCCTACCAGTAAGTTACACAACGATCTATGTGACTACTTAGTCTGTAGGTGTAATTTAGGAACCCCTACTAGTAAGTACACAACGTTATCTAGTGACTACTTAGTCCTGTAGTGTAATTTAGGAACCCTACTAGTAAGTTACACAACGTATCTAGTGACTACTTAGTCCTGTAGGTGTAATTTAGGAACCCTACTAGTAAGTATTTATCTACGTGTACTTAGTCCTGTAGGTGTGTAATAGGAACCCACTAAGTTACACAACGTGATCTAGTGACTACTTAGTCCTGTAGGTGTAATTTAGGAACCTTACTAGTAAGTTACAAACGTTATCTAGTGACTACTTAGTCCTGTAGGTGTAACCCCTAAGTTAAGTTACTAACGATATCTAGTGACTACTTAGTCTGTAGGTGTAATTTAGGAACCCTACAGTAAGTTAACACTAGTGACTACTAGTACTCCCCTATGTAAGTACTTATCTGTCCTGTAGGTGTAATTTAGGAAACCCTACTAAGTTACCAACGTTATCTAGTGACTACTAGTCCTGTAGGTGTAATTTAGACCCCTAACCAACGATAATCTAGTGACTACTTAGTCTGTAGGTGTTAATTAGGACCCCTACTATAAGTTACACAACGTATCTAGTGACTACTTAGTCCTGTAGGTGTAATTTAGGAACCCCTACTAGTAAGTTACACAACGTTATCTAGTGACTACTTAGTCCTGTAGGTGTAATTAGGAACCCCTACTAGTAAGTTACACAACGTTATCTAGTGACTACTTAGTCCTGTAGGTGTAATTTAGGAACCCCTACTAGTAAGTTACACAACGTATCTAGTGACTACTTAGTCCTGTAGGTGTAATTTAGGAACCCCTACTAGTAAGTTACACAACGTTATCTCTGTGACTACTTAAGTCCTGTAGGTGTAATTAGGAACCCTATAGTAAGTTACACAACGACTAGTGAGTCCTGTAGTGTAATTTAGGAACCCCTACTAGTAAGTTACACAACGTTATCTAGTGACTACTTAGTCTGATGTGTAATTTAGGACCCCTACTAGTAAGTTACACAAGTTATCTAGTGACTACTTAGTCTGTAGGTTGTAATTTAGGAACCCTACTAAGTAGTTACACACGTATGATCTAGTGCTACTTAGTCCTGTAGGTGTAATTAGGAACCCTACAGTAAGTTACACACACGAGTGACTCTTAGTCCGTAGGTGTAATTTAAGGAACCCCTACTTAAGTACACACGTATCTAGTGACTACTTAAGTCCTGTAGTGTAATTTAGGAACCCCTACTAGTAAGTTACACAACGTTATTAGTGACTACTTAGTCCTGTAGTGTAATTTAGGACCCCTCTAGTAGTTACACAACGTCTATCTAGTGAACTACTTAGTCCTACTGTAGTGTATTTAGGAACCCCTACTAGTAAGTTACACAACAGTGTATTAGTGGAATACTAGTCTTAGGTTGTAATTTAGGAACCCCCTACTAGTAAGTTACACAACGTTATCTAGTGACTACTAGTCCTGTTAGGTGTAATTTAGGAACCCTACCAGTAAGTACATAACGATATCTAGTGACTACTTAGTCCTGTAGGTGTAATTTTGGAACCTACTAGTAAGTTACACAACGTTATCTAGTGAGCTTTACCTGTAGCTACTGTAAGTTAACACGTTATTAGTGACTTACTTAGTCCTGTAGGTGTAATTTAGGAACCCCTACTAGTAAGTTACACAACGTTATCTAGTGACTACTTAGTCCTGTAGGTGTAATTAGTGCCCCTACAGAGTAAGTTTACAACGTATCAGTGACTACTTAGTCCTGTAGGTGTATTTATACTAGTAAGTTAACAACGATATCTAGTGACTACTTAGTCCTGTAGGTGTATTTAGGAACCCCTACACAGTAAGTTACACAACGTTAATTCTAGTGACTACTTAGTCTGTAGGTGTAATTTAGGAACCCCTACAGTAAGTATACACACGATATCTAGTGACTACTTTAGTCTGTAGGTGTTAACTTTAGGAACCCCTACTAAGTAAGTTACACAACGATATCTGTGACTACTTAGTCTGTAGGTGTAATTTAGGACCTACTAGTAAGTTGTCATATCTAGTGAATACCTTAGTCTGTGGGTGTAATTTAGGAACCTACTAGTAAGTTACACAACGTTATCTAGTGACTACTTAGTCTGTAGGTGTAATTTAGGAACCCCTAGTAAGTTATCACACCCGTTATCTAGTGACTACTTAGTCCTGTAGGTGTAATTTAGGACCCATATGTAAGTTACACAACGTTATCTAGTGACTACTTAGTCTGTAGGTGTAATTTAAGGAACCCTACTAGTAAGTTACACAACGTTATCTAGTGACTACTTAGTCCTGTAGGTGATAAATTTAGGAACCCTAACTAGTAAGTTACACAACGTTATCTAGTGACTACTTTTAGTCTGTAGGTGAAATTTAGGAACCCCTACTAGTAAGTTACACAACGTTATCTAGTGACTATTTAGTCTTGTAGGGTGTAATTTAGGACCCCTACCATAAGTTACACACGTATGTAAGTGAATACCTTAGTCTGTAGTGTATTTAAGAGCCCTACAAGGTAGTTATACACGAAGTATACTTGTCTGTCGGTGTAATAGAACCCCTACCAGTAAGTACACAACGTATAGTGACTACTTAGTCCTGTAGTGTAATTTAGGAACCCCTACTAGTAAGTTACACAACGATTCTAGTGACTACTTGTCCTGTAGGGTAATTTAGGAACCCCTGAAGTTACACAACGGTGACTACTATTCCTGTAGGTGTATTTAGGAACCCTACTAGTAATTACACAACGTTATCTAGTGACTACTTAGTTTGTAGGTGTATTTAAGAGCCCCTGTAGTTATACAACGATATCTAGTGACACTTAGTCCTGTAGGTTTGTGATTAGGAACCCTACTAGAAGTTACCAACGATATCATAGTGACTACTTAGTCCTGTAGGTGATAATTCTAGGAACCACCTAATAGTTAAGTTAACACACCGTTAATCTAGCCGTGACTATTAAGTCCTGTAGGTGTATTTACGGAAACACCTACTATAGTTAACAACGTTTAATCTAGTGACTACTTCAGTCCTGTAGGTGTAATTTAGAAACCCCTGACTAGTAAAGCTACACAAGTGTATCTAGTGACTATTGTCCTGTAGGTTGTAATTAGGAACCAACTAATAGTAAGTATAACAACGTTATCTAAGGTGGGACTAATTAGTCCTCGTAGTGTGATTTAGGAACCCTACTAGTTTAAGTTACCAACGTTATCTAGTGAACTACTTGGTATGTAGCGGTGATAAATTTAGACACACCTACTCAGTAAGTTACCACAAGTTATCTAGTGACTACTTAATCTGTAGGATGATATTTAGGAACCCTACTAGTAAAGTTACACAACCGATATCTAGTGAGTACTTAGTCCTGTATGTGTAATTTTAGGAAACCATACATAGTAAGTCACAACTTATCTGTCGACTACCTTAGTCCTTGTAGAGTTGTATTTAGGAACCCCTACTATAGTTTTACACAGTTTATCTTATGTGGAGACTACTTGTCCTGTCAGAGTGTCAATACTAAAGGGCCCTAAAAGTAAAGTCTACTTACAACCGATATCTAGTGACTACTTATTAGTCCATCTAGGTGTTAACTTTAGGAACCCTACAAAGTAGTACACACGATATCTAAGTGCAACTACTCTAGTCCTGTAAGGTTGTAATTTAAGAGCCCTACAAGTAAGTAATAGACCGATATCTAGTGACTGATGAGTCCTGTAGGTGTTAATTTAGGTACCCCTCACTAGTAAGTTACACCAACGAGGTATCTAAAGTGATACTTGTCCTGTAGGTGTAATTTAGGGACCCCTAACTGATAATGGTCACACAACGTTATCTACGTGACATACTTACGTCCTTGTCAGGTGTAATTTAAAGAGCGCCTACAAGTAAGTATCTACAACGATATCATAGGAGTTGACCTACTGAGTTCCTGTAGGCTAGTTAATATTAGGAACCCTACTCGAAGCTTACACAAACGATTCTCTTGTGACTACTCAGTCGCGGTAGCGTGTAAATTAGGAACCCGGCTACCAGTGAAGGTACACACGTTATTAATGAATACTTAGTCCTGTAGGTGTAATTTAAGAGCCCCTACAAGTAAGTGATACACGTTATCTAGTGACTACTTAGTCCTGTAGGTGTAATTTAGGAACCCCTACCGTAAGTTTACACAACGATATCTAAGTGACTTAAGTCCTGTAGGTGTAATTTAGGAAACCCTACTAGTAAGTTACACAACGTATCTAGTGACTACTTAGTCCTGTAGGTGTAATTTAGGAACCCCTACTAGTAAGTTACACAACGATTATCTAAGTGACTACTTAGTCCCTGTAGGTGTAATTTAGGAACCCCTACTAGTAATTATACACAACGATATCTAAGTTGACTACTTAGTCCTGAGTGTAATTTAGGAACCCCTACTAGTAAAGTTACACAACGTTATCTAGTGACTAACTTAGTCCTGTAGGTAATTTAGGAACCCCTACTAGTAAGTTAACAAACGATATCTAGTGACTACTTAGTCCTGTAGGTGTAATTTAGGAACCCCTACTAGTAAGTTACACAAACGTTATCTAGTGAACTACTTAGTCCTGTAGGTATGTAATTTAGAGACCCTACTAGTAAGTTACACAACGATATCTAGTGACTACTTAGTCCTGTAGGGTAATTTAGGAACCCCTACTAAGTAAGTTACACAACGTTATCTGTGAACTACTTAGTCCTGTATAGGTGTAATTTAAGAGCCCCTACAAGTAAGGATAACAACGATTTAGTGACTACTTAGTCCTGTAGTGTAAATTTAGGAACCCCTACTAGTAAGTTAACACAACGATTAGTGACTACTTAGTGATAGGTGGCTAATTTAGGAACCCTAACAGTAGTTACCAACGTTATCTTGTAGACTACTTGTGCTGTAGGTGTAATTTAGGAACCCTACTAGTAAGTTACACAACGTTATATTAGTGACTACTTAGTCCTGTGGTGTAATTTAGGAACCCCTACTAGTAAGTACACAAACGATACTATGTGACTTTAGCCGTAGGGTACTTTAGGAACCTACTAGTAAGTGACACACGTTATCTAGCTACTACTAAGTCCTGTAGGTGTAATTTAAGGAACCCCTACTAGTAAGTTACACAACGTATCTAGTGACTACTTAGTCTGTGGTGTATTTAGGAACCCTACTAGTAGTTTACACAACGTTATCTAGTGACTACTTAGTCCTGTAGGTGTAATTTAGAAACCCTACTAGTAAGTTTACACAACGTTATCTAGTGACTATTAGTTGTTGGTGTATTAGGACCCCTAACTAGTAAGTTACAACGTTCTATCTAGTGACTACTTAGTCTGTAGGGTTGTAATTTAGGAACCCCTACTAGTAAGTTACACAACGTTATCTAGTGACTACTTAGTCTGTAGGTGTAATTTAGGAACCCTTACTAGTAAGTTACACAACGTTATCTAGTGACTACTTTAGTCCTGTAGGTTGTAATTTAGAACCCCTACTAGTAAGTGTTAACAACGTTATACTAGTGACTAATTAGTCCTGTAGGTGTAATTTAGGAACACTACTAGTAAGTTAACAGTCCTATTAGTGACTACTTAGTCCTGTTAGGTGTAATTCAGAACCCTATAGTAAGTTACACAACGTCTATAAATCTAGTGGGACCTCTTAGGTCTGATAGGTGTAAATTGGTAGGAACCACCTACTAGAACGTTACACAACGTTATCTAAGTGACTATTAGTATGCTAGGTTGTAATGATAGAAAACCCCTACCAGTAAGTCTAATTAACGATAATTCTAAGTGAATACTTTAAGTCCTGATAGGTTGTAATGTTTTTGGAACACCTAAGGTTAGTACAGACTTACACAACGTTATCTTGTGACTAGCTGTAGATTCGCTGTAGGGATGTAATTAGGCAACCCCTACTAGTAATTTACACAAGTTATCTAGTGAATACTTGTCCTGTAAGGTGTATTTAGGAACCCCTACTAGTAAGTTAAAACGTTAATCTAGCTGACTACTTGTCCTGTAGGTAATGATAATTAAGAGCCCCGCAAGTAAGTTCTCAACGAATATCTAGTCGACTACTTAGTCGAATAGGTGTGGCAATTTAGGAACCCTACTAGTAAAAGGTACACAACGTATCTAGTGATACTATAGTCTGTAGGTGTTACATATTAGGAGACCACTAAGTAACGGTTGAACAACGTTTAATCTAGTGACTACTTTCAGTCCTATAGCGTGTAATTTTAGCACCCTAACCGAGTAAGGTACACAATCGAATTATCTAGTGACTACTTATTTCCTTGTAGGTGCTATATTTAGGAACCCCTACTAAGTACAGTTACACAACGCACAAATCTAGTGACTTACTTAGGTCCTGTAGGTGCTAATATTAGGAACCCTACTTAGTAAGTTACAACGTTAATCTAGTGTACTTAGTCCTGAGGTGTAGGGTTTAGGAAACCCCTAACTAGTAAGTTTACACAACCGATATCTAGTGACTACTCAGGTCCTGGAAGGTGTAATTTAGAGAACCCATTACTAGTAAAGATTACACAAGTTATCTAGTGACTACTTAGTCTGTAGGTGGTATTTAGGAACCACCATACTAGTAAGTTACACAACGTTACTCTAGTGAATACTTAGTCCTGTAGGGTAATTTAGGAACCCTTAACTAGTACAAGTTACAACAAACGTTAGCTCGCGTGAACTACTTATCTGTAGGTGTAATTGGTAGGAACCCTACTAGGAAGTTACACACGACTACTAGTGATACTTTTAGTCCCTGTTAGGTTTTGTAATTTAGAACCCTAGACTAGTAAGTTACACAACGTATATCTAGTGACATATTGAGTCCTGTAGGTGTCTAATTTAGGACACCACCACTAGTAAAGTTACACAACGTTATTAAGTGAACTACTTAAGAGTCCTGCTAGGATGTAATTAAGAGCCCCTACAAGTAAAAGTATATAAATCGATATATAAGTGACTATACGTCCTGTAGAGTGGTAATTTAGGAACCCAACTACAGTATCAGTTACCAACAACATAACTGTAAGTGCTACTTAGTCCTGCTCAGGGTGTTAATTAAGAGCCCCTACAAGTAAGTATACACACAATATCTAGTGACTACGAGTCCTAGTTAGGTGTAATTTAGGAACCCTCATAAGTAAGTTACCACAACGTAATCTTAGTGACTACTTAGTCCTGTAAGGGTTGTAATTATAGGAACCGCCTCACGGTAGTAAGTTACACAACGTTAATCTACGTGGGCTCTTGTCCTCGTAGGTGTAATTTAAGAGCCCTAGAAGTAAGTTAATACAACGATATATAGTGACTAACTATAGTCGTAGGTGTTAACTGTTAGGAACCCCTATAAACTAGTAAGTTACACAACGTATCTAAGTGAAATACTTAGTCCTGTAGGTGTAATTTAGAACCCTTACTCAGTAAGTTAACACATTATCATAAGTTGACTACTTGAAGTCCTTGTAGGTGTAATTATAGAAACCCTACTAGTAGTTACCAACAACGTTATCTAGTGAATTATTGTCCTGTAGGCTGTACATTTAGGGACCCGTGACTAGTAAGTCTACACAACGTTATCTAGTGACTACTTAGTCCTGTAGGTGCTTAAGTTTAGGAACCCTCAACTAGTACCCAGCTTACACAAAGTTATCTAAGTGACTATTAGTCCGTTGTAGGTGGGTAATTTAGGAACCCTACTACGTAAGTTATCACAACGTTATCTAAGTGGACTACTTAGTCCTGTAGGGTAAATTTAGGGAACCACCTACTAGTAATACACAACGTTATCTAGTATCTTAGTCCGTTGTTAGCTGTAACTCTCTAAGGAAACCCTGAGCGTGAGGTAGGGTTGACGGAAACGAATATCTAAGTGACTACTTATCTGTATGTGTATTTAGGAAACCTACTAGTAAGTTACACAACGATTAATCTACGTGAATACTTACGTCCGTAGGTGTAATTTAGGAACCCCTAACTGGTAGTTACACAACGTTATACTAATGATACTTAGGTCTGTAGGTGTTAATTTAAAGAGCCCTACAAAGTAAGTTATACAGACGATATCTAGAATGACTACCTTAGTACTGTAGGTGTAATATCTAGGAACCGGCCTACCAGTAAGTTAACACACGATATCTAAGTGTACCTTAGTCCTGCTAGGTGGTAAATTTTACAGAAGCCCTACAAGTAGTTATACAAGATATCTAGTGACTACCTGAGTCCCTGTAGGTGTATAATTTATGAACTCCTCTAGTGAAGTACCACAACGATATCTTAGTGACTACTTAGTTCCTTGCTAGGTGTATTTAGGAAACCCCTAACTGCTAAGTTACACAACTTATCTTACGTAGACTACCTTAGTCCTGTAGGTTGTGTTAATTTTAAAGAGCCCTACAAGTAAGTTAATACAACGAATTTAGTGGATTTAGAGGCCTGTAGGTGTAATTTAGGAACCCCTACTAAGTAAGCTATACACAACGATATCTGTTGATGACTACTATGTCTCTGTTAGGTTAAATTTCAAGGAACCACCTAACCAGTAAGTTAACAACTTATCTACTGACTAATTAGTCTGTAGGATGTTAATTTAAGAGCCCATACAAGTAAGTTTTACACGGATATCTAAAGCTGGACTTATGGTGAGGTTCCTGTAGGTATAATTTAGGAAAAACCCTGCCAGTAAGATTACACAACGAATATTTCTGTGGGCTATTAGTACCTGTAGGTGATAATCTTAGGAACCCTTACTACGGTTAAGTTACACAACGTTATCTAAGTGACTACTATCGTATCCTTAGGTGTTTATAGGAACCCTACTAGTAAAGTTACACAACGTCGATTAGTGACTACTTAGTCCTGTAGGTTGTAATTTAGAGAACCCCTACTAGTAAGTTACACAACGTATCTATTACGTGACTACTTAGGTTCCTGTAGGTGCTAATTTAAGGAACCCTAACTAGTAAGTTACACAACGAATAATTAGTGATACTTAGTCCTGTAGGTTGTAATTTAGGAATCCCCTACAAGTAAGTTACACAACGATCTATCTAGGAGTCACTTAAGTCTGTAGGTGTTTAACTTTAGGACCCTCACCAGTAAAGTTACACAACGATAAAGCTAGTGAACTACTTGTTGTAAGGCTGTGAATTGAGAGAACCCCAACTAGTAAGTTACACAACGTTAATTCTAGTGACTATTATCCTGTAGAGGTTGTCAATTTTAGAGAGCCCTACTAGTAAGTTAACAACGTATATCTAGTGATACTTATCTGTAAGGTGTAATTTAGGAAACCTACTAGTAAGTTACAACCAATTGTTTATCTACGTGACTACTTAAGTTGTAAGGTGTCAATTAGAGAACCACTATAGTAAGTTACAACAAGTTATCTAGTGGAACTATTAGGTCATGTAGGTGTAATGTAGGAACCCTGGACTAGTAAGTTAACAACGTTATCATAAGTGAACCTACTCTAAGTCCTGCTAGGTGTAATTTAGGAACCACCTCAATAGTAGTTACACAACGTTATATCTAGTGACTACTGAGTCTTGTTAGGTGTAATTAGGAACCATACTAGTAAGTTTACCCAACGTTATCTAGTGACTACTTAGTACCTTAGGTGTTAATTTAGGAAACCCCTACTGTCAAGTTACACAAGTTATCTAAGTGACTACTGAGTCTGTAAGGTGATATTTAAGGAACCCTGGATGAGGTAGTTACACAACGTTATCTATAGGACTACTTGTCACTGTAGGTGTAATATTAGAACACTTTACTAGTAAGTTAACAACGTTATCTAAGTGACTACTCTCAGTCCTGTAGCGTGTAATTTGGGAAACCCCTATAGTAAGTTAACAAAACGTTAATATAAATGGACTACTATTAGTCCGGTAGGAGGTAATTTAGCGAAACCCTATACCGTAAGTTACACAACGAATTATCTAAGTGAACTAACTACGTAGATCACTGCTAGGTGTTATTTAGGAACCCCTACTTAGCTAAAGTTACACCAACTGTTATCTAGATGGACTATGAGTCTGTAGGTGTAATTTAGGAACCCCTGACTTAGTTAAGTTACACAAACGTATATTACTGGAGTGACAAAGAGTCTGTAGGTGTAATTTAGGAACCGCCTAGCTAGTAAGTTACCACACGTTAATCTAGTGAACAGAGTCATGCTTGGTGTCAAATTTAAGGAACCCCTACTAAGTGAGCTACACAACGTTATCTAAAGTGACAACAGAGTCCTGTAAGTGTATTTCAGGAACCCTAAACTAGTAACGGTTACCACACGTTTATCAGTGGACACAGAGTCCTGTGAGTGTAATTTCAGGAACCTACTAGTAAGTTTACACAATCGTTATCTTAGTGACAACAGAGTCTGTACGGTGTAAACTTTAGAGGAACCCCTACTGTATGTTACACAAGTTAATCTAGTGACACAACAGAAAGTGCTGTAGGTGTAATTGTAGACCCCTACAGTAGTTACACAACAGTGGGTAATTTTTCCTATAAAGTTGACGAACAGAAGTCCGTGTAGTATTAAATTTAGAAACCCATACTAAGTAGTTACACAACGTTATTCAGGACAACCAGAGTCTGTAGGTGTAATTTTAGGAAACCACCTAATAGTAAGCTTACACAAGTATTAGTGACAAACAGAGTCCCTGTAGGATTGATAATTTAAAAAACCCTAACTAGTAAGTTACACAAGGGTTGTCCAGTTAAAGGTAATTAGTTCTTTGCATTTGGTTTTTTTTCTACAAAGTTGCTGTTACCTGTTAATTTTTATTTTAAACAGGCTAGATGGTTCATGGCACAGAAAACACTAATTTTCCCTCACTATAGCTACCATTATAGTAACTGAGAAATACAGTTCAAGATAACCTCGATTAAAATAAAGTTAAAAACTATAGCATCACTTCCTTCCAACTTTCACAAGTGAGCTTGAGAAACTCAATTCAATATGATCATATTCGCTGTTCTATTTACTAAAACTCTAATGATTGCAATATTCTGGATATTTTAGGACATAGCATGTTAACCACTTTTTAAATGTGTTGGAAAGGCCTGTTTCATATTACAGTTCCTTGAGGAGAAACTGCAAAAAATAACAACATATTACAATAAAACAGATATAAATACATTAAGACAAGGCAAAAGTATTAAAAAGTTAATGGTACTAAAGGAAATATTCCTGATTGATTTATTTAAAACCATTAGAATCACAAAACTCAAAATTATTAACAAATAAGTTTTCACTAATTTATACAAGAGATTACTATAACAGTGAAAAGTCATTTGGGATTAATTTAGAATAGATTAATCTAACACAACTTAATTAATTCTTACAAAGACTACTTGAATAATGTAAGTTTAAGATGTTCTTGTGAATTAAATAATTAGGAACCATAGAATAATTCAGGAATCGTTCATAAACCACGTATAATTCATTCTTTTACAAGAGTATTTTTAATATTTCTGTTTA
>JACMZG010001893.1:1541064-1876106 GCA_018340805.1 Microvelia longipes | reverse complement strand
TGTAAAGTACACAACGTTAGCTAGTGACACAGAGTCCTGTAGGTTAATTTAGAACCCCTACCAGTAAGTTACAACAACGTTCTAGTGACTACTAGTCCTGTAGGTGTAATTAGGAACCTCCTACAGTAAGTTACACAACCGTTATCTAGTGACTACTTAGTCCGTAGGTTAATTTAGGAACCCTACTAGTAAGTTACACAACGTTATTCGTAGTGAACTACTTATCCTGTAGGTTAATTTAGGAACCCCTACTAGTAAGGTTACACAACGTTATCTAGTGACTACTTAGTCGCCTGTAGGTGTAATTTAGGGAACCCCTACTAGTAAGTTACACAACGTTTATCTTTAGTGACACTTTAGTCTAGGTGTAAATTTAGAACCGCTCTACTAGAGTTACACAACGTTATTCTAGTGACTACTTAGTCCTGTAGTGTAATTTAATAACCAGTAAGTTACAGGAATCTAGGACTACTAGTCCGTAGGTGTAATTAGGAACCGCCTTACTACACACGTTATCTAGTGACTACTTATCCGTAAGTGTAATTTAGGAACCCACTACACAATCGTTAATCAGTGAAGTCCTTACACTAGTAAGTTACACAACGTTATGCTAGTCTACTTAGTGTACTAATTTAAGGGCCCTACAAGTCCGATATCTAGTGACTACTTATCCTGTGGTGTAATTTTAGGAACCCCTACTAGTAAGTTACACAACGTATCTAGTGACTACTTATCCTGTAGTGTAATTAGGAACCCTACAGAAGTACACAACGTTTCTATGACTACTTAGTCCTTAGGTGTAATTGTAGGAACACTAGTACACAACGTTATCTAGGACTACTTAGCCTGGTAGGTGTAATTTAGGAACCCCTACAGTAAGTTACACAACGTATCTAGTGACTACTTAGTCCTGTAGGTGTAATTTAGGAACCCCTACTAGTTAAGTTATCTAACAGACTTATCTAGTGAACTACTTAGTCCTGTAGGTGTAATTTAGGAACCCCTACTAGTAAGTTACACAACGTTATCTAGTGACTACTTAGTCCTGTAGTGTAATTTAGGAACCCCTATATTAGTAGTACACACCCCTACTATAAGTTACACAACGTTACTGTGACTACTTCCTGTAGGTGTAATTTAGAAACCACTATAAGTACACAACGTTATCTAGTGACTACTTAGTCCTGTAGGTGTAATTTAGGACCCCTACTAGTAAGTTACACAACGTATCTAGTGACTACTTAGTCCTGTAAGGTGTAATTTAGGAACCCCTACTAGTAAGTACTACAACGTTATCTAGTGACTACTTAGTCCTGTAGTGTAATTTAGGAACCCCTACTAGTAAGTTTACACAACGTATCTATGACTACTTAGTCCTGTAAGGTGTAATTTAGGAACCCCTACTAGTAAGTTACACAACGTAATCTAGTGACTACTAGTCCCTGTAGGGTAATTTAGAACCCCTACTAGTAAGTTACACAACGTTTATCTAGTGACTACTTAGTCTGTAGGTGTAATTAGGAACCCCTACTATAAGTACACAACGTTATCTAGTGACTACTTAGTATGTAATTTAAGGAACCCCTACCAGTAAGTGTATCTAGTACTACTAGTCCTTAGGTGTAATTTGGAACCCCCACTAGTAAGTTACACAACGTTATCTAGTGACTACTTAGTCCTGTAGGTGTAATTTAGGAACCCCTACTAGTAAGTTACCACAACGTTATCTGTACTACTTTAGCTGTAGGTTATTTAGGAACCCCTACTAGTAAGTTACACAACGTTATCTAATACTTAGAGTGTAATTTAAGAGCCCCTACAATAAGTTATACAACGAATCTAGTGACTACTTAGTCCTGTAGGTGTAATTTAGGAACCCCTACTAGTAAGTTACACAACGATTCTAGTGACTACTTAGTCCCTGTAGGTGTAATTTAGGAACCCCTACAAGTAAGTTACACAACGTTATCTATGACTACTTAGTCCTGTAGTGTAATTTAGGAACCCTTACCAGTAAGTAACAACGTTATCTAGTGACTACTTAGTCCTGTAGTGTTATTTAGGAACCCCTACTAGTAATTACACAACGATATCTAGTGACACTTAGTCCTGTAGGTGTAATTTAGGAACCCCTACTAGTAAGTTACCAACGTTATCTAGTGACTACTTAGTCCTGTAAGGTGTAATAGGAACCCCTACTAGTAAGTTACACAACGTTATCTAGTGACTACTCAGTCCTGTAGGTGTATTAGAACCCCTACTATAAGTTACACAACGTTATCTAGTGACTACTAGTCCGTAGGTTGTAATTTAGGAACCCCTAAAGTAAGTTATACAACGTTATCTAGTGACTACTTAGTCTGTAGGTGTAATTTGGAACCCCTCACTGTACTTACTACAACCCTATGGACTTAAGTCCCTGTAAGGTGTAACCCCTACTAAGTAATTACCAACGATATCTAGTGACTACTAGTCCTTAGTGTAATTTAGGACCCCACTATAAGTTAACAACTTACTAGTGACATTAAGGTTAATTAAGGAACCCCTACATATAAGTACACAACGTTAGTAGTGACTACTTAGTCCTGTAGGTGTAATTTAAGAGCCCCTACAAGTAGTTAACAACGATATCTATGACTACTTTAGGTCCTGTAGGTGTAATTTAGGAACCCCTACTAGTAAGTTACACAACGTATATGTGACTATAGTCCCTGTAGGTGTAATTTTAGAAGCCCTACAGTAAGTATACAACGATATCTATGACTACGAGTCCTGTAGTGTAAATTTAGGAACCCCTACTATAAGACAAACGATATCTGTGACTACTTAGTCCTGTAGGGTTAATTTAGGAACCCTACTAGTAAGTACCATACGTTATCTAGTGACTACTTAGTCCTGTAGGGTGTAAAGTTTTAAAACCCCTAGTCAAGTGTAAATTACACACGAATCGTAGTGACTTACTTAGTCCTGTAGGTGTAATTTAGGACCCCTACAGTAAGTTACACAACGTTATCTAGTGACTACTTAGTCCTGTAGTGTAATTTAGGAACCCCCTACAGTAAGTTACACAACGATATCTAGTGACTACTTAGTCCTGTAGGTGTAATTTAGGAACCCCTACTATAAGTTACACAACGTTATCTAGTGACTACTTAGTCCTGTAGGTAATTAGGAACCCCTACTAGTAATTACACAACGTTATCTAGTGACTACTTAGTCCTGTAGGTGTAATTAGGAACCCCTACTAGTAAGTTACACAAGTTATCTATGACTACTTAGTCCTGTAGTGTAATTTAAGGAACCCCTACTAGTAAGTTACACAACGATATCTAGTGACTACTTAGTCCTGTAGTAATTTAGAACCCCTACTAGTATACCAACGATATCTAGTGACTACTAGTCCCTGTAGTGTAATTTAGGAACCCCTACTAGTAAGTTACACAACGTTATCTAGTGACTACTTAGTCCTGTAGGTGTAATTAGGAACCCTACTTAAGTAACACAACGTATCTAGTGACTACTTAGCCTGTAGGTGTAATTAAAAGCCCCTACAAGTAATTTATACAAACATATCTAGGACTACTTATCCCTGTAGGTGAATTTAGGAACCCCTACTAGTAAGTTACACAAAACGTATCTAGTGACTACTTAGTCCTGTAGTTTAATTTAAGAGCCCTACAGTAATTACACAAACGAATCTAGTGACTAGTTAGTCCTGTAGGTGTAATTTAGGAACCCCTACAGTAAGGTAGACACAACGATATCTAGTGACTACTTAGTCCTGTAGGTGTAATTTAGGAACCCCTACCAGTAAGTTACACAACGTTATCTAGTGACTACTTAGTCCTGTAGGTGTAATTTAGAGCCCCCTACTAGTAAGTTACAACGTTATCTAGTGACTACTGAGCTGTAGTTAATTAGGAACCCCTACTAGTAAGTTACACAACGAACTTAGTGACTACTTAGTCCTGTAGGTGTAATTTAGGAACCCCTACTAGTAAGTTACACAACGTTATCTAGTGACTACTTAGTCCCGTAGGTGTAATTTAAGAGCCCCTACAAGTAAGTTACACAACGATTATCTAGTGACTAACTTAGTCCTGTAGGTGTAATATTAGGAACCCCTACCAGTAAGTACACAACGATATCTAGTGACTACTTAGTCCTGTAGGTGTAATTTAGGAACCCTACTAAAGTTTACACAACGTTATCTAGTGACTACTTAGTCCTGTAGGTGTAATTTAGGAACCCTACTAGTAAGTTACACAACGTTATCTAGTGACTACTTAGTCTGTAATTTGGAAACCCTACTAGTAAGTTACACAACGTATCTAGTACTACTTAGTCCTGTAGGTGTAATTTAGGAACCCCTACTAGTAAGTTACACAACGTTATCTAGTGACTACTTAGTCCTGTAGGGTGTAATTTAGGAACCCCTACTAGTAAGTTACACGATATCTAGTGACTACTAGTAGTGTAATTAGGAACCCTATAGTAAGTTACACAACGTTATCTAGGACTACTTATCCTGTAGTGTAATTTAGGACCTACTAGTAAGTACACCAACGTTATCTAGTGACTACTTAGTCCTGTAGGTGTAATTTAGGAACCCCTACTAGTAAGTTACACAACGTTATCTAGTGACTACTTAGTCCTGTAGTGTAATTTAAGAGCCACCTACAAGTAAGTTATACAACGATATCTATGACTACTTAGTCCTGTAGTGTAATTTAGGAACCCCTACTAGTAATTTACACAACGATATAGTGACTACTTAGTCTTAGGTGTAATTTAGGAACCCCTACAATAAGTTACACAAACGATCTAGTGACTACTTAGTCCTGTAGGTGTAATTTAGGAACCCCTACTAGTAAGTTACAAACGTATCTAGTGACTACTTAGTCTGTAGGTGTAATTAGGAACCCCTACTATAAGTTACACAACGATATCTAGTGACTACTTAGTCCTGTAGGTGTAATTTAGGAACCCCTACAGTAAGTTACACAAGTTATCTATGAACTACTTAAGTCCTGTAGTGTAATTTAGGAACCCCTACTAGTAAGTTACACAACGTTATCTAGTGACTACTTAGTCCTGTAGGTTAATTTAGGAACCCCTACTAGTAAGTTACACAACGTTATCTAGTGACTACTTAGTCCTGTAGGTGTAATTTAGGAACCCCAACTAGTAAGTTACACAACGTTATCTAGTGACTACTAGTCCTGTAGGTGTAATTTAGGAACCCCTACTAGTAAGTTACAACAACGTTATCTAGTGATACTTAGTCCTGTAGGTGTATTTAGGAACCCCTACTAGTAATTTACACAACGTTATCTAAGTACTACTTAGTCCTGTAGGTGTAATTTAGGAACCCTACTAGTAAGTTACACAACGTTATCTAGTGAACTACTTAGTCCTGTAGGTGTAATTAGGACCCTACTAGTAAGTTACACAACGTTATCTAGTGACTACTTAGTCGTAGGTGTAATTAGGAACCCCTACTAGTAGTTACACAACGTTATCTAGTGAACTACTTAGTCCTGTAGGTGTAATTCTAGGATATCTAGTGACTACTAGTCCTGTAGGTAATTTAGGAACCCCTACTAGTAAGTTACACACGTTATCTAGTGATACTTAGTCCTGTAGGTTAATTTAGGAACCCCTACCAGTAAGTTACACGTATCTAGTGACTACTTAGTCCTGTAGGTGTAATTTAGGAACCCCTACTAGTAAGTTACACAACGTTATCTAGTGACTACTTAGCCGTAAGGTGTAATTTAGGAACCCTACTAGTAAGTTACACAACGTTATCTACTGTGACTACTTAGTCCTGTAGGTGTAATTTTAGGAACCCCTACTAGTAAGTTACACAACGTTATCTAGTGACTACTTAGTCCTGTAGGTTGTAATTTAAAACCCCTACTAGTAAGTTACACAACGTATCTAGTGGACTACTTAAGTCCTGTAGGTGTAATTTAGGAACCCCTACTAAAGTTACACAACGTATCTAGACTACTTACAGGTGTAATTTAGAACACTAGTAAGTTACACAACGTTATCTAGTGACTACTTAGTCCTGTAGGTGTAATTTAGGAACCCTACAAGTAAGTTACACAAACGATATCTAAGTGACTACTTAGTCCTGTAGGTGTTAATTAGGAACCCTACTAGTAAGTTACACAACGATATCTAGTGACTACTTAGTCCTGTAGGTGTAATTTAGGAACCCTACTAGTAAGTTAGCAACGTTATCTAGTGACTACTTAGTCCTGTAGGTGTAATTTAGGAACCCTACTAGTAAGTTACACAAACGTTATCTAGTGACTACTTATCCTGTAGTGTAATTTAGAACCCCTACTAGTAAGTTACACAACGTATCTAGTGACTACTTAGTCCTGTAGGTGTAATTTAGGAACCCCTACTAGTAAGTTACACAACGTTATCTAGTGACTACTTAGTCCTGTAGGTGTAATTAGGAACCCCTACTAGTAAGTTTACACAACGTTATCTAGGACTACTTAGTCCTGTAGGTTAATTTAGGAACCCCTACTAGTAAGTTACACAACGTTATCTAGTGACTACTTATCCTGTAGGTGTAATTTAGGAACCCCTACTAGTAAGTTACACAACGTTATAGTGACTACTTAGTCCTGTAGTGTAATTTAGGAAACCCCTACTAAGTAAGTTACACAACGTTATCTAGTGACTACTTAGTCCTGTAGGTGTAATTAAAGCCCTACAAGTAAGTTATACAACGTATCTATGACTACTTAGTCCTGTAGGTGTAATTTAGGAGCCCCTACAAGTAAGTTACACAACGATATCTAGTGACTACTTAGTCCTGTAGGTGTAATTTAGGAACCCCACTAGTAAGTTATACAACGATATCTAGTGACTACTTAGTCCTGTAGGTGTAATTTAGGAACCCCTACTAGTAAGTTACACAACGATATCTAGTGACCTAGTCCTGTAAGTGTAATTAGGAACCCCTACTAGTAAGTTACACAACGTTATCTAGTGACTACTTAGTCCTGTAGGTGTAATTTAAGAGCCCCTACAAGTAAGTTAAACGATGTCGTAGGTAATTTAGGAACCCCTACTAGTAAGTTACACAACGATATCTAGTGACTACTTAGTCCTGTAGGTGTAGGTAGTGAACCCCCCCTACTAGTAAGTTACACAACGTTATCTAGTGACTACTTAGTCCTGTAGGTGTAATTTAGGAACCCCTACTAGTAAGTTACACAAAACGTTATCTAGTGAACTTAGTCCTGTAGGTAATTTAGGAACCCCTACTAGTAAGTTACACAACGTTATCTAGTGACTACTTAGTCCTGTAGGTGTAATTTAGGAACCCCTACTAGTAAGTTACACAACGTTATCTAGTGACTACTTAGTCCTGTAGGTGTAATTTAGGAACCCCTACTAGTAAGTTACACAACGTTATCTAGTGACTACTTAGTCCTGTAGTGTAATTTAGGAACCCTACTAGTAAGTTACAACGATATCTAGTGACTACTAGTCCTGTAGTGTAATTTAGGAACCCCTACTAGTAAACACAACGTATCTAGTGACTACTTAGTCCTGTAGGTGTAATTTAGGAACCCCTACTAGTAAGTTACACAACGTTATCTAGTGACTACTTAGTCCTGTAGGTGTAATTTAAGAGCCCCTACAAGTAAGTTATACAACGATATCTAGTGACTACTTAGTCCTGTAGGTGTAATTTAGGAACCCCTACCAGTAAGTTACACAACGATATCTAGTGACTACTTAGTCCTGTAGGTGTAATTTAAGAGCCCCTACAAGTAAGTTATACAACGATATCTAGTGACTACTGAGTCCTGTAGGTGTAATTTAGGAACCCCTACTAGTAAGTTACACAACGATATCTAGTGACTACTTAGTCCTGTAGGTGTAATTTAGGAACCCCTACTGTAAGTTACACAACGTTATCTAGTGACTACTTAGTCCTGTAGGTGTAATTTAAAGAGCCCTACAAGTAAGTTACAACGATTATCTAGTGACTACTGAGTCCTGTAGGTGTAATTTAGGAACCCCTACCAGTAAGTTACACAACGATATACTACTTGTCCTGTAGTGTAATTTAGGAACCCTACCAGTAAGTTACACAACGTTATCTAGTGACTACTTAGTCCTGTAGGTGTAATTTAAGAGCCCCTACAAGTAAGTTATACAACGATATCTAGTGACTACTTGTCCTGTAGGTGTAATTTAGGAACCGTAAGTTACACAACGATATCTAGTGACTACTTAGTCTGTAGGTGTAATTTAGGAACCCCTACTAGTAAGTTACACAACGTTATCTAGTGACTACTTAGTCCTGTAGGTGTAATTTGTTAGTTATCTAGGACCCCTACTAGTAAGTTACACAACGTTATCTAGTGACTACTTAGTCCTGTAGGTGTTAATTTAGGAACCCCTACTAGTAAGTTACACAACGTATCTAGTGACTACTTAGTCCTGTAGTCGTATTACACAACGTTATCTAGTGACTACTTAGTCCTGTAGGTGTAATTAGGAACCCCTACCAGTAAGTTACACAACGATATCTAGTGACTACTTAGTCCTGTAGGTGTAATTTAGGAACCCCTACTAGTAAGTTACACAACGTTATCTAGTGACTACTTAGTCCCTGTAGGTGTAATTTAGGAACCCCTACTAGTAAGTTACACAACGTTATCTAGTGACTACTTAGTCCTGTAGTGTAATTTAGGAACCCCTACTAGTAAGTTACACAACGTATCTAGTGACTACTTAGTCCTGTAGGTGTAATTTAGGAACCCCTACTAGTAAGTTACACAACGTTATCTAGTGACTACTTAGTCCTGTAGGTGTTATTTAGGAACCCCTACTAGTAAGTTACACAACGATATCTAGTGACTACTTAGTCCTGTAGGTGTAATTTAGGAACCCCTACTAGTAAGTTACACACGGTTATCTAGTGACTACTTAGTCTTGTAGGTGTAATTTAGGAACCCCTACTAGTAAGTTACACAACGTTATCTAGTGACTACTTAGTCCTGTAGGTGTAATTTAGGAACCCCTACTAGTAAGTTACACAACGTTATCTAGTGACTACGAGTCCTGTAGGTGTAATTTAGGAACCCCTACTAGTAAGTTACACAACGTTATCTAGTGACTACTTAGTCCTGTAGGTGTAATTTAGGAACCCTACTAGTAAGTTACACAACGTTATCTAGTGACTACTTAGTCCTGTAGGTGTAATTTAGGAACCCCTACTAGTAAGTTACACAACGTTATCTAGTGACTCTTAGTCCTGTAGGTGTATTTAGGAACCCCTACTAGTAAGTTACACAACGTTATCTAGTGACTACTTAGTCCTGTAGGTGTAATTTAGGAACCCCTACTAGTAAGTTACACAATGTTATCTAGTGACTACTGAGTCCTGTAGGTGTAATTTAGGAACCCCTACTAGTAAGTTACACAACGTTATCTAGTGACAACAGAGTCCTGTAGGTGTAATTTAGGAACCCCTACTAGTAAGTTACACACGTACTAGTGACAAAGGTAATTTAGGAACCCCTACTAGTAAGCTACACAACGTTATCTAGTGACAACAGAGTCCTGTAGGTGTAATTTAGGAACCCCTACTAGTAAGTTACACAACGTTATCTAGTGACAACAAGTCCTGTAGGTGTAATTTAGGAACCCCTACTAGTAAGTTACACAACGTTATCTAGTGACAACAGAGTCCTGTAGGTGTAATTTAGGAACCCTACTATAAGTTACACAACGTTATCTAGTGACAACAGAGTCCTGTAGGTGTAATTTAGGAACCCCTACTAGTAGTTACACAACGTTATCTAGTGACAACAGGTCCTGTAGGTATTTAGGAACCCACTTAAGTTACACAACGTTATCTAGTGACACAGAGTCCTGTAGGTAATTAGGAAACCCCTACTAGTAAGTTACACAGTTATCTAGTGACAACAGAGTCCTGTAGGTGTAATTTAAAAACCCCTACTAGTAAGTTACACAAGGTTGTCCAGTAAGGTAACTTAGTTCTTTGTTGGTTTTTTTTCTACAAAGTTGGTTACCTGTTATTTTTATTTAAACAGCTGATGGTTCATGGCAGAAAAACTATTTTCCCTCACTATAGCTAACATTATCAGTACTGAGAAATACAGTTCAAAGATAACGATTAAATAAGTTAAAATATAGCAATCACCTCCTTCCAACTTCAAAGTGAGCTTTGAGAAACTCATTAAATATGATCATATGCTGTTCTTTACTAAACTCTACATGATTGGCAATATTCTGGAGTATTTTAGACATTAGCATTAACCCTCTTTTAACATGCTGTGGAACAGGCCTGTTCACTATTCCCATTTCTTGAGGAGAAACTGCAAACAAATAACCAACATAAATTACAATAAAACAGTATAATACATAAGATAAGGCAAAGTAATTTAAAAGTTATGTACTAAAATGAAAATATTTCTGTATTGACTTTATTAAAACTCATTGAAATCACAAAACTCAAAATTATCTAAAATAGTTTTCAACTAATTTATACAGAATTACTTAAACAGTGAAAAGTATTTGGATAGTAATTTAGAATAGTTATCTAAACAACTATAAATTATTCTTTACAAGACTACTTAATATGTAGTTTAGATAGTCTTGTGAAATAATATACCTAGAATAATTCAGGAATCGTTCTCTAAACCACTATAAATTATTCTTTACAAGAGTATTTAATATTTTGTTTAGATAGTCTTGTTAAATAAAATTCTAGTGGGGTGGTCCGCACGTCGGGCAAATTTCCTTTGAGATGGGTGTTTCCGTGTTTAACAACAATTCTGGTAAAGATGATAATTGTTCATCGTTTTTACATTATATTAGTTTATAACTACAAAATAATTAAAAATAAGTATAGTTATGGCACCTAATGGAAACCATCTCACTTCCAGACCCCTTATCACTGTGTTATTTGAGCTATGTACTCCCTCTAAAATTAGTTTCTAGCCTTAGATTTACCATTTAAATTACATAAGTTATATTCTTTCTAAATAAATAAAATAATGCTGTAAATATCTCTTTAAAACAACCTCTTTGGCTCAACTTAGTGGCATTAGGTTTTTCTTAACTTATCTGGATTAAATAATAATACTAACCAATTGCTGGGTTTATGAATCGTAAAAATATGACAGTTCCAACAGCACCAATGTTGTTTTGGGGCACTTGGGGAAATCTTTTACTTAATACTTGATACAGGCAGTGACACATGCTTCTCAGCTGTGATGGAAATCTGTAAGTTAAGACATTTAACTCAACTATGTTGGATTAAAGTTTACAAATATTTTTGTAATAATCGATATCCTAATCCTTGCTGAGGCTATGGTACTTTAAGATAGTTTGAAATCAAATATTTTAAGAATATTGATAACCATACCACTTAATTGCTCAAAATTTCCAGTGAGCAATGGGGTGCCTCGGAACTCTTTGCTATGCTCATCCACCCAAATTCAGACTCGCTTCGCTCGTCCTTAGAATATACATTCACCACATCAAAACTGCAAAAAATCTTGAGACTTGCTTAGCTGCATACGTTTCATTCCTAGCAATCAAGCATCCAGGCACTACCTACACTTTATGCTTCTTAACTTTTATGATCCAAAAAAATCATAGATATTTTTGTCGTATTGAAACGAAACTAGGTGCACTTATCAAGGTATATTTTAGTACTAAATTTCAACTCAATTAGATTATTTTCTATATTTTTCTAATTTTTTAAGAAACCTATACAATTCATTTAAAAAACTGAACTAATGATGATAAAGAGATGAAACTTAGCACATATATTAGTCTTAATATAATGGCTACATAGGTGCTAATCTCAATTTGATCTCAACAATTTTCTGCATTTTATGATCTTCTAACACCAGCGTGGGTTGAAGACCAGTTTAGGGATGGGATGTTTTATTGGATTTAAATATTGTATATATTGGAATATTGGAAACCAATAATAGGTTTTAGTGATTGGTGGTTTTAATAGTAAACCACCAATAACCACTAATTAATTTAAAATTTTATAAACAGATCACATGATTTTTCAAAATTTTTGCTGAGTCATTATCACGGGTTAATGAAGTCATAAATAAATTATTTTCCAGATAGCACAATTAAACATATAAACTGATTTTTGTAGAAAGTTTCAACTCTCTAGCATAAATACACTGGGAGCTACAAAGATAACAGACACACACTATACAGACAGACAACTTTCTGAAAACTACTCAGGAGGTGGTAAAAACACTTGAAACGGATAATTCCGGTGACATCCCGGTTTCGGATTATTCTTGCAAATAAAATACTTTTCCTATATACCCTAGGTATAAATGAGGAGGAAAGTAATAACATACTATAAAGTTTTTAAATTAAAAATGATTTCTTATCCAAAACTTTCAAAATTGAAGCTGCATCAATCACTTATGCTCTATCCTGCAGCCGTTTCCACCTCAATGGCATGCCATTAAAGCATCAGTATTTATACTAGACTTAATACACCACAGAGGTCAGGTGTTCATATCCCAGATTAGTTTCCCAGTTTATTCAAAATAATTGGTAAAATTTATTAATACCAACTTTCAGATACACAATAAACATATAATTTATATGTATATAAGTTGTATACTATAAGTATATGAGTTATATACTTATATATAACAAAGAAGAAATATAAATTTATATATTTATTTACTTATATAATTATATACAATATATAAGTTATTGTGGTGGCTGAGGTTGTTATTGCAGGGGTTTCCCAGAGGAGCCACAAGACATAAAATTGGGATTATTATTATTATTGTTATTCAAACCACTTATTTCTATGAAATATAAACTTACTTTTCAGCAGATGAAACAATAGCATCAAACACTTTTTGTGTCAGCTCCATTAAACATTTACGATTCTCTTCAATATCATCAGCAGGATCGATCCTAAACCAAACAAACAAACTAAATGATTAAACATACCATACAGAGTCAAAGCAGAGACATGCTATTACAAACTGCTGGAATTTCTAAACAATTGATAGAATAGATTTAGTGCAAAATATTGGAATGAATGAGAGTCAAAAATAAATCACTTACATTAATAAATTCTGGCGCGGTGGTCCGCATGTCGGGCGAATTTCCTTTGGATGCGTGTTTTTCCGTGCTTTTTACATTATATAAGTTTAAACTACTAATAAATAATTCCGGCGCGGTGGTCCGCTGTCGGGCGAATTTCATTAGAATGCGTGTTTCCGTGCTAAACAACCCATTTCTTGCTTATGCAAGAACCATGCCCATTGCGTGGTTCCGGTTCATGCTTTAGAACCTAAGCAGTTACTCAATTGTCAAGCACTGCTCGTAACTCATTTTGTCTGTATTTTTCAAAGGAAATGCGCATAATTATCCAGTTGGTTGTACAAAACTATGCCTCTAAAAATAGATGTACACACTATTATTTGCACTAGTGTAAAGCTTAGTTACTTATCTTTAAGCTTAGTCAGTTATTTTTAAAGGTTTTAGCGCATTTCCTTTGAAAAATACAGACAAAATGAGTTTACGAGCAGTGCTTGACAATTGAGTAACTGCTTAGGTTCTAAAGCATGAACCGGAACCACGCAATGGGCATGGTTCTTGCATAAGCAAGAAATGGGTTGTTTAGCACGGAAAACACGCATTCTAAATGAAATTCGCCCGACAGCGGACCACGCGCCGGAATTATTTTTTAGTAGTTGTAAACTTATATAATGTAAAAAGCACGGAAACACGCATCCAAAGGAAATTCGCCCGACATGCGGACCACCGCGCCAGAATTATTTTCTAGTTGTAAACTTCTATTAGGTAAAAAAAACAATAAAAAATATTGTCCCTACTAGGATTTGAACCCAGGTACTCTGGGTTTGAGTGCACGCATCCAAAGGAAATTCGCCCGACATGCGGACCACCGCGCCAGAATTATTTTCTAGTTGTAAACTTATATTAAGTAAAAAAACGATAAAAAATTATTGTCCCTTCCAGGATTCGAACCCAGGTACCCTGAGTTTGAGTGGTCGTATTGACTCCGGACCACTGCCATTCAATCAGAGGGCCCAAAAAACATTGAAAACGACACCCTACTCGAAATTAATTTCAACGACCGTAATTTTTTTTATAATTTTTGTGGTTTTTTCGACTCTTTTTGGTAACTTAAGTGGTCGTATCGACTTCGGACCGGTTTCATTCGATTCAGCGCCCAAAAATTACATAGAAAACGACACCCTACTCGAAATTTATTTTTATCGACCTAATTTTGGTTTTTGGTAATTTACAATGGTTTTTTCGATTTTTAGGTCACTTAGAGTGGTCGTATCGACTTCGGACCGGTTTCATTCGATTCAGCGTCTCAAAAAACATAAATATTGACCTTTTTCGCGGCAAAAATATTAACCCTGAATTTTGCCGATTTTTTGAAAATTCGCTGACTCAGCAAACCGGTTGCTGACGTCACAAAAACCTGGTTTTCAATAGGGTTCGTGTCCTCCCAAAGGTTGATTTTTGTACCAAGTTTGGTTAAAAAATATTAATCCGTTCGAAAGATAGAGTGTTTACAAGAAAGTGTCTAGAAATACATATATATATATATATATATATATATATATATATATATATATATATATAATATATATATATATTATATTATATATATATTATATATAATATATATATATAATATATATATATATAATATATATATATAATATATATATATATACTCGCGAAATTTTTTTTTCGTCATAAGGGACCTCTGAAACGGATTTGTGTCGTGGTCCGAGGTTCGAATTCCGCCATGACGCCTATCCCATTAGGCGAATTTTCAAAGGAAATTCGCTAAAAATTGAGTATTTTGTGGTTAGAGCAACAAAATTTTATAAGAATCCAACAGAAAATAATTTTATTACTCCAAAATACTTCCTTTGGTTTAAAACATATTTGAACAAATACAATTTTACCACAGAAAGTTTAAAACTCTTACCAAAAAATAATAAATAAATTACCTAGCAGGATCAACTTCCATAGATGGAGCAGATTCTTCAATCAAAGGCCTAACAAACGGATCAAGAAGGTTTTGTAAATAAGATGCTCCATATATTTTAAAACAAAAAGCCATTATTTTAGAGCCTAATGAATTCCCTCTGAAAAGAGTCTGCATGCAGTCGGAGACTTCAACTTCTCTATAAAATATATTCCATAGGAGAGGGGATAGTAAGTGTTTGGCATCAAACAGTGTCACAAATACTCGCGCCAATTCATCCTGAAACCAAAATGCCAAATTTAGGGACAAAGCAAATTGATGATACCAACAAAGTATTGGCTAGATAAACTGATAAAATAAAAACAGTCTTTTACAAAAATAAGAAACACAAAAAATGAAAAATTCTGGCAAAATTGGTCCCTATGTAAGGCGAATTTCCTTTGGTTAGTCGGGCAAAATACATATAATTACCTTGTTGGTTATACAAACTGTGTCTAAAATTGGCAGTTCACTTGATTACTTGCACTAGTTTAATGCTCAGTTGGTTCATTTAAAGGTTTTAGAGCATTTCCTTGGAAAAATACAGAAAAAATGAGTTATGTAATGCATGATAATTGAGTATATGTTCAAGTTATTAAGCATAAACTGAACCCTTAAGGAAGAAATAGATTGTTAAGCATAAAAAAACGCATTCAAAAGGAAATTCGCCCAACATATGGATTACCGCACCAGAATTATTTTGTAGTAATAAACTTATATAATCTAAATAAAACGATATAAAATCATCTTCCTTGCCAGGATTCGAACTCAGGTACCCTGGCTTTGAGTACTTTTGGTTGCTCGCTTTTATCGATTCCGGACAATTATCATTTAACTCACATGCCCAAAAAACATAAGAAATGACTACTCACTTGAAATATGTTGTTTACTGGTCGTATATTGAGTTTTCCGGTAATTGTTTACAGTTTTTTTCAACTTTCTAATCACTTTAAGTGATTGTTACTTCTCCAAAACGGTTTTATTTAATTTAGCGTCCACAACATTGGATTTAAATGATATTTTTTAAATTTATTAACTCAGCAAATCAGTTTGTGTCCTCCCCTAATTGGATTTAAAAGTATTTATCTGTTCCAGAAATATTATGTTAACAAGAAAATATCTAGAATATAAATAATATAATATATATATAAATATATATATATATATATATATTATATATATATATATATATATATATATATATATATATTATATATATATATATATTAATTATTTATATTCTAGATATTTCGTTTTCCCACAAGGTCAAATTTAATATTTTAAAAAATATTTGACCTCACATCATAAAATTGTTAATAGGGTTTTAACTATTCAAGCTAGAAAAACGAAATTGGTATCATTAGAAAGCTGAGTAAATTTCTTAAAGGACAAACTACTAACTATGTCAATATTTTAGAACTACTGCCCAAAAATTTGCATGAAAAATGATTTTTGAAAAAATGAATTTTATGGAATTTTTATAGTAGGGCATTAGAGGAAGTAAGAGATGAGCAAAAAGTTCAGCCAAGATCGGAAAAAACTTCTCTTATGATTGCCCTTTAAGAAAATTTAAATATTTTTATACATTCAATAGTCAAAATGTTGAGCCATTCTTCCTAGAAGTTGGAAAAACTTATATTTTTTGGCATTTTTGCATATGTCTACAATGTTAATTACATGGTACATAAAATAATTAAAAATTTCTAAAGCAAGAGAAAAGAGTGGTTTTAGAAAAAATGTGTAAGAATAAAATAGGTTTATTTTACCTTCTAGAGTCTAAAAATCGTATTATTAAATTACTTCCGAAAATAAAATATTTTGTTAAAATAACACATTATTTTCACTTTTATACGACAAAAATGATCAGTTTTTGCAACTTCTAGCAACAGTAGCTCACATTTTTGACTATTAAATGTATGAAAATATTTACATTTTCTTAAAGGTCAGTCATAAGAGAAGTTTTTTCCGTTCTTGGCTGAACTTTTGCTCATCTCTTACTTCCTCTAATGCCCTACTACAAAAATTCCATAAAATTTATTTTTTTAAAAAATCATGTTTCATGCAAAAGTTTGGGCAGTAGTTCCAAAATATTTGACATGGTTAGTAGTTTGTCCTTTAGGAAATTTACTCAGTTTTCTAATCATACCAATTTCACCTTTCCAGCTTGAATAGTTAAATCTCTATTAACAATTTTATGATGTGAGGTCAAATATTTTTTTGAAATATTAAATTTGACCTTGTGGGAAAACGGTTGGAGATCAGGGTTTATATTATAGGACATTTTTTGTTCCTTTTTAGGAGTACTATCACCTCCTTTTCTGGTGGACACTTTATATGAAACACCCTGTATATATTTCAAAACCAATTTTCTAATTATCAGGAACCTCTGAAACAGATCTTGGCCACATTTCTGGTCCCGACTCCCGTCATAATGCCTAAAAATTCACACAGGTTTATACATAGCCAAAGGTGTCTGTGACACACAATTTTTTTTTGAAAATAAAGAAGTAAAAATGTGACAAAATCGTGTTTGCATATGAATATATGCAAATAATACAATAATTTACAAACAATACAAATATGAATGACACACCATTTGAGCAGTGGTAACAACATTGGCTAGTGCCATGGCAATGGGCAACTCTCCTTTATCACTAATCATAGTAACAAGCTGGACAAGCTGCTCAAACCTATCAGCCAGAACTGTTTCAGCTAATGTATCAAACTCGGTCCCTTGTTGTAATATTTTAGTCAGAACCTCCATGAAAGCAGCTCTTGTCTGTAAATCTTTATTGTAACCCAAGTCTGAAAATGACAAAATGAAACAAGATTGGATGATTAACTTCTTAACTGTTCATTAGCAGCTGTGACCAGTCAGCTGTTCGTGACTACTATTTTTAAATGAAATAGTGATTCAACTGTGTTCACAAGCCTTAAAATTAATTGAACCAAATCACTTAGAGAAAAATTTTAAAGAAATAATTGTCAAAAATAAGAAAAACAGAAAAAACTTTATAAGGACTTCAACAATGATCACCCATTTGTCATCATTTTCTTATCAGTGACAGTGGTGCTGCTACAGACTTTGAATGGGTGCAGTTATTTTACTTTGCCCTTGTAAATGTAAACAAACTATTTATTGTACTCAAAATGTTTGTTTCTATTGCATTTCTTTATAAATTTTAGTGTAAAATTAATAATTTGTGTAAGAACTATGTTGTTACATCCAATAAAGGTTTAAATGTGAATTTTTAAATACAAGGTTTGTTTTAATACACCCGTTACTAACCGGGGGAAATAATCAGACATGTGTGATCAGCTGATAGCTGGCTCAAAATAATAATATATATATATATATATATATATATATATATTTCAAAACCAATTTTTTAATTATCAGGAACCTCTGAAACAGATCTTGGCCACATTTCTGGTCCCGACTCCCGCCATAATCCCTATCCTATTAGCGAATTTTTCTAAAGAAAAATCACACAGGTTTATACATAGCCAAAGGTGTCTGTGACACCATTTTTTTTTAAATAAAGAAGTAAAAATGTGACAAAATCATGTTTGCATATGAATATATGCAAATAATACAACCAGCTGTCAGTGGATCATGCATGTCTGATTTTTTTTTCACCGGTTAGTATAGGAGTTTCCCTACTTGGTTTATATATTACTTTAGCTCAGAGTTATCCCAAACTAAAGTTTCACACCCTCTTAAAATATTACGTAAGCTCTAGCCACACCAACATTTAGACTCCCAGCGTTTCTAAATCTTTTTGACTCAAATAATTTAATGGTAACTACCTCGCGACTCAATTCTTATACTTATTTTATGAGCACGTTTTTCAGCCTTAGTATTTTGTTAAATTGTAAAAGATGGCCAAATTAATGAACAAAACAGGAGTCCTGTATTATTGGAATAATTCATTAATAATTGCTTTAAAAAAATTAATATAATTGTCTGCAGATGCTAATTTTGTTGGAGCATGTGACAAATTATTTTTGCTGGGCACGAGGCAGAAATAGTTTGATGTATAAGGTTTTTTTTCTATTTTGGGGCTCTAAGGATTTTCCTTGGCATTGGGTTCCAGGGCAGCCTTACTCCAAACCAGAAATATGGTTTTACTTTAATTTTATTTTTAAAAAAGCAACAAACATTGTGGAGCATAACAATGTTTCCATTTGCTTTTACCCTGGTTACAGCTTAGAATATAAACAATTTAATTTACCAACAAAATGTGTAAGTTTCAGAAATGAACCTATATAGATAGCATTGTGCATTTAATAAAGAGTAGAAGGCCACTATCTACTGCACTGTTTAATGCAATTTTTTCAAAGGCATAATTTTGAAAATCTTATTTAGAATTTTTTCTACAATTACCAATCATTTTCTACAATAATTGACTGTGGCCCAATTTTGGTTCACGACCCAAGGATTTAGAATTGCCTGCTCTAAACCAAGTTCTAAAGTCTCATTCCTCTATTTAGAAAATTAATTGACCCATACTGATGAGCTAAATTGAACTGAAAACAAATCAGATAATGATCTATGACTGAGGCAAAATCTTACCAATTGAATGCATAAGTCCACTATCAATATTAGCTGATAGTAAATTAGACATAGCTTGAATAGTAGCATTACGCAGAGTATTCAACTTATTAGCAGGTACTCGTTGTCTTGAAGTATCTTTCTCCATATCAGGTACATCGTTACACTCGTTTAGCAAGTTCATGAATAAAGTAAAGTATCTACAGAAACAATACAAAATTAAAAATAAGCAGCATTAGACAGAAAATTTAACAAACTAGCAGGTACTTTTTTATCAAACTAAACTTTTCCATATCAGGTATATGGTCAGATATTGTTTGGTAAGTTAATGAGTAAAGTGAGGTACCTACAAATACAATCCATGTTTAAAAAAACAGCAAGTAGTTCAGATAGAACTAACAGGTAAAAATGGCTGATGAAAATATTTTGGAACCCACAATTTTAATAAATTATAGTAATTGTTTTCTCATGTTTAAAAAATTTTAATTTAAAACCAAACATTTTATATTTATTAAGTGCTATTCAAGTGTCCACTATCAACTTGTAGTAGAGCAAATTATAGTTTACCTTAGATAAATCAACAGGTAGCTTCATGGAACCAAAATGTGGCTCATTCTGACAATACAAAACAAGATCTTTACTATTAGAAACACTCATGCTACAAAACTATTATCAATTTAAAAAGAGTTACTTCAAGAAAAGTTGACTTTTAGCTTCCATTAAATCTCCTCTATCTGATTCTTCAGGTTGGAGAGGCAGACCTTGTAGTAAAGCAGCAACTGCTTCCATGCAAGCCTGATCCAAATCTCTACAACAACCAATATATTACAAACTGTGTATGGTTCCAGAACTCACCATGTCAATATAGTTCAAGAGCTATGTCTAAAAAATGTGAAATTTTTCTAAAAATATACCTTAAATTATGAAGGAAAAGCATAGTGTGTCTATTCAGAGTGGAGCCCTTCATATGAATACGCTCGCTCAAAATATTAGAAAATCGCACAAATTTTCAAAGAAATTTACTAAATTTGCATAAATTAACCATTTGTTGGGAGTGTTTTAAAGAGCCATAACTTTAGTTAAAGTCATCCGATGCTAATGATTAAACATTCGTTTCATAGAACATTTTATCACATTTAAAACACGTGCTCTTAATGTTTTGCACACGACCCACAGGGAACCAGTTATTTAAAAAAAACTGAAATTTGTGGAATTTTATAAAATTTTCAGCATGTGCAATCATATGACAGGTTCCACTCTGGATAAGCAGACTATGATTTTCCTTCATAATTTAATGTATATTTTCAGAAATATTTGGTTTTAAGTAGTACAAAATGAGACATTTTTTCAGGTCCGGCTTTTTGGACTAATATAGATGATGAATCCAACATTTCAGTTTTGCAGAACATTTTGATTTCATCCACAATGTCATGTCCTACATCTCTGAAGGTGTTTCCACAGTGAAAGCAAAAAGATGAGTCTATCACTTTCATTGACGTGGTCACCACAACACAAACCAATACATACTTTTTTTTTAAATTAAACAAAATTACGTTTAATGACTTCTCTGAAATTAACTTATGTGAACTCATTTATAACAATATATTGTTATTTAATTACAAAAATAATTGCAAATCATTTGAATTATTTAAATAAATCTTTGTGTTTCTGTCATTAATATAATTTAAAATACAACTACTCAAATAAACTTAATTAATTTAAAATTAATATGTGGAGTAATATGTATATACGTTATATGTATGTGTTAATATACACAAAAACATGACCGTTGATATACACAAAAACATGACCGTCAAGCTCCCAACCACAAGACTGACTTATTTTGGTACCTTAATAAATAATCAGGTGTTCTTTCATTTCAGATCAGGACAAAACAATTTAAATTGGTATGACCTTGAGTCTTTTTACTTTTCCTCCCTTATACCATAGGTATATTGGAAAAGTATTGTGTTTGCAAAAAAATTGAAACCGGAATGTCACTGGATTATCTGTTTCAGGTGTTTTTAAGGCCTCCTACGTGGTTTTCACAAAGTTGTCTGTCTGTGTGTGTGTGTTTGTTATCATCATAGCACCCAGAGTATTTATGCTAGAGAATTGAAACTTTGTACAAAAATCAGTCTACCGCTGTAGTTGAGATATTCAGAAAATATTTTTTATGACCTCATTAGCTCGCAATAATGACTCAAAAAAAATATGAAACAAAGAATAATTATGCAATCGGATTGAGTATTGGCACACATGTATGAGACAAACATATGTGCCAAGTTTCATCTCATTTTCAGCATTAGTTCAAATTTTGTCAAATAACTTGTGTATGTTTTTTTTAAATTTGTAAAAAACCTAACTGAGTTAAAATTCGGTACAAGTGTATACCATTACGTAATAAATAAGTACACCAACTTTCATTTCAATATGACAAGTATATCTATGATTTTTGTCGGATCATAAAAGTTAAGCAGCATGGTCAGTGGCTGGATTGGAGATTGCTGAGAATGAAACAAATGCGTTAACTATCTGAGGACAAGCGAAGCGAGTCTGAAGTAGGGAGGATGATCATAGCAATTTCGATGTGATGAGGAAAAGTTCTGAGGTACCCCGTACCCAATTTTTTAGTTTTTTTACTGGCTATGGAGAAACGTCCCGTCTTTTCTGCCAAGATAGACAAAATAACATAAGCAGATAAATTGCACTTTTGATGGAGTTCATCTATGTATATTAATAGCTATTACTCCTGATTTGTGATTTGATATAACTGAACACACAAAATATATATATTATATATATATATATATATATATATATATATATATATATATATATATATATATATTAATACTCGTTTTGAGGACTAAACTAATTCAAGATTAACACTATCATATTCAGTCATTTATCGTTCCCAAAGTTATGCTAATTTTTCACTAGTGCTGCCAGCAAAAAAAAAAAAAAAAAAAGATCTTGCAGCAAGCAAAATATCTTTCAAAAATTTAGTTCTTTAAGATTTTTAAGAAATTAATTTAGAAAGAAGAAAGCACAAATGTTTTAAGAGTAGCACTTAAATGCATTATACATTATAGATATATATATATATATATATATATATATTATATATATATATATATATATATATATTATAATATGAAATATTACAGAGAAAAGATGATGAGTAGATATGGAATGGGATAGAGTATATCGGTCATTCGTTCAATTTTGCAACAATTTGCAACAATCATTCAATTTTGTGTTTTACTGAATAATTGGAGTTCCCACCTAAAATCTAAGATCCTAGCACCCATATTGTTTCACATCAGCTTCATTTAGGAAAGTGTTGATTGTAACAGTAGTTACAATAATTACCTTGTTATGATGGAGACATCACCCGAGCCAGGAGGTGCAATCTGATGTGATGTACCCATAACCCAATCAGATAAGTATTCGACTAATTTGTTCCTAAATTTCATTTCTTGTCTAAATGCTAAGTCGTCTCTATGCTTCATCATGGTTTCAACTAACTGGCAAAGTTTTGTTTTGATGTGAATGGCATGTACTGTCATATCAAGATGTCTAACATACCTGCAACAATTATTAAACAATGAAACCATGCGATTCTACAGTTAATACATGATAATGAAGAGAATTGTTTCATAAGGTTTTTAGAATTCAGAGACATTTTAAAAACTCAGCAGTAGTTAGTGTAAATGCATCTGTTCAAAAAATTACATGTTCACATTGGTCTTACCTTGATTCAAATGATATTCTCTGTGTCGAAACCAAATAGTTACAACATTTGTTGCGGGATTAAGATCAATATCTTTACCTAACATGTTTTGTTTCTTGTCAGGTCATTTACAAAAATAATAAAGAGTACTGGTCCTAATACAGAACCTTGTGGCACTTCACTTATCACCATACTCTCTTCTTACCACTCTTTGCTTACTTTTAGAGATTGGGTATCTGACAAGTTTAATCTGTTCCACAGCAAAACCTCTAAATCTATATAAGTCAAGATGTTAGATTAAAAGATTTTCAGGAACAAGATCTAAAGCTATTTTTATCAAACAGGAAAATTTTTTAAATCTTTTAGTACAATCATGGATTAATTTTTGTGTGTTTATAGCTTATTTTTATGAACTAACTAAATGGAAAAAATATTTATTTATAAAATGAATTATAGTTCATTTTATTAGTCATAATACATTCTGGATAACAAAACTCTTCAACATTTCTTCCAAGACCTCTCTATTGAATTCAAACTTATGAATGCAGAATAATAACCTATTTAGTGAGTGCAAAATGGTAGATATGTAAACATTTGTTACCTGACAATGGCAAGCATCATGCCTTCTATACTGGTAACTCCCAAGTGCTCAATGGGCTTGTCAGATTTTGTATCCAGAACATTTTTCATTATAAATATTATATGTTCAATAAACTGAGTATTGAGATCAACCACAACAACCTGCAACAAATTCTACTTTTTAAGTTAAACTGCAGTTAAAAATACAAAACATTATTCACTAACTAAGTACAGAGGACCATTAGCTCCGAGATAGTGCACTTGCCTTAAAACCTGGAGGTAGAGGGTTCAAATCCAGCCAGTGGGAGGTCTTGAGTTCAAGACTGGCCAACCCAGTGAAGGTTTTACATGGTTTCCTTCAGCTCACTACTTAGGGTTAGATTTGGAATGAGACCAATCTAGATCCCTGTTTTTATTGTCTCCAGCTCATGTAAAACAAACTCCTATAGGCCATTGGATGGAAAGAAAGATACTGAATCTTGATCGAGCACAGTGAAATGGAAACTCAGATATAGCGGTGTCTATGGTCCCACGCTTCACGTAAGTAATTAGGAAAGCAGTATTCGGTTCTGGAAGACGCCTTAGTGATCAGCAGAACTTTGGCTTTCAAGTCAGGGCTATGGGAATGGATTTATGAACACTAATTTTTGGGGTTGCTACTAGCGTCTCCAAAGCTGGAGGGGGAGATGAAACTAATGAGATCAGAGTAGCTAGTGAAACTAGAGAAAACATACTAGAAAAACCGTAAACTTGTTCACAGGTGCAGTTCTGTAAAGAGGAGGGTATAAGTACCGAGGTCTTTCCTGGTGGTTAACTAATTTAGAGGTATAAACCAGAGCACTAGATCCCTCAGGCAGGTCCTTAGAGCAAACCTGAAAAATCTTTCCTGGAGCAGTATTCTAGCATAAAAAATGCTATAATAGCCCAACAGGTTCAAGCGTAATAAAACTAACAGTATGTGTTATACAGATAGTCAAACTGCAGGTAAACATACAAATAATTACTCTCTGACAGTATGTGTCAAGCAATATTTAATCAAATAAAGATTGATTAAAAAACTCTCACTAACACCAATTAAAAACTCTTTCAAACCAAAATCAAACAAATATTAGGTAAGTTTAAACACCAAAATAGAAAGGTAAAACTTACCTGGCTTTGTTGATCAAAAAACTTTTCAACAACAGATTTAATTTGTTCAAAAAGTATTGGGTAGAGGGCAGGAGACATCTCCTGACCCACTAATTCTTTGACGTGTTTCTGGATCTGGGCACCAAACTTTTCATTATTACAACAGAGAAGTTTTAGCAGATGGCTTATGAACCTAATCAAACAAATAACATATATGAAATAAAAAATGTAATTAAAATGTAAAATCTAATAATTTTAAAATGTTCAGTTCAGGTTAGGTCAAATTTTCAGGCTAATGTCACAGTGATTCATTAAGTTAGTCCACAGAGAGGTTAGAAAAAATTAAAAACTACCAAAATACCTGAAAAATTAAAATTTAAAGAAAAACTTACTTAAAAAATACTTAAAACAAAAAATGGCCCTAGGAATGGTGGGCCTAGGAACTGGCGCTAAAGTTTAATACTTAAGCCAACTTTTCATGAGAACCAGAGCTTGATGAGCTTAAAAAAGGAAGAACCAGCTAATTAGAACTTGAAAAAAAAGAAGGAAAGAAAGAAGGAGGTGACGAAAAGGGCTGTTCATACCTAAATGGAACCAACAAGACCCTGACAGGGATTTCTAAAAAAGGGAAGATCAGCTTGAGGGTGGGGGGGGGGGGGTGCAAACACATCATCCAAGGGAAGTAATATTGAACAAACCATATTCAATAAATTATTGAATATTTTCCTAAGAGTGGTAAGGATAGCTTGGCCTTGAACTGTGTCATATTATTTAATTAATGATAAATAATAAGAAACATAAACAAGTCTTATGATTCAGCCATTACATTGGTTAGGTACAACCAGTTTTGTTCTACAAAAAACTATATTAAAGTTCAAACAACAATGTCACCTAGATGGTTTTAGATTTTTTCATGGTATTTTTAGCTTCATTTGATCAAATTTGTATAAGTAATATTCTACTGAACGCCATTTTAAGAAAATTCAATTAATTATTTTTTTTATTAATTATTTTTATTTAACTATTTCCACGAAACAAACAATTCAGTGGATAAAAATATAAGGCAAAAGAAACTTACTGAGTCACAGGGCAATATTGAACATCTTGGTTTGGAGCTGTAGTTAAAATGTTAAATTTTCTCTGGTCTGAAGGGAGTGTAGGAGGGGGTTTATTACTCGGTCTCCTTTGTAAACACACCCCACCAAGAGCACACAAGAATCCCGTCATGTTGGCCCACTCATTTATCTGATCCTAAATCAGTCAAATAGAACCGTTTTATAAACAAAGAAAATAATAAAAGTTGGGTACGGAGTACCTCGAAACTTTTCCGAGGTAAAGTTGGCTACGCTCATCCTCCCTACTTCGGACTTGCTTCGCTTGTCCTCAAATATATAATTAGCCAAATTCATACTGCAACACATCTTCGTACTCACTTCACTCGTCCTCAGATTTATAATAAGTACATCCGTTTCATTCTCCGCGGTCACCCACATAGCACTGACCACGCTCAATGCAGCTTAACTTTTATGGACCACCAAAAATCATGGACATACTTGTTGTATTAAAAACGAAACTTAGTGTACTTATTATTTGCATAAAGGGGCATGATTGTACTCAATTGGATTATTTTTCAATTTTTTAAATAACGTACACAAGTCATTTGATAAAAATTGAACTATTGATGATAATAAGGTGAAACTTAGCACATATATTGGTCATATACATGGCTACAAGGCTGCTAAATTTCAATTCGATCACAACATTTTTTCAGGTTTAATGAATTTTCAAAGAATTGTTTCATTCCCAGCAATCAACCACCCAAGCACTGAACAGGCTCGATACTGCTTAACTTTTATGATCCACCAAAAATCAAAGACAGACTTGTTGTATTATAACGAAATTTAGTACACTTATTTATTACGTCTAGGGGTACATTTGTACTAAGTTTTAACTCTAATTATTTTCTGATTTTTTTTACATTTTTTTAAAAAACGTACACTAATCAGTCAATAAAAGTTGAATTAATGCTGATAATGAGATGAAACTTAGCACATATGTCAGTCTTATACATGGCTACATGTGTGCCAAATTTCAATTGGATCACATAATTGTTCCGTGTTGTATGATTTTTCAAAATTTTTGCTGAGTCATGCGGGTTAATGAGGTTATAAAAAATTATTTTCCATATAGCTCAATTACAATGAGTAGATATGTATCAACATTCAGCTTAATCCGATAAGTTTTTAATTTTTTGTTGTTGTATCATAGTTAGATGCCATCACTCATAAGCTCATTTCCCCTTTGTAAATTAGATAAAAATATATCAAATAAACAAAAGTAAAGTAGTGCCATTTTGCAATAAGTTAAAAACATAAAATAAAGTACCTCTAACTCTTGTTCGGAATTTTGATGAGATGCTCTTCTTTTTCCTAAAGATCTGTGAAAGGGTTCCAGTTGACCATCTTCGACTTTCCCTTTTGGATAATTTGTTAAAACTTTTGTTAAACTATCCCAATTTCTAAACGTTTCTTCCCAGGCCTTAAAAAGTAACCAATGTTCATATAAGATTATTAAAATTGAAATAACATTTTTTAATCAAAACCTCTCCTTCATCTCAGAGGGATTTCAAAAAACCATTCTCAGTAAGGATTTAACTTGTAAGAGTTAATGATGCTACGGATTGAGCTAAAGAGGAAATGCAGAGCAGGGTTAAGTAGTTGGTAAGGTAACCCTTACATCAAAATAAATTTAACAAGATAAAATACTGCTAAAACAAATCAAATCACAGTAAGCCATAGAAACCCTTGATATTTAATGTAGAAATAGAAAAAGAACTAATAGAAGAATATTTTGGATGTTTTAATTAGTATTTTGTCCATTAATATAATTATTATTATTAGTGTGGAGGGCAAAAGCAATCCTTCTATGCACTGCGACTTGAAGTCTTTTGTACATTTACCCTCATTATTTAGTGTTTCTACTTCTTTGAATGGCAGCAGAATATGAGTTCGTTTACAACTGAGATACTAAACTATAGTTATACTGTTCGCAAAGATAATTTGTGAAATCCAATAGAAATTAAGAGATTACAAATAGTGAGTCAAATTTATATACCACATGATAAAGTGAAAATAAACAATTTGTTAATTTCGTTGTGATATCAACTTACTGCAAGTAATCGCACTCTGATACTCAAAACATTTGGAGTCTAGTATAGAATGCTGATGATTTCTGTTTTTTTTTTTACAAGGGGTACATATTGGCTGATCTTTTATTGTTGGACAAATCGCTCTCAAATAACCAAATTGAGAATAATGAGAGCAATCAATATAATACTAACTACACTTAAAACCAAGAGTCAAGTCACAGACTTGACCCTGGAACCTTCAATACAGTAAGTGGGGACATTTCAAATACTATACAGCCAATGAAACGAGGAAAATAGCTACTTAAAATTGACGTACCAGCTGAACTCCATTGACACAATGATCTATTTTTCTCAATAAAGACATGATTCTTTTTTGAAGAAGTACCCTTCCTGTAAACAAATTAATATTGTTATAACTCTATTCAAATTATTTTTTTTTTAAATAGGATTTAAATAGTTATGCACCAAAGGAGTATAGAATGCTATTATTTCCCTGAGCAGTTAGTTGGTTCCTAAGTTGAGGGAACCAATGTATTTGACTCCCGAGGCAAAGCCAAGGGGCTAATTGCGAGGGGGAAAATATCATTTTACTCCCAAGGTGCATACAAGATTTTATCTCCAGACATTGATTTTATTTTAACACATTTTGTTGTATTTTATTCTATTTTTTTGGGTCGGACCCCCTAATAAATCTAGGGGGGCTGCCACAAAATTTTTTTTTGCTCCAAACAACTTCTTTTGACCTAAAACGGATTTTAAGGGAATCAAAAATTTGTTTTTCAGCTCCCCCTTATAAATTTTGGGGGTGCTGCTCCCAAAAAATCAACAATTTTTTTTATTGTTTCAAACAAGTTATTTTGACCTGAAACGGATTTTGAGCCAATAATTTTTTTTTGGTCCCTTAGGGGTGCCTTCCCCAGGAAAATTATAAAAATTGATCGGTCTCCCATATAAATTTAGAGAATACCCACTCCCCTAAAAATTGATGTAATTGGCTCTAATAACCCAATAATAGGAAACACTTTTTCTACCTTGGGAGTGCTACAATACTCCCTAAAAACTAGTCAATAAACGTTAAATTATACACCGTCTGGAGATAAAAACCATTCATTTAATAAAAGAACAACAAAATCCAAAAGCAATTTTATCTGTTTGAAATTTTTTAATAGAATCAAAAAATCTTATAAGCGTAATATGCTAAGAAAAATTAAACAAATAAAACTACATACAGTATTATCACTTAAAATGACTATTTCAATCTTAAGATTCATAGGTTCTCAGTTTATAGGAAAAGATAGATCAACTACTTTAATCTTAAAATTCATAGGTTTATAATGTTCAGAAAAAGTCAGATCAATTGCTGTAGATCAACTGGGTTCACTTATTATCATTATCCCTAAAAACTAAAAAAAAGTCCAAGAGGTCATTCAAATACCAATAAGCTGATTGGAAACTGGTGCAAACAGGATAGTCTTTCAGTAAGGGTATAGTCCAAGAGCCGGACCTAATATACCTTAAATTATGAGAAAAAACATAATCTGCCTATCCAAAGTGGAGCCTTTCATATGATCGAGCATGTTCAAAAATTGTTGTTAGAAAATCACACAAATTTAAGTTTTCTTGAAATAAGTGTAGGACATGATATTGTGGATGAAATCAAAATGTTCTGCGAAACTGAAATGTTGAATTCATTATCTATATTAGTCCAAACATTCGGATCTGAAAAAATGTGACTCATTTTGTACTACTTAAAACCAAATATTTCTGAAAATACCTTAAATTATGAAGGAAAATCATAGTCTGCCTATCCAGAGTGGAACCTGTCATATGATTCCGCATGCTCAAAATTTTATAAAATCCCACAAATTTCATTTTTTGTTTAAATAAGTGGTTCCCTGTGGGTCGTGTGCAAAACATTAAGAGCACATGTTTTAAATGTGATAAAATGTTCTATGAAATGAGTGTTTAATCATCAACATCGGATGACTACAACCAAAGTTATGGCTCTTTCAAAAACACCAAAAAAAGGTCAATTTATGCAAAGTCAGCAAATTTTTTGGAAAAATAAAAGCTTTTTAGGCCATTTAAGCAATGTCATAACTTTGGTTATAGTAATTGAATTTTGACGAAAAAAAACACTCGTTTCATAGGAAATTTCATCAGCTTTAAAAAATGTTCTCTTCATGTTTTGCACTCAACCTACAGGGAACCACTTATGGCAAGAAAACTGGCATTTGTTTATTGGTATTTGAATGGCTTCTAAGGTTGTATTTTTGAAGTTTTCAGGGATAATGATGACAAGTGGACGCAGTTAATCAAACTTTTCCTAATATTTTGAGCAAGCAATTCATACGAAGAAGAGCTCTACTCTGGATAGGCAAACTATGCTTTCCCTTAATAATTTTATAAAAAAATTAGTTGGAAGTAGTACAAAATGAGTAACATTGTTTGGGCCTGGCTCTTGTACTAATAGCTTTATGTTGTTTTATCTATTAATTTTTATTTAATTTTAGCTTCATAATTAAGGATAGTTTATCATGATTTTTATTATGTCCTAATTAAATAAATAAATATAATGTTTAATCTTTACAAGTCTTGATTAATTTATTTAAATCTGTAATTGTATACTTTATTGATGATTTTGAAGATCTAAATAATTTGATAATGCCGGAAGATTGTGTTGCAAAGAGGAAAATATTGTTCCAATAATATTTATTTTTGTCTCTTGAGTGCCCAAATAACATAACTTTTAAAAAGAAAAAAACTTTTTTTCAATCACCTTGATTCTGTTCTCTGTAGTAAGTCCTAGAATCAGCAGATGCTAGAACAAAAAAAATATATACATAAATACAATAAAAAAAAAAACACGGGACTTGGAACTTTAGCCAAAACTTTATATTTGACCGCACTTTAAAATTTCTAGAATAACGAGACAGGTATGATAATAATAGACACACAGCATAATTAATTAGATACTGATGTAGCGTGATCATAATTACTCAGGGGGGTATGATAATAAAAGATGCACACCATGTGACAATCACTCAGGTTACAATAAAAACAGACATTTAGAGTGATAACTATCACTCGTAAGGTAATGATAACAATAAACACACCTCACAATATGATAACTATTTCTCAGAAGCTTATCATAACCTCAGACACAGGTCATGACAATTATTCAAAGAGACTAAACTAAGTGTGTCTTGATTAACTGGTAGAAATTTAGGATAAACTCTTCATTTATCCTAAATCTTTACCGTGTAACCCTAAAGAGTAGTAAGGGCAACCAAGGGTGGTAGGGTTACACTTACGAGTATACACAAACATGTAGTGGTACCAAGTAAACTAAGAATAACAATAACTGATGTGTTCTCCCTCGACTGGTTTGGTCCATTGTAACTATCACTCAACATCATGATAATAACAGACGCAGAGCATGTTAGCTATCACACAGGAGACTACAATAATAACATACAGATAGCCGGGTAAATATTTTATAGATCTTAAAAGTATAAATAACTAAATGATAAGTCACATTAAATTTCGCTTATATTTTGGGCCAGAGTAGTACACCAAAAATAGTAAACTTTTTTTTCAGAGAATGGTTAAAGAACTGACCCAATCATTCGGTTCAGTTTCTCTGACAATAACACCTAGTTTTTCCATTCTTTGCAGTTCCTCTTTTAATTTAGGCAGTAGTTTAAAAGGTACTCTGCAAGGTGCATCAATACACGGACTAACAGTCTGATCTACAGTTAGATGCACTGGTTCTGATAGACAGCCTAGCCCTTGAAATACTTTTTAAGGGCTAGGCATTTCAAGTAGGATATAAGTGAAAAATTGGGTACGGGGTACCTCAGTACTTTTCCTCATCACATCATTCACTACACTCATCCTCCCTGCTTCAGACTCGCTTTACTCTTCCTCAGAATATACGATTTGCCAAATTTATACTGCAACATGTCTTCGGACTAGTTTAGCTTGTCCTTAGATGGTAAATGCATCCATTTCATTCTCAGCAGACATCCATACAGCACTGACCACGCTCAATCCTACCTAATTTTAATGATCCAACAAAATGTATAAATATATTTGTCGTATTAAAACAAAAATTTGTGTTCTTATTTATTAAATATAGGTATATACTTGTACTAAATTTCAACTCAATTAAATTGTTTTCTGATTTTTTACAATTTTTAAAAAAACGCACTCAAGTCATTCGATGTTAGTCTTATCCATGCCTACATGCATGCCAAATTTCAATCAGATCGCATCTTTTTTCCATGTTTTATGAATTCTCAAAATTTTCACTGTCAATATAGCGAGTTAATGATGTCATGAAAAATTATTTCCCAAATAGCACAACTACAGCGGTAGACTGATTTTTGTATAAAGTTTCAACTCTAGTATTAATAAACTAGCAGCTACGATGATAACAGACACACACACATACAGAAAGATAACTTTGTGAAAACCACTCAGGAGGCCTCTAAAACACCCGAAACGGATAATTTAGGTGAATTTAATTTTTTTTTACAAACACAAAACTTTTCCAATATACCTACAGTAAAAATGAGGAAAAGTAAAAAGGAAAGAAGATAATTTAAAAATAAAAATATAAGTAAAAAGGAAAAAAATGATAATTTTTTGCACTTTAGCATATCTTTACAATGTTAATTAAATGGTACACAAAATAATTAAAAATCCCTAAAACTGGGGAGTTTATCCAACTTCTAGCAACAATAGCTTAAAACTTTGGCTATTGAATATATTAAAATGTTTGGGTTTTCTTAAAGGGCAATGATAAGAGAAGTTTCTTCCGTTCTTGGCTAAACCTTTACTCTTCTCTTACTTCCTCTATTGCCCTACTATAAAAATTCCAAAAATTCAATTTTTGCAAAAAATATTTTTTCATGCAAATATTTAATATTTTTAAAAATTATTTGCATCACATCATAAAGTTGTTGATAGCTCTTAAACTGTTCAAGCTAGAAAGATGAAATTAGTCTTGTTAGAAAGCTGAGTACTTCAGAAAATTTACTCAGCTTTCTAACAAGACCAATTTCATCTTTCTAGCTTGAACAGTTTTAAGAGCTATTAACAATTTTATGATGTGATGAAAAATAATTTGTAAAAATATTAAATTTTACCTTGTGAGAAAACTGTTGCAGATTGGGGTTTATGTTATAGGACATTTTTTGTTCCCCTTGAGAAGAACTATCGTCTCCTTCTTGTGGTGGACACTTTATATGAAAGTGTGCGCGCCACGGGGAAAATCCCCGTGGCGAGCCCAGTATGGTAACTTTCAGAGGCACCCCTGGTAGAAGGTTAAATGGATAAAGCTTCAATCATTTCACAATAGCTTTAGTAATAAAAGATATATATATATATTATATATTATATATATATATATATTATATATATATGTGTGTGTTATACCCTATTTAACATGTCAATAAGAGTAAATACCTTGAGTAAGAACACTCGAGGCCTGGGCAAGCTCTTGGTAGATATAAAAATTAGGAAGTAATGATGTGACAGTAACTTCATCAGACATGCATCTAATATCAGCTTCTTCACAGAGTAAACTGAAGCAGCTCAAAGCAACAAAAACAACTTCCATATCTATACTCCATAAGTACATGAAGAACACAACCTAAGAGACAAACAATGTATCATATAAGTTATAGAAAATTTCATAGTAGTAGAATCAACACATTGTAAAACTAAGGTAACAAGGAAGATCTAAGTGTCCGAAAATGCGAAAGAATCTTTGCAATAACCTATAGTGATAAGTGTAAGAGCACTATAATATAGTGCAATAACCTACTTGTATAAGTATTTCAATTTAATGTCCTTATTAGCTATTATTATTATTTTAATCAAAATACTCTTAATTAAGTAAAAACACAATATTAATTCATACAAATTAAAGAATAACTGTTTTAACATAACTATAGAAGACATCAGAACCGAGTCCGGTAGCTCAGTGGTAGGACGCTCGCCTTTCGACCTGGAGGTCGAAGGTTCAAATCCGTCCGAGGGAGGACCTCAATATGAGGTTATCCCCTGTACTGTACACTCGGGAGGTCTTGAATTCAAGGCCAACCAACCTGGCCAGGGTTTTACGTGGTTTCCTTCGCTACTAATATGCAAATGCGGGGTTGGATCTAGTTTCATCTGAGACAAGTCTGGATCCACGTTTCCGTTGTCTCCAGCTCACGAAAAGTTAATGTTCTGCGAGCTGGGGGAGATGAAGGTCGGAAAGATAAACTGAGCCTTTGTATGTCCGAAAACTTAGTCAGTGAAAGTGATGTGGCGGCGCCACGAGTAACGTAAGTGACAAGGAACAAAGTGCTCGGTTCTTGAAGACAGACTTCTCCTAATAGCACTCCGGAGCTTTGACTTTCAGGTCAGGGCTAAAGAATGAGTTTGCACGCTGACATCTGGGTGCTAGAGTTCTTTGTCGGGTGGCGCTGGACTGGCCAGAGCGGTGAGCCTAACTAGAATCTAGTGATGCTAGAGGAACTGATGTGATTAGTGAGACTGGAAGGATGAGGCCAAGGTGAGACTAATGTGATCAGAGGAGCTAGTAAGACTAGATGAAACAAGCACACAGTGAACTAGCCAGAGTCTAGTTGGTCTAGATGAACTAGGCACACTGTGAACTAGTCGCGGGCACTAGCCAGAGCAGTGAGTTTGGATAGAGTCTGGTTGGGCTAGATGAACTAGACACACTGTGAACTAGTCATATGTGCCACTATGTACGGAGGGGGTGCTTCCTAGATGTTTGGATGAGTACAAACTCAGGGGTTATTAGTTGAGTGAGATTTGAGTGAGGGGAAAACGCTAAAATGACCCTACGGGTTTAAGCGTAAAAAAAGAAGACATCAGGCTTAAGGTGTGGATAATAGACTCATATCAAACTCTAATATTAAATTATTTAATAATTAGTGTTAGTAATTAGGGAGTTGAGATTAGGGGTAAGGTAGGGGGTTGAGAGTTGGGTATTAAGGTAAATAGTAATTTTTCGTAAAGGGACTTTTATCCTAACAAAACCCATACTTTATAATACATATTATACATAAATTTGTACTCGTACATAACTAATTTAATGTTTTATTTTAAACATATAATTTAATTTAAACTTGTAATTACCATGTATTTTTATTTTGTTTAATCATTTATTTATTTTTCATCTCTCTATATACATATATTTATTCATTTTACTTATATAATACTTATTAATGTTTATATACTATCTATTTATTATATTTTATATTAAATAAAGTGATTATTTATTTTTATTCTAAAATTTTTATTTAAATTTAATTTTATTCTATTCCAAGGGAAGGAATTTGTAAATATATTTTGACACAGCCTTTTTCCACTCAATTATGTCTAAGGCTGTTCTCTTCCATTTTACGACGTAGCAGCATTGCCTCATTTCATAGTTCCATTTTAAAGATAGACGACCTTTTTAAGTCCTTTTTAATGTGCCTAACTACCAGACTGAGATTTGAAACTATAAGGCAGAAACACATACATATTATAAGCTACTAATGGGAATCATTTAGGAGTATTTTATGAGAAGAAGTATGTTATAAGTGTCTGACATCGCTTAGGCTTGAAACTAAGAGATTAATGTCCCTTTTGAAGGAGCACATCTGACGATTTCCTTCCCTCACATGGAAACTCTAGAGGTCCTGACTGGCATGGAACCTAGACTGTCTAGGTGGAAAGCACATGTGCTAATCATTATACCACCAGGACCCCAATTTGAGAGTAAATTAACCTCATTACACCTAATGATACCTTATGTAAATAACTTTAACAACTTTCAATAATGTAGTCACTCGTGGTGTAGTGGTTAAGGTACACGGCCAATACACAGAATGAATGGACTTTAGTCATGGGTTCAATCCCAGCACGGGCCTCTAGGATTTTTATGAGAAGGATAAAAATTCTGTGTACCACGTCCTTCAGAAGGGACCTACAGCCAGTGGTCTCGAGCCTGGTGCGTTGTCAGGTACCATTATAAATCCCTTACCCTAAATGAAACTGGGTATAGGCAAAATTTAGGACCCTCATTGTAGATTCATTATAATACTATACTGTTTCTGCCTGGTAGTTTAAAGTGTGCAGAGGTTTGGTTTAACAGTGAGAGCACGTGTTGTTCCCCAGTTTTCACTAGACTATAAGAGTCAGTGAAAATATGTATGATTGCTTGAAAAGCATGAGAGGAACCATAGAAATTCATGGCTAGATTTTGTCTAGATTAGATGAAATATACCTACACTTGAAATTAAAAGGAGTAGAACACTGAGCTGGCAAAAAGGGCCCAACAACGTGGCCTACTTGCCTGGTAGTTACAACCACTCCCCCCATATTACTACTACTACTACTTTCAATAATGTAATAATACTAGAGCCATTCTGTGGATTCAAATTAAATAAACATACTGATAATAAATTGTTATATCCTTTATCTATAACTCCATAGCAACGATATGTCACTACATAAAAATAATTAATATTGTCACTAAATTATAAAATGTAAATTACTAGTTGACATTGATTTTATTTCTACTGTTAGTTACGTGAAGACACAACATAAATATACTAAGTAATAGTGTTACAATGCATAATAACAAAATGTACCAAAAATGTCAGCACTAGAGAAATAAAACCCTTTAAAATGGAAGTATGATAAGAAAGGAATTAATACCTTATCTGAACATTGTACAGGCTATTAAATAAGATTTGACAACAAAATGAAAAGGGTTTAAATAAATTTAACTTTAAAAATTAATGAATTACAAACCTCTAACTTGATATGAGCTTGTTTACAAATTGCGATGTGGCTTCCAACATTGGCGTAATCTTTATGATGAGATAAAAATTCATTTCTACAGATTAATATTTCCCTTAACCATTTTAATATATCAGGATAGTTTAGTATTTGGTGTTGGATTAGCTTCTGTGATATTGAAAATAGCACTTGAGAGCTGAAATCAACAATGAATTTGTTTAAATACTTTTAAAAATCATATTAAGGCCAATTTGCAAGAAAGAAAGAAACATTTATTTCCCTTTTAATATAAGGCTAACTGAAAAATAAGATTCATTGAAAAATAAATTAAATCGGGTACAAGATACCTCATAAATTTCTTTCAACACATCAAATTTGCTATGCTCATCCTCAATACTTCGGACTTGCTACGCTTATTCTCAATACTTCGGACTTGCTACGCTTATTCTCAATACTTCAACTTGCTACGCTCAATCCCAAATACTTCGGACTTGCTAGCTCATCCTCAATACTTCGGACTTGCTACACTCATCCTCAATACTTCGGACTTGCTACGCTCATCCTCAATACTTCGAACTTGCTACGCTCAATACTTCGGACTTGCTTGCTTGCACGCCATCCTAATACTTCGGACTTGCTACGCTCATCCTAAATACTCAATCATCTACTCAGACTTGCTTCGCTTCTGAATATAAAAATAACCAAATTTATTTTGCAAAGTGTCTTTGGACTCAGCTTGTTTTATTTTCACCAGTGACCCATTCAGGCTCTGACCTTGCTCGATGCTGCTTTACTTTTATGATCCAACAAAAAGTGTAGATTATTATACTTATTTATTACAAAATAGCTATTACATAGCAATTTTTCGATTTTTACAATATTTAATAAAATACGCAAGTCATTCGATAAATTTGAACTAACGCTAATAATTACATGAAACTTGGCACCACATATGTTGTTCTTATAAATGACTACATATGAGCCAAATCTAAAAACAATCAAAACATTCTTCTGTGTATTATGAATTTTCAAAATTCTTGCTAAGTCATAATTGCTGGTTAATGATGCATAAAAAGATACATACTGGATAGCAAAACTGGACTAAATTAATGTTTGTACCAATTTTCAACCCTCTAGCATAAATTCACAAAGATAAGACACACACCACATAAAGGCAGACAAGTTTGTGAAAACTACTCAAGAAGTCTTAAAAAACGCCTGACACAGATACTTCAGGTGAAATCCTGGTTTCTAACTTCTTACAACATAATACTTTTCCTATAAACCTACGGTTTGATTGAGGAAAAGTAAAACAGAAATAAAGAAAAATTATTTAAAGAATAGAAAAAAATGGGAGAATGTGTTTAACCAATATAGTATGTTTCAATTATTACCTAACATCCCAAAAAGTGTTAATAGGTGCTTCAGGATTCCAAACTTCAATCTTCTCTGGTTGATGCAATACAAGTAATGCCTCCATTGCCTCTTGAGCAACCTCTGGCATGGTTGTTTGGTGAACCAAACTAACCAGCCCGTTGATAAGTTCTAGAGTGGAGCTGTGGATTTCATGACCTGCTTTGCCTTGGTTCTAAAACAGAGGTCAAATTAAAAGGCTTCAGGCGATGATTTTTACTCAAAAATTGTAATACATGAATAAGTATTTCGCTTTTATATCTCCAATAATAGGAAAGGGAGCAAAGTAAAAGTAACTCCAACTTTTCTCATCAAACGCCCGTGCTTCAGCAGCCAAAAAATTTTAAAAATGAGCACCTATTAACCAAAGTACTTATATAATCAGAGTTAAGATGTCAGGATGCTTAAAATTATTGATTAACATTGGAACCATTTTTAAGAAGATATGATTACGCAAAAAAATTAGTTCACATAATGAGTTTGCTGTAATTGTATTTTTTCTAATTTTAATTAAAATGAATGTATTAATTATGATTTATTAACCATAATTGTGAAACACAGCAAAAAACTGAACTCAATAAATAAAAAAAATGTGAGGAGCTAACATGTTTAATTAAGCTCTAACTAAATAAAATAAAAAATAAACATTACATAATCTTCACAAAGGCAGGCAAATAAATGTCAGAGTACAATATTTTTGTCAATTAAACCCAAACACTTATTCCATTCACTTAAAGTAATATATCAACCAAGTAGGGAAACAAATGCGTTTTCTGTCAGACCTGGCATTTAGTTCACATTTTGTCCACTAGGGAGCCGACTAAAATTTTCCTATGGGCACGGCCATTTTGTTTTACCCTGGTTAAATGTAAACAAACTATTAACAGTACTCAATTTTTTGTTTTTATTGCATTTCTTTGTACATTTTAGTATAAAATGTTAATGTGTAAGAATACGTTTTGTCACATCCAATAGAGGATTAAGTGCGAATCTTTAAATACTAGGTTTGTTTAAATTACTTAAAACAAGCGGCTAATTAAACTTTTTTTTGTGTGCGAATTATGCGAATGATATTTGTTTTCCCCCTTCAAATAATAATTGTAATTAGTAATTTAAGAACTTTAACCTAACATTTTTTAATATAATAAATGCAATCGTAATTTTAAGTTGTATTTAAGGCAATAAACATTTATCTGCATGTTCTTCAAACTCTTAATAAAAACATGTCGTTTACCTTTGCTATAGTTTCTCTTTTATTTAACTAAATTATTGCAACAATTATTTCACAGAATTTAATACAAAATTGTTATATTATCACATACATATTAAAGTACGAAAACACGACAAAAAGTAAAAATCACCTAATTTTATCAGAGTAGCCACTAAAAATAAGTAAAAAATGTAAATCCTAAAAGGCTTATGCGCAGTCATTCCAATTTTAGTTATTTTTTTTTAGCCAGCTATCTGCCTCCGTAGCCGCGGTCGTATAGTACTGGACTTCGGCACCGCAGGTCCGGGGTTCACAGCCCAGGATATGCTCTTAGTTTTTATGAATAGAATTTGATGTATAAAGATTTCACCAACTTTAGCTTTACTTTGAGCATAGTAGATGTGACCCACCTGAGGTGGTTCCCACAGTGCGTATACCCTGAAGGACCGAAAGGCCCTAAAACGGGCATTTATTTTATCAGCTGATCACGCATGTCTGATTTTATTTGACATAAGTTAGTAATGGAGTTTTCTTACTTGGTTTATACATTACTTTACACTCACTTTGAGCCGCCTCCGTGGCCGAGGTCGTTAAGGCGTTAGTCTTTACACTGACCTTTGACACCCTCAAAGGGTTACACTCTCAGTTTATAGAAGATTATTGTTTAAAAACTTTCGCCAACTTTAGAATACACTTTGAGCGTAACGGTTGCTACTACCACCCGAGGTGGTGCCCGCATGGGTTATCCCTGATGAGCCGCAAGGCTCTAAACGGGCATTATTATTATTATTATTATTACACTCACTCTATTATCTATCCTAAATTATAATTTTTCTTTAAAAAATAATAACTTTATAATAGTATTTTATAAAATAACAATAATACCTTCTCTCATAAAATATATTTCATTTAAGGCTTGGTTTCTATTAATTGTGACGTATGTATTATTTTTTTGAAACATAAATAGCGGTAAGATTTAAATACAAATTGAATGTCAAATTTACTACATAAAATGGTAGGAATATTTAAACTATTTATTTTATTTATTTATTCTTTATTACATTATTAGTTTATACATACATAACTATAGAATGAATAATTAAATAAACTATAAGTTTATTTAAGCATCCTCAGCTTTACCTCAGTAGCCAAAGCCATAGTTAACTCCCTCAGGAAGCCCTGGAAGTTAACTAATTGAAATCACTCCACCTTTCAGTCAAGGAGACTTCCTTGTAAGGTAAATAACATGTTTTCTTTAATAGAAAGAAATTTAAATAATAGAAAAATTTGCTAATGGAATGTTTTCATGGTTTGGGGCAAAAATATTCTCCTTTATAGTACACTGATTATATAGGCACTCAAGTTAGCAGTCTATTAGCTCTCGGCCTTCCATTAATGTGACAATTTCATCAGGTTATCCTTCTACTTCTCCTTTATAAAACGTATTTGATTTAGTAGAAACCATCTTAATTTTTCTGTAAGTCATAGTAATTCATGGCCCTAAAGCAACCTTGCAAAATAATTCCAAGAGTCATAGTTTTTATTTAATGTAACCTTAACATTTTCAGTATAAAAAATCTCCCGCTATATAAAATACTTACATTAAGCATAAGCATAGGATCAGCATGTATCAATCGAACCATCCAAAGTAATAATGTCCTATGACTCGGCAATTCATCACTCCTTTCCTTTGTTTTAGAAGATGAATCTTTATTCTTCAATGTCAATGACTGAAAAAAAATAAGCTTAGTTATTCTCAGTTCTTAAGAACACCAGTGAAGAGATAGAATAAGGGGCAAGTTTTAGAATTTTTTAAGACAATCACACTAAACTATCAGGGTCAGTATGAAGTAAGATTACCATGGGTAACAAGAGATAATCGGTAAAGATATAATAAAGAGGTAATTAAAAAAAGATTAGAAAGCGTCACAAAAAAGTTATAGTTTATTGATGTAAACAAAAATTTGACTCACTATAATGAATAGTTGACACACTATAATTGTGTGAGACACCTAGGAAATGTAAAAAGCAAAATGTAATACTATATGTCGGAACTGTTCTATTATTCGACATTCGTCATCATTCATGGCTTGACATATTGCCAAACTCTGTTACATTCTGTCTAACTCATCAGGGCACCGACAGAGACCTAACAAAACAAAGTGCAATGCAACATCTGTCAACTATTCATGTTTTGCAAAACTGGGTATTATCAAATGATATATTTTTTGCTTGCCAAGCATGATGGTGGTAAGAGAATACTGCTCGTCTCTGGTAAATACTTCACATTATATCATTCGGAATTTAATTTATAGTCAGAGTGAGTTCAGGCTCTGTCGGTGCCCTGATGAATTAGAGGTAATGAAACAGAGTGGGACATGACATTATGCCGAGCCATCGATGATGACGAATGTCAAATGATAGAACATTTCCCAAATATAGCATTGCATTTTGCTTGTTACTTTTCCTATGCATCTCTCGCACAATTATATTGTGAGAACTTTATATCAAAAAAACTAATTTGATTAATTTAGTTTATTTTTTAGATTCAGTCACAATTGAACACAAAACAATATTGCAAATACAACTGCAAACCCAAAATATTATACTATAATTTTCAACAAAAAGTATTATTTGCTTAATAAAATGGAAACATGTCCACTATGCTTAGGAAGTCCAGATACAGTATTTCATTTTTGGATGTAAAGTAATTGAGAAAACAAGGAATCAATTTTTTATTTTACTCCCAACATGCGCTCATTTTGTAATGGAATTTTTATTTTCTTACATTAATAACCGTAAACAATTAGATTTTCAATGTAATATTTGGTGACAAGATTATCGGCACAATGCTTTTAGAAAGAGAACTTTTTTGAAAGCAATTATCTTATTTATAATTACTTTTGAGTTTTTTTTCGTTATTGTTTTTATAATTTTTATTTTAATATACATTTGTGTTTTGTTTTCTGTAAAAATAACTAAAGTGAAATAATAATAATCTTTCAAAGAACCGTTTATTGTTTAACTAAATAAATAAATAAAAGAGACAAATTATTAATTTAATTTCATTATTACCTTATTTTGCTCAGTTTATTATTATTTTACTTTCCACAAGTTCCTTTTTTCCTTCTTTTCATCAGTGCTTTTCATTTTATACTACTCCAAAAATATTAATGAAAATTTCCTCATTACATCGGATTTGCTACGCTCATCCTCCCAGCTTTAGGCTCACTTTGCTCATTCTCAGAATATACAATTCACCAAATTTATACTGCAACGTGTCTTTGGACTCACTTTCCTCGTCCTCAGATAGTAAATACATCCGTTTCATTCTCAGCAGTCACCCATTCGACCACGCTCAATTCTACTTAACTTTTATGATCCAACAAAAATTATGGATATACTTGCAGCATTGAAAAGATACTTTGTGGACTTATTTATTAAGTAAAAGTATACATTTGTACTAAATTTCAACTCAATTTAATCATTTTCTGATTTTTAGAACTAATCCTGATAATGAGATGAAACTTGGCACATATGTTAGTCCTATACATAGCTACATGCATGTCAAATTTCAATGGGATCGCTTCATTTTTCCACGTTTTATTATATTTCAAAATTTTTGCAGAATCAGCAGATAATGATGTCATAAAAAATAATTTTCCAAATAGCACAACTACAGCAGTAAACTAATTTTTGTACAAAGTTTCAACTCTCTAGCATAAATATACTAGGAGCTACGATGAAAACTGACACATACAGACAGACAACTTTGCAAAAACAACTCAGGAGGCCTTAAAAACACCTGAAACAGATCATTCCAGTTTTCCGATATGTTTGCAAACACAATACGTTTCCTATATACCTACGATATAAACGAGGAAAATTAATAAATGCATACTGTAAAAAATATACAAGGTAATCACCTGAATCATTTTTAGCGGAGTGTGAGACATGTAGCCCTGAGTAACTTTGTTGAGAGTATCAGTAAACATTGATCGCAGCTCAGATGATTTGGGATAAACTAAACCAATTTGTGGCCACCATGATAATCGAGTTTGGGTAATAATTCTGAAAAATATTTAAAATATATTAATCATTACTAACCAAAAGGATTTTAATAATACACATAGTCTAAGAGCCAGGCCTAAAAAATGTGACTCATTTTGTACTGCTTCAAATCAAATTTTTTCTGAAAATATACCTTAAATTATGAAGGGACAGCATAGTCTGCTTATTCAGTGTCGAGTTTTTCATACGAATGCGATCACTGAAAAAATGAGAAAATCGCACAAATTCCAGTTTTTTAGCAATAAGCAAATAAATTACTTTTTGTGCATTTTTTTAGCTACTTAACAAATGTTATAACTTTAGTTGTAGTTATCCGATTTTGACGAAAAAACTCTTGTTTTATGGGAAATTTTATCACCTTTAGAAAACATTTTATTCGTGTTTTGCACACGACCCAAAGGGAACCACTTATTTCAAGAAACCTGAAATTTGTGCAATTTTCTTATATTTCGAGCATGAGCAATCATATAAAGGGCTCCACTCTGGATAGGCAGACTATGTTTTTCTTTATAATTTAAGTAGTAGTACAAAATGAGTTACATTTTTTCTGGTCCGGCTCTTGGACTAACATGTATACAGACTAATTTATACATTGAGATTTATGTACACAAGTAATTTATTATTAACTAAAAGTAATAAATGAATACTATACTCGCCACACTGTATCTTTGTCAAAAACAGCTGTTTTAATAGAAGCAGCAGGCATCCAACTTCGGATAGAAAAAATACCAACAGGTCCTACAGGTACTTGGATGACGTCACAGTACAATCATAGATAATAAAACCTTAACGGACGTATAATAACCTGACTAACCCCCACCTAAACATCGGCTTCATTGCAGCTGTGCTACAACCCTTTAACTGTGTTGCAAGCGTAGCATTTTCTCCCTACCAGCTGATTTTTAGTAATTTGACCATGTAGAAAAAAAACTTTCAAGTTGTTCATAATTAAAGAACATGTTCTTAATAGTAACACTATTAAGAACTTGTTCTTTTATTATAAACAAATTAAAAGTTTTTTAATAAACTGCGTAGATCAGTTATGGTTCCCATAAGTATAAAGAGACAAATACTAGAGAAGTTAAGTTAGCCAAACATGTAAGAAGACAAGTTGATGATTGGCCAAATATGTTGAGTAAAGTCAGAAAAACGGTAAAAAATTATATTAAATTGTCAGAGAAAGTTTTTAGGGTATTTGCGTAAGAGGTTACTTTTAAAAGGGGGCACAGATTTTTTATTAAAATTTTTTAAAATTCAAACAAAATAAAAATTTTACAGAAAAACATTTTTTATTTTAAATGCAGTAAATTAATTCCATTGCATTTTAAATGAATTGCTGTTAGAAAAAGAAATGCGTTAGGTGGCATGGCAATGGTGACAGTATTTAATATCCAAAATACATAAATTAATTACCTAAATAACGAACTGACAAGAACAAACTGATAACAACAAGACACATTAAGACTAAGACAGACTTTAAGTGCCTCATTGTTGTGCGGTTTGATCCTAAATGAAGATACAAAACAATCAATCATCAAGTCGACGTCGTGAGCTAAATTCCTCTCAGCTCTTGTGAAAGGTTTCACAGGGTTGAACAGAAGAGCCTAAAAATAAAAATTAAAAAAATTAATACTCTTTTCAGTATAAAATTTTATTATTATTAAAATGTTTTATATTTTTCCTGTACCCTTCTTATTAAGTGTAGCATGCGTTTGTATCGTTTGATAGTGTACAGTTTTACCACCGCACCCCGTTGCAGTCTCACAACTTTAGGAACGCACATCAACTCTTTTCTACCACCCGTACGTGCTACACTCCTGACGAAGTCGTATGACAAAAGCTTGAGCTACTCATCCTCTCCTTCTATATTTTAAACCACCTGTAAGTTATTTTAATTGTAGTTTATCTTTATGATTTGTTTTATTATATATATATATTTATATATATATATATATATATATATATATATATTATATATATATATATAATATATATATATATTATATATATATATAATATATATATATTATATATATATATATATATATATATATATATATATATATATTTATATATACTATAATGTATCCATTATTCACAGAGATTCAACCCCAGTGAGTTCAAATCTCTAACCTTTTTTTTACTACCCATAAGTGGTAAATTTAAAAAGTTAGAAATTGTTTCACTTATAACATAACTCTTAAAAAATACAATATAAGTTGACAATAGATTTTGGAAAAATCATTGAAATTTTTTGATAAGGGTGTCTAATTTCTAAAACATAACGCCTATAGCTGTATTGACAACCTCTACGTTAATTCTAAGTTAGTAAAAAGACAGGCGGGAAGATTGAAGAACAGGGATTCAAACAGGGAAATTTAAACCAATGAATATTCCTACCACTTTTTTTCAACTTGGAAAAACTAAAAACGATTTACGTCATTACCAAAAGTCACACACATATTTTTTACGATATCAGAGTCGAACATTGAGTTATACACATTTTTCAATTTCTTTTTCTATACTCCTATAGTCCTTTTATTGTAGTTCCTAGTTATTACTAGATAAAATTTTAAATAAATTAAAAATGTATGATTGTTTTTTTTTCCTGACAACTTAGACTTAAATTAAAAGTTTAGAATACAGCTTATACAATGGTATCCAGCAATAAAAGTTTATCATTTTTTGCTACAAAATTACTACAATTAAAAAAATTGTTAAAATTATATATCGTTAAATTTGAACCTACAAGAGTAAGCATAGCATGGTCACCAGTATGGGTTGAAGACCGGTTTAGGGATGTTTTATTGGATCTAATAGCCAAAATCATAAATCTACAAATCAGATAATGGTTTTAATAGTAAACCACCAATAACTAATAAAACCACTAGTTATTTCAAAATTTTATATACAAATCACATGATTTTTCAAAACTTTTGCTGAGTCTGGGTTAAGGATGTCATAATAGTTATTTATGCAACAAGGATGAAAGTAAGTTTTACAGCTCAAGTTAAAGTTTGTCCTAAGGCAGTGCCGAAGGAGGAAACTTCATTAGCTCACGAGGCCGGTAGGCCTAGGGAGATAAACTAGTTAGCTCCCGAGGCTTGCCAAGGGAGATAATACAAGAGCTGAAAACTTTCATCCCTTGTTGCATATTAAATTTTATCTACGACTAGAGAACTAATACTAAAAACTATTAATATATTCTTCAACTCCTTAATTGTTATTGTGTTAGTTTAGTTTATTCTTACCATGTCAATTACTCTGATTAAGAGAGAATAAAGCCACTATCTTCACATTATTTTATTGTAAGCTGTCAATAGAATAATGTGTAATACTATATTTGTAATTTAAACATTAGCGTGTGTATATTGTATATTCTACCCGTAGTACCAACATAACACCGAAAAAAATCCTAAAAATTTTACTAAAAATTCTGTCAAGTTGGCAACACTTTCACTTTTCCTCCCTAGGGAGTAAAAGTACATTTACAGTGTGAGGTAACAAGACTGTATGTAGAACTTACAATACAAGGAGTAGATAAAAATTATTTTCCGGATAAAACAACTTTACCTATAAACTGATTTTTGTATAAAGTTTCAACTCTTTAGCACAACTACACTAGGAGCTACGATGATGACAGACACGCACTCACGTACAGACAGACTACTTCGTGAAAACCACTTAGGAAGCCTTAAAAACACTTGAAACTGATAATGCCAGTGATATCCTAGTGATAAATGATTCATCATTTATTATGATTTATGACATTTCCGGTGATTTTGGATTTTTTCGTAAACCCAATACTTTTCCTATATACCTCTATTTTTACTTTCCTCATTTATACAATTAAAAATCAAAAGAGGTTTAAAACTAAAATTTAGAATAATAGCTCAATTTAACCTTAAGATCTGAAATGATGTGCTGAACATAAATAGAAACAACATGAAGAGAATGCTCAGGAGCAATGTAGGTAGAAGCTTTACATAGCTTAACACACGTAATCACAGCTGCTTCCGTAACTTGTTTGCTTGTTCCGTGAGGGCTCACAGCTCTTTTAATTGTATCCATAAATAATTTCTTTTTAGAATTTTTAGGTGAACAATAACCACTGTTTTCAGCATCTAATATTTCTTCTAAAACTTTCTGTAAAAATATGAATTTTATTCATAAATAAATGTTTTATTTAATGTATTGTAAGAATTAGAAAGACACATCATTGCTTCAAATATGTTTTTCCAAATAATATTTGAGAAACATAATATATTAAATATACTTAATAGATAAAATAGGTGTTCTCTATTTTCTTTTTGGATTTTTCCAAATAAGATTTGAGAAACATAATATATTAAATATACTTAATAGATTAAATAGGTGTTCTCTATTTTCTTTTTGGAAAATAGAATCAGTTTGTTCTCAAGATGACTTAGTTGCAATAAATGTTACATGATTAGTTTAATTTTAGTGATACGTATATTCTTTCGACTGAAACTAACAAAACAAATATATTTTGTCTAATACATACAGGGGATAGAACAAGTAGAATGATCTGAAGAGGCCATGCGGATGTCCTGCACTTTTTAGTGTCGGCAAAATTATCTAGAATGTCAAACAAACATTCTGCGCATTTAGAGAGTTCATCATTTCCTGTCCTCTGAAAAAAATCATGAAACTCCATCAAGATTTCAAAAGCCAGGCTAAGAAGTAAAAGTAAAGAAAAATGTTAACATATATTAAAAGGTTAGAGACCAGAGTATTAAGAATTATAAGTTTTTATTTTTAGGTGGAAATGGTCAAAAAAGAATAATAAAAAAATCAATTTACCAAGCTTTCAACTATATATTAAGTCTTTTTCAAGGTACATAATTATAAAATAATAACAATAAATACACTATTACATATAAAAAAACATAACACTATCACCTAAAAACAAGCACTGCGTGTGATAATGTTATTTCAATATGTTTTTTAGAGTGTAATGCTTTTTTAATATGTAATAGTTTATATATTGTTATTATTTTATAATTATGTACAAAATGTTTTCAAAAAGTATCGCAAATTTTGAATTTTCACGGGTTACGTATATTAAAATTTTGATCTTTTTGTGGCTTTATGTTGGTACTCATGTCTCTCACTTATGGCATGAATGTTACGACCATTTTGAATGTTCACTTAATTGTTGACAGCTGCTTTGCTTGCACGTGTTTTGGATCGTCTTCAATTTTTACCAATTCAAAAAATGATCAAAGAACCTGTATCAAATTTTATGTGAAAAACGAAATTAAGAGCGCGGATGCATTCCAAATGTTGACTGTGGCATACAGAGAAGCTGTTTTGGACAGAAGCAACATTTATCAGTGGTACAAAATGTTCTCAGAAGGCCGAGAAGATGTGATCGACAAAGAGCGTGTCGGATGCCCGAGCACTTCACCAACAAAGGAAAAAATTAATGAAGCGGAGAAAATTATATTGGCCAAACGTCGAATCACGTTTGGCCAAAATAACTTCTCTAACGAGAAGTTGCTGAGGACCTAAACATATCGATTGACTCATGCCATTAGATTTTTATCAATGATTTGGGCATGAGACAGGTCGCCGCGAAATTCATCAGAAACCCAACCCACCAGAAACGTCCAGATTTGTGGAAGAACAAAATTTGACTTTTGCACCACAATAACGCCCCTGCTCACACATCGTTGTTTGTGCGTGACTTTTTGGCCAAAAACAACACACTAATGATGCCGCAGCCACCGTAATCCCCAGATCTGGCCCCCTGAAGAGATCCATGAAAAACAACATTACGCTACACTTGATGAGATAAAGACTGCATCAAAACAGGAGCTGAACCAAATTAAAAAAAATATTTTTGGAAGTGCCTCAAAGATTGGAAAAACCGTTGGCACAAGTGTATAATATCTTATGGGGATCACTTTGAAGAGGACAAAATAGGTATTCATGAATAAATAAATAATTTTTGAAAAAACACAAAATTAGCGATACTTTTTGAACACACCTTGTACCTTGAAAAAGAGTTAATATATAGTTGAAAGATTGGTAAATTGATTTTTTTATTATTTTTAGAAAATGCTAACATTTGCTATGAGTATAGACATAACTCTGAGGGCTGCCAAAATAAGTGTACTATGTTGTCACAATGTTTTGACTATTACTTTTGACAGATGAGTCAATTGAAATCAAAATATAATATTTTGATTATAAAGTAAAGGTTTCTACTTTATTTAAAACTGATTTTTTTAAAACTATGTGACCTCAGAGAATTCCTCTTTTTTTCATTTCTTGGTATAACTCAAAACTTTATTTTTTTATAAACTTCAACTTTATCATATAAAAGGGCTTTAGTCCGTTTATTTTATAAATAAATAAATATAAATAAATAAACTCACATAAACTTGAGAAAATTCACCAGGGTAAGTATCCATCCAATTCCATGTAGCTCGTTCGAGGGATGCCATTAATACATGATGAGCGGATTTTTTGAGCAATCGAAATTTTTGAACAGTTTCTAAAAAGAACAATAAATAATGACGTATAGTGTATAAGAAAATATTGTCCAGCTTACATAGGCAAATCAAAACCAATGTGGTATAACTGTAGAAACCAATATAATCAAGGAGTAATTTAGAAGATAACTGCATTAATACATATATATTACAATCCTTATATTTTTAAGAAAAATTACATTTTAACATGAAAATCCTAAACGATTAATATACATAAAATAAGTATAGTAATACTAAGTAGGGAGAGGTAGGCCACGTAGTTGGACTCCTTTAGATAGAAGATAGTGTTCTATTCCTTATGAGCCCTAGTGCAGGCATTTTACATCTAATCCACTGAAGAGCCGTAACTTTACTTAAAATTCCTATAGCTTCAACTAGAAACAAGACAAGGCTTTCTTGCTCTCAAAACCATAAGGCAGAAACACACACACTAAAGAAAGGCAGAAACTACTATTGAAAGTCCTAAACTATGCCTCAACCAAGGCTCATTTAAGATTAGGGTTCTTTTACATGTACCTGACATCACACAGGCACTGAACCATCGGCTTAACGTCCCTTTTGGAGGACGGCACTTAAAAGGATTTCCATCCCTCGCACAAAAATCCTAGAAACCCCGACCGTGAAAATTAAAATGAGCCGTGAAAATTATAGAGCAATTGTAATATTTTTCCTATACCTAGAGTAGTAGAACAGGAAAAGAAAAAATAACTAAAGAAATTTAATTTGCTAAAATTACCGTTGATAAGTTTAGTGAGCTGATGAACATCTACATTAATGTATTGAATGAGTTCAATATCTATGTAATCTGGATTTTCTTCATTTGTAGCGCTCAATTCTTGAAGTCTAAAAACAAATTATTTAAATGGTTTAAGAGGTAAAAATAATAAAACAGGTTTTGGATGAAGTAGGTAAGGCGTGAAAAACTCAAATCGACAGACATTATAACTGAATTCGTTGATTTTTAATATACTGTTAGGGCTTCTGGGTTTACTGTCAAAGTATATCATAGTAGATAATGAATCCGTTATCATGTTTTGCCTCCACTATGGTAGCCATCTTTAGGGAAAATGTTACACCAATGTCATTTGTTACACCAAATATAAAACTTGGGTTGGTCCAAAATCAACCGCAACGAACAAAATACTCCCTAACAAGTTGTTTTTAAACTGATAATAGTGAATTGTATTGATCATTGTAGTCTGTCTATGAGTTGTTTTTAAACCGATGGTGGTTGATTGAGTTGAAAATTGCAGTCGGTCTATGAGTTGTTTTGTATACCAAAATTTATAAAAATTATCATTCCAACCAGGATTGTTGTTAAGCATGGAAACACGCATTCAAAGGAAATTCGCCCAACATGCGGAGAATTTTTAAACTGATCATGGTTGATCACGTTGATCATTGTAGTCTGTCAATAAGTTGTGTTTAAACTGATGATGGTTGATAATTTCTGTCTGTGTATGAGACCTTTATGAATCTAGGTAAATAAAAAGACGGCACAAAATTCAAAACATTTTCATGCGGGTCTGAGCAACATAGTAACATCTTTATTTTTAAATCAACATATTTTTTTAATTATTAAAATTTATAGGAAAAGTCCAAAAATCAACAAATAACAATCCATTTAGGTTTTATTATCTTTTGGCATAATGAAAAATTCCAGCCAGATATCAAGGTTATTAAACAGATATCTAGAGTCCATAATAAATGTCTCTCATACATTTTTTTTAAATGACACTTGGAAACAAAATCCAAATATTAGTTGCAGTTTTCGAGAAAACAACAATTTGTAGTCCTATACATTTTTACCAACATTGCTTTAAAACAAGATGTTGAAGGTTGACATTACAAAAAATGTAAGCAAGTGTGAGTGTGTGAGAAGAGGAGGACAAGATTATATTTCAAAAGGCTACATTTTAGAAATGAAGTAATGTAGGAAAAATTATTTCCAGGCCCGAAAAAACTTCCATATCAGTAATTTTCTAACTATGGTGCTGTAAATACTACAGTTTAATGGTGCCTGCCTCATATGAATACTATATCTTATAATAATAATAAGGTGCCTTAAAAAAGACAATACTGATTTAAAATTGAAACTGGACACGTCAATAACAATAATAGGTATTTGTTATAATTACAACATGTTATAATTTTACATGTTATAAAATATTGGGCTAGTTTAAAGAAATATTGAAATAATAAAGTTAGTTATAACTCACCTAGCAGATATTCTGTTGAATACGGCATTAAAGAAGTTAATACTTAAAGCAAATAAAACTTTAGATGCTAATGACTTTAAATCTATCATATAAGGATTGTCACAAGGATCTGAAAAATATATTACAGCCAATTTAATCAAACGATTAAAAATTAACTCATGAAAGGTAACTATGGCTAAGGTTGCTAAGAAGACAAATACCTCATAAATTCTCAAGTATTATTTGTGTAATAGTCAGTCAAAACTAGGGGGATGAAACAAAGTTCTGAGAGGTCAGTAGTGATACGGGTGGAGTGGTAGTAACTACCAGGCAAGTAGACCACGTTGTTGGGCCCTTTTTTCCAGCTCCCTAAGATAGTGTTCAACTCCTTTTAATTTCAAGTGTAGGTATATTTCATCTGATCTAGAGAGAAGAGCCGTGAATTTCTATGGTTCCTCTCATGCTTTTTTTTCAAACAATCATACATATTTTCACTGAATCATATAGTCTAGTGGAAACTAGGAACAACACGTGCCCTCACAGTTAAACCACTTTAAACTACAAGGCAGACACACTATAGTATTATAATGAATCTACTATGAGGGTCCTAAATTTTGCCTATATCCAGTTTCCAGGTATTTTGTCAGGTTGCCTATACCAGGTAATGAGTACCTGACAACGCACAGGCTCGAGACCACCGGCTTTATGTCCCTTCTGAAGGACGTGGTACGCAGAATTTTTATACCCCTCATAAAATTTCCAGAGGCCTGTGCTGGGATTGAACCCATCACTAAATAAACTTGGAAGTTTAAAGTCTATTCATTCTGTGTATTGGCCGAATACCTTAAGCACTACACCACAGGTGACTTTTTGAGAGGGCAATAATTCACACACTTTTTAAGGACTTTCAGTAAAAACTACTTCACTGGGAAAACCCCACTATAGGTTCCAAATTGAAATATTTGATCTATAAAAAACAAAAATCTATTGATTTAAAAAAATATTTTCTACAAGTTAATATATTTTTTGTGGTAAGTATAAATATCAAAATTATTAGGGGATTACCATTCATTCTTTAAGACCAAATGTCAAAAACAAGACTTACCTAAAAATCTACAAAGTTCTCTGAGCAGTAACTTAACATTATTATTTTCATCAAATTTTGCCGAATCTTTAGGTTGGTTAGATAAGCATCTTTCTAAAGTATCTAATATGATTAATATTGAATCATAGCTGTTTCTCTCAGCCTCAGATCCGTGAGATCTAGAGCCCCCCATCACAGACATGTACTGAAATAACAAAGAATTAATTCAAAGCATTGAGTATTACACAAAGTATTAAACAAATGATCGAGTATAGGCTAAAATTTTAATAAAAGTTATAAATTAAAGGCAAAAGGAAGAAGTTGGCAAAAGAAGGAAAAGTTGTATACAATTATGCATGATAAATTATAATTACAGGATAATAATTATAATTAATTACAGGATATATATAATTATAAGATTAATTAGGATACAATTAATTAGTTAATTAAGTAATAAATTAATTAAATAATTAATTAGGTAATAAATGAATTCATTAAATAATTATTTAAGTAATAAATAATTAATTAATTAAGATATAATTATATATAATTATAGAAAACATAATTACAATAAATATAATTATAGGTGATAATACACAAGTCTATAGATTTAAATAAAGGTGAAAAATAGTTTTATGTAAACGTTATTTAAAGTCTTTTCTGCCCCCTTCCCAGTTCAAACATTTAGATATATTGTACCATAAGACATCCAAGCCGCCATCAGCAATCACCTTTGGTACCCTTTAGTAACCAATACTAACCATCAATAACCAATAATAACCATTATAAAGGGGCAATAACCTAACCTTTTTTTAAATCGTCATACTTTTTTACAGGTCTGATTATAAGCTTTACCTGGTTATATTTGGTTGAAAGTGGTTAATTTTGGTTGGTAGTAATTATTTTTATAACAAAAGATGGTTATAACTGTAAAACAGTACCGAAATCCACAAAAAATATCTCAGGGAATAGAAAAGACCTTTAATTCCATGCAGTATACGTAGTTCTGGGACTAACTAGTCCTGCTATGGTACATTAACATTTAAAACAGATAAGAATAATATATTATAAATAGTTTTAATAAGAACGAAAAAACATACATTTTCATTGGTTCTTTGTAGTATCTTAGTTAAGCCTGATATAACTAAAGAGAATCTAAATCTACTAATCTGAATAAGACATTGTTGAATTTCTTCTTCATTCATGACTAGATTAACACTTTGTACAGCCATCTTACAAGGTAACTGTAACATAAAATAACAAGGTTGACACTCTGTAAAGCCATTAATGACTGGTCTTCAAATAAACCCTCTAAAAGGTGTGGTGCAGGGATTTACCAAAAAATCAATCTTCTGAATAAAATTTTTATTGATTGATCAAGGTCACCGAGGCATGAGGTATATTGCAACTGAACCTTTGTCAAGGTAATAATATCACTATCCAGTGGGTTGAAGTGAGAATTTTTCTAACAAATTGTATACATAACATAAAACAAAGTTTGATTATGGCAGAATCTCTTTAACACACCCAGTAATGTATGTATAATGTAAAGTTTTTTGACTAGTTTTTAGGGAGTAAAGAAGCTCTTTTCAATTGAAGAATCAGCTACCGTCGATACTTGCTGTTGGATATAATATCCCTGGACCGGTTTCGGCATAAGCCATCATCAGCAGGCGGGCAACACTCGAGCTCTTAACTAATAAAAGTTAAATCAGTGATTAACTTCTAGTCTCAATGAGCACGACGAGCCCTCTGAAGATAAGGGAGGAAGTAGGAAAGGGTTTATAAAGGGAATGTGTACTGAGTCAAGGTCGTGACCCTGAGTAGTCAGGTGTGTGGGTGAGCCATCTGGCGTTATGATGCTTTGTGTCTTTTATTATGATGTGTACCGTGTCATGGTTTTCCCGTTTCGTTTTTTGTCAAGTGCTGGTTTGAGTACCGAAAAAGTAATGTCCGAATTGAAAGTAAGTTGTTCGTTAATAATTGTCTTGTCAGTAATTCTGTGTTTGTTATTTCTAGTCTTTCAAGTATGTCAAGTTTAGGTCCTTTTGATTGTTTGTGTAGCAGTTTCATAGAGTTGACATTGTGTCTGGTTCGTGTCCGTGTGTGCGAAGGTGGTTGGCAAAGTTAGAATCTGATTTATCTTTTATGAATGAGCGTAAGTGCTCTTTATACATAGTGTTTAGTGTACGATATGTTCTACCTATATAATTTTGTTGGCAATCTTTGCAAGTTATCTTGTAAACTCCACTTTGGTTATATAAATTTGAGTTATTTGGGTTATTGGAGTTATGTGTTAGTTTGTTACCTATATTATTATTGTTTTGAAGGCTGTTGATAAGTTGTTTTATTTAAGAAGTTTGCAAGTCTGTAAGTTTCTTTCCCTACGTAGGTTAAAGCTGTCCATTGTCTGTTAGTATCTGTCTCGTCTGTTTTGGTGTTGGCAGAGCCGTTTTTCCGTTTGTATTGTGTGATAAGTTTGTCGATGTCGGTCCTAGTGTATCCGTTCCTGTCTGCTATGTCGTATATCGTATTAAGTACAAACACAGAATTACTGACAAGACAATTATTAACGAACAACTTACTTTCAATTCGGACATTACTTTTTCGGTACTCAAACCAGCACTTGACAAAAAACAAAAACGGGAAAACCATGACACTGGTACACATCATAATAACAGACACAAAGCATCATAACGCCAGATGGCTCACCCGCACACCTGACTCACACACCTGACTACTCAGGGTCACGACCTTGACTCAGTACACATTCCCTTTATAAACCCTTTCCTACTTCCTCCCTTATCTTCAGAGGGCTCGTCGTGCTCATTGAGACTAGAAGTTAATCACTGATTTAACTTTATTAGTTGAGAGCTCGAGTGTTGCCCCGCCTGCTGATGATGGCGTTATGCCGAAACCGGTCCAGGGATATTTATATCCAACAGCAAGTATCGACGGTAGCTGATTCTTCGATTGCTTCTTCAACTTGCGGTAAATATAACCTTTTTGATTTTAAGCTCTTTTCACTCCCAAGGGAGAAAAAGTTACTTTTTACTCCCTTGGAAGTAAGAAGTGCTTCCTATTATTGGGTTACTAGAGCCAATTATATCAATTTTTAGGGGAGTGGTATTCTCTAAATTTGACAGATAAATTTTTGTAATTTTCCCGGGGTGGACAACTAGTCAAATTAATCACTCTTAATTTGACTAGTTGATGTTGTTAAGAAACCAGAGTTATCACAAAATAATTGTGCCACAAATGTAACCAGAGTTATATTCGTCTTGCCTTTTAATTCAACTTTAGCTTATTGGTGCTTTAAATCCCTCCAACTTCAACCCAGGAGAATTAAATCACAGCTTGTACTAAAAGTACACGCAATAAAGTGATGTTAAAATTAGGGGTCGGCAGTAGAGATAAAAGATCCGACTGTCAGTGCTAGTTGTTCCTCCATCCTGCTTTGTTGATTAATATCGTTGCAAAGCAACGGTTAACATAGAGCACTGTTTTTACCATATAAAACAAATTAAAAAATCCACTTGAACAGGTTGTTATAGTTGGTGAAAATTAAAATGATTGAGAGATATGTAATGCTACAATGTGGATAATCGGAGGAACTAAGTGAAATAATTTGCTCAGAGCCATAAGAAGGGTGGGAGTCAAAACACTGTTTTTATGCCAACCTCTCATTAACTATTTATTTATTTATACAATTTCCTGTACGCCATTTGTACAATGGCAGTAAAACGTCATAATTACAAACACTACTTAATAATTAGAAAAATTAAAATTATAATATTCATTTAGGAAATAATATTCTGCATCTAGAAGCAGTTTAAAAATTTCTCTTTTAAAATCTTTAAAGCCTAAGTTGTTAAGGTTGTTAGTTACAACGTATACACAGCGTATTTATCAGGTGATCTTATTCCATACACATTTAATATGATACATTTCTTGTGATAACTGATCCTGCCAAAACATCGAGTCTTTTATAGTGAAGGTTCATTTTTGGTTATATGGAAGATTAAAACAATAAATATATTTAATTAAATTGCGATTTCTTTGCATAATAATAAAGTTACTAGAACATTTTATTATTTTAATTATTAATTAAAACATTGTTATTGTTCATTAATTAAAACTAATTATTATGCATGAAACTAAACTAAACTATTATGCATGAAAAATAATATTTGAAAAGTTATTTGATGTTATTGAAAAATGGTAATAAAGTAAAATGAAAGTGATGAGAAGGTTATCAGTTAAATACGATCGCCTCTGAAGGTACATACAGCGTATCGGGGGATCTATTTAGATTCCATCTCCCTAGTTCTAGCGTATGCGATCGGATCCCCTCCGCATGGTTCATACAGCTAATATTACCGTATTGAGAGATCATACAGTATACGATCCGCAGATCTAGAAGTGTGTGTGAGTGTACTAAGCGTACCGGGGGGATCCATTGACTCCATCTCCCTAGTTCTAGTGTATCCATTGGATTCCCTCCATATAGTTCATACAGCTAATATTACCCTATTCAGATATCGTACTTAATGTGCGTGTGAACGTACTAATTTTTATAACACTTTAATCACCCATCTCACCTACAGGGTACCCCTCATTTTCAAGCTAACTCTAGTCAACTCTAATTCTGGGTATGGTCATATGTACTCCTTGACATACGAAGCAGAATACATGGAGAACTTGAAAATACCTGGTTTAACTGCTTAGATCACGGGGGATGCCACATTTCCTTCCTGGTACTTCTGTAGTTCACCATAATTAATGAAATCATACACATTATAAGTTAACTAGAAATTAAACCGATGCATCGTCCAAGCAGTATGACAGGTTTTTCGAAAGGTTACAACTAGTAACAATATACTTAAACTTCAACACAAGTAGCTTAATACAGAACAAAAATCATTAAATATCAAATAATTAAAATTGAACTCAGCAATTTTAAAATAATCAGGCTATAAACTGAAAAGGTTATAATTAAAAAAATCCCGCCAGAAATCAAGGATATTAAACAGAAGATGTCTAGCGTCCAAAATATACAGAGTGATTCCCTACGCAACAAATGAGGAAAAGTAAAAATAATTTACTTTCTCATCAAGTGTACATAAAAACGCTTAACAGATCTAATATTGTAATATGCATAATGTTTCGAATATTCGGTTTACATTATTCAACTCTCAACAAAAAGAGAAGTGTTCAGGGACCAACCTGATTTTTCAAATCCCATCAAACTGTATTGTTGGTTTTTTAGTAAACGTTTGAACAGTTGTTACATTTGAAATACTATAGCTTTAACTGAAATAAGTTGGAAATGTCAAATATCTCGATAGAGCATTAAAAGTTTGGACACTCGAGGAATGTTGAGAGGCATTAATGGGCAGACGTGTGACATCATAGAGATATATTACTAGAGGGGCCCTATTGGTTGAATTTTGAAACATCGAAAAAGTAACCTGACCACATTCGATTACCATTATCATCAAATAAACAGAACAAAAAACAGTAAATTATATAGTAGAATGTTTAAAATACAAATCACAACACAAACAATCTGTGGGAAGCCCAAAACAATTGATTAATTATAACCTCAACTCCCTCTTGGAGGAGGTTTCAATGAGGTTACACAGAGCCCCTGAGAGCCCCACTAAAAATGTTTCAGGCCTCTCAATGTATTAAGATAGGCTATGCTCCCTCTAGTATATATCTCTATGTGTGACATGCATTTATTTTATTCACACGCGGGGTTTGGCAGGGGCTTCAGCAGTGTATATTTGACTAGCATTTTATTTTCCTGAAGTTACACGTAGTGCCTGTATAAAAATAAAAAAATATATCCACACGCTAGTAACTAACTGGGAATAAAATTTTAAATCAAATTGTTATTAATTTGATTTTAAAAACTTTTTATTTTAAATCATATCTATCCATCCATAAGTAACCCGACCATTTCGTTGGTCGAACTGATCCATACATGGTATGTAAATCTAATCATTTTCAATCCGTTTTTGAACAGATGTGCGACTGTAGTTTTCGAGTCGTGGCGACAAGTAACCTAAGCTATGGTATCCTTGGGTTGTAAATTAGAAAGCTCTTTATCATTTATTTGGTTAAAGTTTGTGCGCAAGTCAAAACATAAAATCTTACTGATTTCCCAGAATTTTTATTCACTTCGATCAAATATGCTTAATATATTAAAAGAATTATAATAATTTATGATAAGACACTTGATGGGACGTTAATTACTAAATTAAATGACTATATACCTATAATAATGGAGACTAATACTAATATTCATAAGAATTATAATTATTAACAATTAATTCAATTCACGCCTGCAATATGCAGTTTCAGGGTCTAATATACTCAGAAATAAAAAAAAAATCGGGTACGGGGTACCTCAGAACATTTCCTCATCACATCGGATTTGCTACACTCATCCTCCTTGCTCCGGACTCGCTTCGCTCGGCCTCGGTATACAAAATTCACCAAATGTATACTGCAGCATGTCCTAGGACTCGCTTCGTTCGTCCTCAGATAAGTTCAAACAGTAAGTTAAGGTTATAATAAATCAATTGTTTTCGGGGTTGAAACCCGCAAACGACTACACGGTAGGGGTTCAATCCGGGATTCAACACCTATACTGCAATTAAAAGTTATAACCTCTGCTCAGTGGTTATCCCATTGTATCTCTAAGTGTTTTTCTGGTTTTATTTAAATGTGGCCTGTTCTTAAACCTTATATACCTACTTTTATTATTTAATTAGTATAGGCTGATATTTCATAAATTAAGGAATAATGAATAAAAACCAAGTAAAATACAAACAAAACTGAAGAGTAGAAACTGTAGAGTATAAATAAAATAGAAATAATAAAATGTTTATCAGTAATAGTTATTTGTGTAACTAGGCAGGAAAATGGAATATTACTGACTAGTATCGAAGTTAGCCCCCGAGCCGAAGGCGAGGGTGTGCTATCTAAATATATAATTTGACTGACGAAGCAAAGCCGAGGAAGGCAAATATACGAGTCAGTTATGTTTCCTTTCCTGCCTCGTTCCACACAATATTTTATCTGCGAACAGTAATAAATCAAAACTAGCATTCTTGAAAAACTTATTACGTTTGTATAATGTTTTATATTTACATTTTCTTTGACTGATAATACAGATCTTATCATCGAGAAAGTTGATCACAGAGTAGCGCTCGATTTTGTGTTTGACAGATCTTTTAAATACGCTAACACAACGTTTCACTTACTTACTTTTTTCTATGAGCACCATTCTTTGAACACTTCATATGCTTTGACATACCTACTTCCTGATTTGCCGGGTAGTAGGCTCTCTTTGGCATTTGCAGCTATTTCCAAAACATCCGACGGGGTATTTTCGAAAAGTTCGTCTATATCTTCGACGATATTCATCACAAAACGCTATAGAATAAACTAACTTTTAAACTGTATTAAATACGGGTTCGTATGATAAAAGTAGTAAATGACTTGACAAAAAAAGATGAGATAATAAACCCAAGACAAAAAGTGTTGCCTTTAAAATAATCAATAAAATTTAATTCTAATTAAAGATTTACATTACAAACTGTTTTATTTGAATTAGTTAAATAATGTAATTATTCATTATATAAATTATTAAATAAATTCAATAGGCTTTTTATTATTAACTAATCATGTTTACAAAAATTATCTATTAACTTTCTTTACCAGCATGGGCAGAGGCGGCTGGGAAATGCTACTTTCCTGCCAAGGCAGGTAAAGTGCAGTCATTCATGACTAATTACCAGCCGATCAGGGAAATGCTACTTTCTCCCCTAAAATTAGTTCAGTAATGCTTCATTTTCCTGCCGTGAGCAGATAAAATAATTTTAAATAATAATAATTTAAATCTAAATAAAGATGAATATTTTCTTAGGGTATATTTGTTTGTGTAGGTTGGCCATTCTTAAAAATCAACATGATTTGCGATTATTCTCGTGTCTTTTAGGCCCGTATTCAGAATCATTTTAAAAAAATCTCTCCTAGGTTGTTCCTAGCCTTCTCCTAGGTTGTTCCTAGCTTTCTCCTAGGCCTAGCGGTATTCAGAATCAGTTTTTGAAATCTCTCCTAGGTTGTTCCTAGGTTGTTCCTAGCTTCTTCCTAGCCTTCTCCTAGCTTTTAAAAAATCAACCCTAGGAATGATTTTACGTAAATTTATTCGTGCTAAAACGTTAATATAACAAAAATAGAATAAAAACTTACTTTAGAGTTAATTATAACTTAATTTTATTATTTATTTTTACAATAATTTGAACCTCAATTTTACGTAAACAGACATTTTTTGACAACTAGCGCTACCTAGTAGAGAACTGTAAAACTAATAATATTGAGATATTCTACAAAAATAAACAAATGATGTGTAAACAAACCTGGCACAGAATAAACTCCCTTAAAATACGTAAATTTGTAATGACAACAAACTTATTTATAGTTGCCGATTATTTTAAAGTATATCTAATGTGAAAGTGCGTGACCTTTACCCAGTGAAGGTTTGAAACTAGAGAATGATTTGCATTTTATTTTCACTTATGAAGAAATCATTATATGTCATTAATGTACTATTTAAATGTTTTTACAATAACATAGTTAGTGATAATAAAAACAGGTTAAACTTTCGTAGAGTGTATGGGAGCCACATTTTTGAATTGTAAGTTTATAGGAGAAATTATTATACTTGACATAAATAAATCATCATATTATAGGGTTGTATAAACCCTACAGTTGGTACTTCCATTTTTCACACTGATCTATTAAGTCATATCACGTAAAGTAAAATTAGTTTACGTAGCAATTAGTTCGTTTTAGGCGTTTTAAAAGCGGTTGATATTGTGAACAGTTTAAACAAAATGTATAATATACTTTTCAGTCTTGTTTACTTCTTTAAGTTAGCCAATTTGCCCGTAATTATTTAGTTTAGTTTAGACCTTTCCAGTAATTATTATATACTCAATAAAATATACTCAGCACTAGTATTATTTTATTTATTGTCTATAAGGTTTCATCAAGTTTATGATACTTTCCATTTATAATATTTGATAGCATTTATTGCAAGGTTAGCAATCAAGAAGGCGGTCGCTCAAAACGGGGATTTTCAAAACCTTAGAATAATACTATATATAGAAGGAGCACTACTGATAACACGAAAGCCGGTTCACTGGTGCAACTAAGTAATGCTGCCACCCTAACAATATACAATTTTCTAAAAAAAAGTTGGCAATACTTCCGATGGCGGAATTATTATGTTCTGTTATTAATTAATGATTGATTATTCATAAAATACAAATATAAATATCGGTGCATGACAATATTTTAAGCATTTTAAATTGTAGTTTAACGTATTTATTAAAATTATATACAAATAGTAGTCCTCGTCAACTAAATGTAGATTCTCGTATTCCGCCACCCTTTTGCCATCTAAGACCAGTTTTATTAAATACTCTGCAGGTGTTTTAAGTTATTATATGTTCTTTATGATCTTTCTTCATTAATAGATATTTATGACAAATATTTAAAATAATGTTTTGTTGTCAGGTTGGCAGCATTACTTAGTTGCACCAGTCAACCGGCTTTCGTGTTATCAGTGGAATTACATTGTGTTTACGGTCCTGTGCTCCTTCTATATATAGTATTATTCTAAGTTCAAAACAGTTAACAGCTCTACTTCATTCTAGATGGGAATATACAACACTACCACGTTAAGGCAGAGTTTTGAATCCCACATTTTAATGGGGAGATACATCAATAAGTATAATGTATACTCTACCAACATAATGTAAACGATGCTTACTATCCCCGTTATGATTGTTACTTCGCTGATCTTTCTAATCAAATTAGCATTAAACATTTCTGAGTTCATACGATTAACGTATCATAAAAACTTACGTATTAATAGTATTCATAAGCCTATTGCTTAGGGAAAACATATGTTATAGCTTAACAAAAAATTAAAAAATGTAAATGGAATGTAAAAATTTGCTTCGGGTATATAATCGACCATATCAAATATAAATACGTCACGGAAGTTACGTTTTGTTGCAGAACGTTTCTTTGTTTACATAATAATGCAATGCTATTGGTCACTTTAGGATCACAAAAAATAATAATAGGATCCTTTGTTTCATTTTGTTTTGATATGAGCCAATATGTATATTGTGACGTCACACTTTCGCGACGATTAACATAGTGCTCATGAAGAAGATATACAGGGTGGTGCATTTCACCAATACATCACTTTGATTAACTCAGGTTCGTGTGGAACTATCGCGATAAAATTCGTTACAACCCCACTAAGTTGACAACTGGAAGTTTGAATACCCAATTATTATGTTGTTAATCGTCTGTATGGTCATCATATATGTGATTTTTTACAGTAACTTTAGATTATATTGGAGCAAACCTTTGCGTCATATTCTGAACATTTGATACTAATAAAATGAAATTTCGGTAATTTTTTTGTAATTTTCCCGGGGTGGTACCCCCAAAATTTATAAGGGGACACGTCCAAAAAACATTTTTTACTGGCGCAAAATCCGTTTCAGGTCAAAAGAAGTTGTTTGGAGCAATAAAACAAATTTTTGATTTTTTTGGGGGCAACACCCCAAATTTATGAGGGGGAGCCAACCAAAAAAAAAAAATTTAATGGCTCAAAATCCGTTTCAGGTCAAAAGAAGTTGTTAGGAGCAATAAAAAAATTTTTTGATTTTTTTTTGGGGCAGAACCCCCAAAATTTATAAGGGGTAACCGACCAAAAAAAATTTTTTTTATTGCCTCAAAATCCGTTTCAGGTCAAAAGAAGTTGTTTGGAGCAATAAAAAAATTAAACTTTTTGGGGGCAGCACCCCCAAAATGTATAAGGGGGAGCCGACCAAAAAATTGTTTTTATTAGCTCGAAATCCGTTTTAGGTCAAAAGAAGTTGTTTGGAGCAATAAAAAAAATTTGACTTTTTGGGGTCAGCACCCCCAAAATTTATAAGGGGGTGACAACCAAAAATTTTTCGCCCTGAACCACTCTTGTTTACCCAAAACGGATTTTAAGCTCAAAAACAATTATTAAAATAGAACAAAAAATGACTAGAGACAATCTAGGGACGATTTAAGGTACCTCTCTACCTACCTTGGATCTTCCTAGGTTGTTCCTAGCTTTTTCCTAGCCTTTTCCTAGAATTTAAGGTGCAAAGTTAGGAAAAGGCTAGGAGAAACCTAGGAGAGATCTCTTCCTAGCCCTAGGGACGGTTAAAAATGTTCTAAAATGGACACTAAAGCTAGGAAGAAGCTAGGAAAAAGCTAGGAACAACCTAGGAACAACCTAGGAAAACCTAGGAGAGATTTTTTTTGAAACTTTTAATCATTCTGAATACGGGCCTTAGTCTTTTATTCGTGAGTTATGTATTCTAGTTAGTATCTTGAATAATTTTAAAAACATGAATTAATCTTTCCTTATTTTGTGCGCGTTATTTATAATGTTAAAGAAAGAATTAGTGTTGTTATTAAACGAGGTGAATGCGACAAGGAACAACAGAAAAAGAAAAATACACTGCTCTATGAGAATGCTAAGAACTAATATCGTAAGAAGCGTTTATTACAGCGAACCGCGACTTAAATTTTAGCTTAAGATTAAATTTATTTTACCAATAAAGTTTCGACAGCAGACAGCATAATGCTACTGAATCAATATTTTGATGAAATATCATAAGGTAAAGGTAAATAACTTCATATTAAAAATTCATATGTTCATTTAATAACCAAAGAAATTGAAAGCAATTATAATTATTAAAATAACCTAACTTTGGACACCGGGTTCAACATCGATAAGGGTCTGCACGACTCATTATGGGGATTCAACCTACAAATTATCGATGTTCAACACCGGGTTGAATCCCCGTCTACGCTAGGAAAAAATTCGGTGTTAAGGTTTCAACCTGGTGTTCAATCCCATAGAGATTGAACAACTATAGAGGTTGAAACTAGAGGGGGCACAACCTATCTCAATACAATGAGAGGCTTGAAACATCATTTTGAGACTCTCAGGGGCTTGTTGTAACCTTATTGAAACCTCCTTCAAGATTGAGTCAGGTTATTATGAACAAATTTTTCCGGCTTGCCGCACCATAGAGATATTATCACTAGAGAGGCCCTATTGGTTGAATTTTGAACTATCGAAAAGGTAACCTGACCACCTTCGCTAAAAATATAATCAAATAATCAGTACAAACTTACACTAACTTGTATAGAAGAACGTTAAAAATACAAATCAAAACACAAACAATGTGTGGAAAGCCAAAAACAATTGATTTATTATAACCTTAACTCACACTTGAAGGAGGTTTCAATGAGGTTACACAGAGCCCCTGAGAGCCCTAATAACGATGTTTCAGGCCTCTCAATGGATTTAGATAGGCTGTGCCCCCTCTAGTATATATCTCTATGTGCCGCACATTGTTTGTGTTTTGATTTGTAGTTTTAACGTTCTACTATGTTAATGTAATTTTGCACTGATTATTTTATTGTATTTATAAGCGAAGGAGGTCAGGTTACTTTGTCGGTGTTTGAAAATGTAACCTATAGGGCCCCTTTAGCAGAAAGATATATACTAAAGGGGGCATGGCCAATCATAATACATTGAGAGGCCTGAAACATCTTTTTGGGGCTTTCAGGGGCTCTGTGTAACCTCGTTAAAACCTCCTCCAAGAGTGAGTTAAGGTTATAATAAATCAATTGTTTTCGGCTTCCCGCACATTGCTTTTGTTTTGGTTTGTATTTTAAACGTTCTACTATATAAGTTACTATATTTGTGTTCAGTTTATTTTATTATATTGTTAATGGAATGGGGTCAGGTTACTTTTCCAATGTTTCAAAAGTCAACCAATAGGGCCCCTCTAGTAATATATCTCTATGCCCTTTAGTAATAATATTTATATTCATGTTAAATAAATAAATAAAATGTTTATTTGCAAATAAGAAATATTACAAAATGGATGCATTCTATGTAAAACATAGGTCTTCCATGCATCCAGAAAAAAAACATTTCAATATCAATACAGAAGATGAAACATTTAGAAAAGAGAAAAAAATATATATACATACACATGCATAAAAATAAACTATATAGACCAATAAAATTATGTAAGTGATATTTCAACATCTACTTTTTCATATAAACTATAACCTGGAATAATATTTAAAATAAACAAAACAATAAGAATTTTAACATTTTCATAAAAAAAATCACAATTTATATACATTTCTTGAAGAGACTTATAAATATGTAACTTTATATAATTAGTTAGTTTAAGGCTATTTACATTATTATTAACAATTAAAGAATTTCTTTAAAGATATGAACCTATGCAACTATCATGTGTTGTTAGTCAATCAATAAATAATGTTCAACATCTCATGTAGACGAGGTAATTGTTAGGTTTTTGATTGATATTTTAAACATGATACTATATGTAAAAGATACTGTAATTTTGTTCTGTTTATTTGATTATTTTTATACTTGAATGTGCTTAGGTTACTTTTTCGATGTTTCAAAATTTAACCAGTTGGGTCCCTCTAGTACTATATCTCTTTGCCTGAACAGGATAATTCAGGTGACATCCCGGTTTCGGTTCCTTTTTTGCAAGCCAAACACTTTTCCTGTATACTTACTGTATAAATGAGGACTAATAAAAATAAGTATTACATGTTTATAATAATTTAAAGAAACTTTTCAATTTTACAATCCCTATTTTAATACATAAATACTCGTTTTAAAAGTGCTTGTCTCTGTTTCAATTAAGGAAAAAAACAAAGGAGCATTCAACAAGTGGCATGGAAATCAATTAATGGTTTCCTAGATATTATTTAATTCACTTATATGAAATCGGCTAAAAACTAAGGCCCGTATTCAAAGAGATCTTCCTAACATTCTCCTTAAGGAACAAGGAGAATGTTAGGAAAATGTTAGGAGAATGTTAGGAGAATGTTAAAAAATGTTAGGAAAATGTTAGGAGAATGTTAGGAGAATGTTAGAAAAATGTTAGGAAAATGTTAGGAGAATGTTAGGAGAATGTTAGGAAAATGTTAGGAGAATGTTAGGAAAATGTTAGGAAGATGTCTTTGAATACGGGCTTAAATTTTAGTATTTGAAACTTTTTAAACAAAAATTGGAGTTAAATTAAACTACTCGCAATCAATAGGCCGCTAGTACTTGGTTATAGTATGTAGCCGCAGTGTAGTCAGAATTTAATATATTTGATTTTTAGAAATACCAAAAACCTAGTTTTGCAAACTTGTAATATTATACTAACGTTTCATCACTCCTTATTTGATGTGCTCGTCTTTTATATTTGGACTTCAACCGCCCCCTTCGAGCTAGCTCTATGTCTGGCTCAGGCAGAGTGGTTGGCTTCGAAAGTCGGTTTGAGTCGTCTAGGATCGAGATGGCCATGAAAGTTAATTTTTTTTTTATACGAATACAAATATTGTTTATTTGCTTTACGTATAACATATACAACAGCAAACGACACAAAAAGTAAATACAGTAATTTTAATTTACAGTCTATATTCTAAACTTAAATACATTTTTATGAAGTGAAACTTATCTACGAGAAAGATCGACTTTCGAAAGTGAAAAAAATCTTTGTCATGGAGTTCACTAATTTGGTAAATTGGCTTGTTAGGCTATGGCTGTTAAAAATATAAGGGTATAAAGAAAATTGGGAAAATTACAATTACATTAAAATTAGTTTGGCATTTAATTGAAATTTTATGAACGCATTGTTTAAAAAAATATTTTTAGGTTAAGAATATGTTATTATTGATAATTAAAATACAGTTTTAAAAATATCATATTAATAAGAAATATAAAGCAATTTTCAAACATGACGAAAAGAAATAAGCAAAATTCAACATGACGTGCTTTTAAGCTACTTTTAAAACACTCATATTTACTGATCATTCATGGCGAGGGATGGGGAGTTTTGCTGGTTGCTTAGAGTAAATTTCTATTATTTGCTTAATATACTTTTGTTTTGTAAATTTATGCAAAATTTACTAATTTTTCTTATTTTCTATTCTATTAAAATTGCTCTTTGCCCCATTTTGTCATTAGTGCAAGAGATTATAACTTATAACTTTTTTAAATAAAATCATTTTGAAGGTTAATTATTTTACCTTGTAATGAGGGTGTATGTATCATACATCCTTAGGTAATTAAGGTATATAACATACCTAATTATAAATAATTAATACTAGCAATCATGTCTGCATATTGGTTTAAATGAGAGGATTGAGCTTGTAGATATAGCTTTTTATTTAGCTCTCACAAATTTTCCTTAAAAAGAGGAAATGCTGAGTACTTTGTTTTAAATAACTTTTCTAACTTATATTTTCATTTTACCTTGTGTGGTTAGTACTGAACTTAAAATTATTTCTTATTAAAACAAGTTATTTATAATTTATAAAATAATAATTTTGTATGTTTGTTTTAGTATAAAATTTTATTATTACTTTATTATTATTTGGAATAATAATTTTAGGCATTTCCTTTAATAGGACCAATAAATGAAAGTAATCAAATAAGCCGGGATGTTGAGGTTTTCACAAAGTTGTCTGTCTGTATAGTGTGTGTCTGTTAGCATCGTAATTTCCAGTGTATTTATGCTAGAGAGTTGAATCTTAGTACAAAAATCATTCTATAGGTGGTTAGAATGAAATTGTGCTATCCGGAAAATATTTTTTATGATATCACTACCTCGCAAAAATTACTCAGCAAAAGTTTCGAAATTCACAAAACGCTGATAAACGCTGATCGGATTGAGATTTAGCACGCATGTAGCCATGTATATGACTAACATATGTGGCAAGTTTCAGAATTAGTTAAATTTTTATGGAATGACTTGTTTCGTCCGATACGTATTTAAAAAAAATCTGAAAATAATCCAATTGAGCTGAAATTCAATACGAGTATACCTTGACGTAATAAATAAGTACACCAAATCGTTTCAATGCAACAAGTACATCCGTAATTATTTCTGGATCATAAAAGTTAAGTAGCATCGAGCGTGGTCTGTATGGGGGACCTCTAAGAAAAAAACCGTGTTTATTTTCTTAAGGAAGGGCGAATTTTTTTTTACAACTTTGATTTTTTTTACAATGATTTGATCATGTTAATAAACATGATCTTGTTGAATGATTTGATCTAGTAAGTAAATATGATCTTGTTGAATAATTTGATCAAGTAAATAAATATGATCTTGTTAAATGATTTGATCATGTTAATAAACATGATCTTGTTGAATAATTTGATCAGTACTTGTTGAATAATTTGATCAAGTAAATAAACATGATCTTGTTGAATAATTTGATCAAGTAAATAAATATGATCTTGTTGAATAATTTGATCAAGTAAATAAATATGATCTTGTTAAATGATTTGATCAAGTAAATAAATATGATCTTGTTGAATAATTTGATCAAGTAAATAAATATGATCTTGTTGAATAATTTGATCAAGTAAATAAATATGATCTTGTTGAATGATTTGATCATGTTAATAAACATGATCTGGTTGAATGATTTGATCAAGTAAATAAATATGATCTTGTTGAATGATTTGATCATGTTAATAAACATGATCTGGTTGAATGATTTGATCAAGTAAATAAATTGATCTTGTTGAATGATTTGATCAGTAATAAATATGATTTGTTAATGATTTGATCAAGTAATAAATATGATCTTGTTAATAATTTGATCAAGTAAATAAATATGATCTTGTTGAATGATTTGAGTTAATAAACATGATCTGGTTGAATGATTTGATCAGTAAATAATATGATCTTGTTGAAAGAATAGATAATATAAATGTAACAAATATTATTTTGACGAGGATTGAAAGGAAATGGACATGCTGTAAGTGATAGATATTTTTTTTACAATTTAAGTCGTCATCGGTGGGTTATGGTAGTTATTTTAATTTATTAAGTTCATTTCCTCTCCTAACTCATAAAGGGTATGCATTTTCCTATTGTGCCTCATACAAAGAAGAAAAGTAATAGAATAATTCTAATAATAATACAAAATAATATAAAAATTAAGGATTCTATGATCAAAAAGAAAAATTTAAACATAAAATATAATTTGGAATATATTATTTTTCCAAAAAAATATAATAAAATATGTTAATAACATCATTGTATTTTATGTCAAACACAATGATGACGCTTAATCGTTGTGTTTGTCATGAAATACAATTTAATATTTAATTTGATGCACGATTACATTTGATCATGAAATAGGATTGATCAAAAAGTAGGATACGATCATAAAGTAAGATTTGATCGTTTAATATGAATAATTTTGACACAACTTTATTCACAAAAAAATATTTTATTAAATAATATTTAAAACGTACTTATTATTTTTTTTAAAGTCTAGTTTCTTAGAGATTAATTCATACATATTTTCTTGCGTTTTGTGATCACAAATAATTAATAAGATATAGCAATTAAAAAATTAACCATTAAATCTTTGATGCTTGCCTACGAACTAGAAGCTAGATAGATCTCTTACAAGTCATTGATGAAATAAAATATGAATGAACTGGATTTGGCGGGGTTTGTTTACTACCCCTGGTAACAGGCTTCGTCTAGGGATGTTTGCCCATGCACGAACCTGGTGATTACCAATGTTTTTAAACTTAATATCATTTGTTGATGATTTACCTGTTCTTCAAACCGCGTTATAAGTGATGACACCCATTCCACAGGTTTTTGCGTTGCCATAGTAACTTAAATTTGAGTTCACTTCGGAATGTTTTGTTAAAAAAACGTCTTACACCATATAAATAAAATTTATTTAAATTTTGTTTTAAATAATTATAAAAAAATATATTAAATAATGTAGGATAAAATAAAATAAATAAAAAAAACTAATAACTAAACATATTTACAGGAGCGGTATGTACTGGTTTGGATCGATTTTGAATGGGGCTGTTTTGGTGCCCCCCCCCCCCCCGGGGGAAAGTGAAGCCCTGCGCTTTAGATAACACCCAACGCTCCTGCCTTTTAACAATATATTTATCCTCTCAGATTTTAAAATCTTTTTTACGCATAATACATTAATATTACAAAACATGATTCAAGTTTAATTTTATAAATAGATAATAAACTAATTCATTTTTAAATAAAATAATGTAATTTTACTAATAAATTTTTTAAACAACTGTAGAGTTCCCGGACTATCATGAATTACAGCTAAAATATTAAAGACTTCTGTCCTTCTTTTAAAATAATTATTTATCATAATAAATAAAGAGGGTCGCTCAAGGATCCTAGGTCTCATCAGTTCCTGAAATTAACAAACAGGAGGGGTTGTAAACATAAAAACATACATTATAGTTTGTATGTTGTAACATACAAGTTTGTATGTATACAACCTCTTTCTTTTTGTTAATATCAGGAACTAATGAGGCACAGGATCCCGATCGAAACCTCTTAATTTATTTACAGAAATAAATATTTAAAAAATCGGGTACGGGCCACCTCGGAAATTTTCCTCATCACATTGGATTTGTTAAGTATTGATTGACCTACAGCTCGTTCATCAATGAAATTTTTGTTGGAAACGATAGATGCCTTTAGTAAGTTCGTGAAAATTTTTCCTTCAAGACGAGCTACTACTCGAGCTAGTCTCCGGATTTTGAAGGACAAATATTACCAAATTTACGGGAAACCTAAACGGATTTTGACTGATCGCAGTACTCAGTTTACATCTCCTGATTGGAAACATGGATTCGAAGAGAAAGGAATTACTCCCATTCTGACATCTATTCGTCACTCGGAAGCCAATAGGATGAACGGGTGAATCGTTAATTGGGCCGATTCTTTCGGACGTTCTTGGTAAATCAAAAATACGGATCTTGGATAGAGTGGGTTACCGTAATTGACAATTGTATTAATGAAGTTTACCATGAGTCGACAGGTGCAACACAAATTGAAATTCATCTTCAGCAAAAGCCTCATCGCTTTAGGGTGGATTTCCTGGGCATTAAATTAGGTAGTTCGTGAGTACCATTTGGGATAACATTTAACAACTCTGCATATGAATTATAGTTTGAAATCTTACAATTCTGACAAATCAGACATTTCTTAACTATATTTTTGATCTTATTTATCATCTTAGGGTAATAAAATTGCTCGTTCAAAATTTGATAAACTTTCCGCGCTCCACAATGCTCATATACCTAATGACAAGGGGTTAACCTAATGACTGTCTGAACACAGTCATAGTTAACTGTTAAATTAATGAACATAAGACCAGTCGTTTTCTGGGGTTCATTTAATTTTGGAACATTTGAACCCATCGATTTAACACACTCAAATGTCATCTATGACAAATAAAATTTGTCATATTTTTTTACTATTTTGATCCTAACTTTTAAACTTTCAAAACAAACTGTTAATTCTGGATAGATATATTACGGACCACAGAGATAGATTTATTACTAAAGGGGCCATACCCTATCCTGAAACAGTATGGGACCTGAAGCATCCTTTTGGGGCTCTCAGTGGCTCTGTGTAACCTTATTGTAAACTTATTTAAGAATGAGTCAAGGTTATAATAAATCAATCACTATCAGGTTTCTGCACATTTTTGTGTTTGTTATAGTGCTATAAACATTCCATGATGGTATGAGTTAATGTAATTTGTTCTGTTTGTTTGATAAATATTAATATTTTCATATTACGCGGTAGGCTTATTTTTTTTGTTTCCAAATCCAACCGATAAGGCCAATTTGAAATTTTTGCCATACTCTCAGAACTTAAAAAAAGGTAAAAGAAATACACAATTTCCTTCTTTCTTTTCTTTTATTTATTAAAAAAGTAAATTTACAAATAATACAATACTTTACAGTAGATCACATTCTTATGAAAGAAATATATACAAAATGATTTTAAATAAAAATAAAAGAAAAAGGTGAGTTCCTTAACTCACCCTTATGTTTTGAGTTACAAGTCACAGAAAAGTCACAAAGCACACCAGTATTGACTGTATTCTATCGTCCAAAGTTCTGTAAATCTTTCAATTACATTTGCGCTGTTAGGATCATTGCTCTTAACGTTCATATTAAAAATCTCGCCCACAGTAACACAGCATAAGCTATGTTTGCCTTAGACGAGCGAAACTGTTTGAGACTATTTTCTAGGTGGCTTTCGATATCGAAATATTCTGCAGAATATAAGTCTCGACAGGCTTATAAAAGTATTTTTATTTAGTTCTTTTTAGCCAATTCTGCATTCAATTTTGGCAATATTCTGCAATATACAAGATTACAATATATATGACTATTTGTCAACAAGTGCTTCCTTTACAGCCGTCCTAAAGAAATAATAATTATGCTAGTTTTTAAAATCGACGTTTCCTAGATTGTTTTCGATTTATCGTAATTCTTTTTTTGTTTTAGTTTTTTTTTTCAAATTTTTTTTTTGAACATCTATCAAACCAATTTGCTGATTAAAACTATAAGTACTATCGACTTTGACGAACCACTGTTAGATAAAAAGCCGTTTACATTTTTTATGTTAGCAAAAATTATAACCCTCTTTTTCTATACATAAACTGACTTAAGGCAATTTGTACAGTGCTTTTATCTTATTCAAACCGTTGTAATATTATAGAATACCGACTTAATTTTAAATGTTTCCAAAAATTAAAATAAAAAAAATACTCAAAATAACTTAAGTATTAAATAATTTGATTGTTTTTAAAAAATTAAGTATTTCTAATATTAATATTATAATTACTGATATGGTTTACTTTAGGTTTGAGTACCTATATAATGAGAGAAAAGACAATGGAACACTTCTTAAAACTGTCCGACATTTTGTTTGTACTGATAATGATAAAAAAAGAAGAATTAAAGACGAATATTTTTATTTTCTTTATAAAATTTCTTTGTTTTATGCATGTATTTTTAACTTTTGTATGTTTGTAAAATTTCGTAAAAATAGAAATACAAAAAAATATAAAAACCAGTGATCAATACAAACCTTATATACGTAATCTGAATGCATCTTCCAAAGCGTTTGATTTATGAAATCATCAATCATAATTATTTTGGTCATTTTGGAGTCTCCAGTTGTCTGTTTTCTGATTAAATAGATAATCTACTTTAGGATAAAAAATAATACACCTAATATTCTTATTACCTATATCCAATTAATTTCAAATCTTATTGAAAAGAAACTGTTTTCAAGTTTAGATTAAGTTTGTTTAGCACGAGTTCTTCGATAAGGCTCTTCTCTTAAGAAAACATTCCAACATTTTATGAATTCACTATCAAACTATTTGCCAAAGCATTAATCATTGACAGTTTATACATAAGGACAAGCAATTGTGAAATCTTGTTTGATCCTATCATAAATTTTATTGACAACCCATTAGCCCTCCAAACTTTACCTAACTTACTTGCTTTGTCATGATACTTGTTAGATTGTGTATAGAACTCAGTTTCTTTATTGGCTCTTGAATCTTTCTACGGATGTTTTTTTTTTTTTAAATTTACTTAATTTACTTTTTATAATTATTTGATTTACCTTAAGTTTAATTCTTAAATACAAAATATTTTATACAATTCGCGCTTAGACCTAAAGGAAGAGGTAACTTAACTTTATAAATAGGGTAAAATTTTTCAAGTTTAAGCTATGGTACTTCATAAATTGCCTTTTTGCAAAGTATCTCTACCTATTTAGAAGGCGCAGACAGAAATATCATGAAATTTACCATTTATGTCAAAAATGATGTGGTACTTAAACTCAATTTAAATATAAAATAATATTGCCCAGATAACTTTCTTTGACTCGAAGTTTGTGGAACTTTTGTCAAATATTAAAATATCTTGTTCTTACTTTAATATGGCTTTGATTATTATTATTATCATCCAACAAAAGAGAATGGATTATAAGGTGCAGGGAAAAACGAGGGGAACTGCTGTGTTGGCTGAACAGGAACTTGAGCAGTCAGGTAAGTAGTTAGCTGTGTTGGAACAACTTTCGTAGAGTACAATGTCGTGTAGGCGGTTTTAGCACCGAAAGTCAACTTAAGGACTTTAGATTCCGTAGCAGTGACGACTGTCTGAGTCACGACTGGAGTCGAAGTTAATTGTGGTTGTAGAATCGGTTGAGTCGGGAACAAAGGTAACGGTATACTTGGAATATTAGGCACAACGGGTAAAGTGCTCGTAATATACTGTGTATTGGTAACGGTACCAACCGGTCTAGAAATAGTACTAAACACTGTACTTAATCCGTTAAAGAAAGGTATGACGTGCGATTCGTAAATAGTTTGAACGGACAAGAAAGGAGTAGACGTGACGACAGGCACTTGGTTCTGATTAGGATTCAATAAACGCAAGAAAGCCAGTTGTTGAAGCTGTTCCGGACTGAGCTGTTGTTGCGGGTCTTTAAACGGAGGAGGAGTAACACTGGGTATGGGTAACATTGTCTGCAGAGGATCTGTCTGGTTGTTAGGAGAAGGTAAGGCTCTAGCTACTGGTACGTCATCGTCGTCTTCATCCTCATTGTTGTTATTATCACCAAATTCAAGTTCCAAATGTAATTCTGAACCGGCTTCATCGAGTTTGGTATTAAATTCATTTAGTGTCTTACTAGGTATAAACTGGAAAAGTTCGGTAGGAGGTAAAGTTTTTGTTGCAGTAACTAATTTAGTTACTTCGTAGGTCTGGACTAGGGTCATGGTGGTCGTGTTACTCTCCCTCACCACAGGAAGTAAATGAGTTTTTAGTAAGATTTCACTCGTACTGAACGTCTCCGTCATAGTTTCCAGTGGAAGAGTTTCGTCTCCAGCAATAGCAATTGGAGGCAGAGTGGCAATACTAGCATCTTTATCGTAAGCGGGTTTCGTCGTCAAAATATTTTCGGTAAGAGGTTCAGAAGAGTTTAATGGGGTTTCAGTCGGCTCGATCAGAACTTTCTCTATTGTTGACGTAACAGTAATATACCTCGTATTCTTAACTGTGCCAACCTAAAATAAACAAAAACATGTTAGTTTTAGTTTGTATTATTAATAAAAGACCTATCAAACAACATTATTAGTTGATTTGACGGAGATTTTGTGGTATACGTACAACATGATTATGACAAAATAACATACAACTAGTTTACAATACAATAATATGGTGGCGAGGAAGAGACACATGTTCAATAATCTAGTAACTATGTCTCTAGGAATTCCCAATGGGTGTAAGATAAAAGTCAGGGTGTAAGATCATTTTCAACAGACTTTGCCAAAGTCAGTGACTAGTAATCACGGACCATTGCTGGCTAATCATCGAGATTACTACCATGGTTTACTTAATAGCTCGTATATTAACATACGCAGTCTCACTGTCGTATGTTAATATACGACAGTATATTATATATATTGTCGCAGTCGTATATTGTAATATACGACTGCTTGTGTCGCAGTCTCTGCTGCGACACGAACAGTGGTGGAGTGAGCCAAAAAGGCCCCAAACTAACATAGGCCCAATATGATAGAGGGGGGTCCTATATCCTGCATACATAAGAGGCTATAGCTGCATACATAAGAGAAATACTTAAATGAGAAATGGCTTGTTACCTGGAAGGTATAGGGTGATTTGATTGTAGCGATTTCATAGTAGACATTGCTGAAATCAGGAGGAGTAGATATATCTACTTTAATGGTTTGTATTGGCAGAGATGGAGTCGGCGTTGAAGTCGATTGAACTTCAGGATTAGGGTCTGCCAAGTTTTCACTTTGCTCCAAATCGGGAAGATTGGGAGTTGCCTGAAGTGATGGACTTTCATCACCGTCTTGTCTCCTTATGGAGACCCTGGGCTTAGGACTGCTCTTGTATTGCCACCTTCCTTGAGGTCTAGTCAATTTAAATTTGTAGAGACTCGTGGATGATTCTCCTCTTTCGACTTGACTAGGTTTCGGCTTGAAACGTCTCGAACCAGTCTCGATACTATTCGGTATGTGACTGCTAGTGGCGTATGACGCTGTTGATGATCTGTGTCTGTGGAATCTACGCGTTGGTCCAGATGCTTCAGAAAATACCGATACAGTTGGTATTTCGCTTGAGCTACTAGGTCTGTTAAACCTATTGTGGGATAACCTAGAACAAATAAAATTAATTTAATTTTTATTTTACAGTAAGACCGATGATCTATTAAAATATATAAATAAAGGCTAATTAATCAGATATGATAAACATTACTAGAAAATAGAGGCTATTGTATTAGCAGCAAAAGTAAAAATAATCAGAGGTCAAAACACGAATTTAATGATTAAATTATTGAATTTTTAGCTGTTTATTAAGTTAATCGCACAGTTTAATGAAAATCGACTTGTGTAGATCGGCTTGAATAAACCGTTTAAATGCGCCTCTAAAAAGGCGAGCAATAACAGTCAATAATGCATTAGATTAAAATAATCACAATCAACATGAAAACATCAAACGAAAACAGCCTAATCTTTGGCTCGAGTGATACTTTATAATTCAAGTAAAAATAAGTCAAGTTTGTGTCTTGACTAAGATGCTTACTTAAATGCAGGTCTGGAACTGCTAGACTTCTTATTATAAACTTGTTCAGAGGTAATTTCTTGTTGAACTCTAGAAGTCCTTTGAAGTCTATTCTTAAACGGAGGAGAGACGGCGGGTCTTCTTGATTGTCTTACTAAGTTCTGAGACGGAGGGGTCGTGAATAATGCTTCTAAAGGCAAACTATCTTCAAGTACGCTGGGCTCTAAAGCCAATTTTGTTTTCAAATTATGAGCGGCAGTTTTATGCAATGTCGGAGTTACTTTGTTGACTATATGTGAACTGCTTTTTAAAATTTGAGCGTATTTCCCAGATATGTATGTACCAATGACACTGGTTTCATGGACTGTCGTGATGCCTTCTTTAACAATTGTTCCTCCAAGTTTTGTGACTAATCCAGTAACTCCAGATTTAGCTTTCGTTGGCAATAACTCAGGAATCTGGAAAAAAGACACAAGGTGCTAACTGAAATCTTTAAGGCACTTTCATTAATAATGCATTTACTTATCACCCCTCCATTAATAAATCTCAATAGCTTCTAAATGCATTATTTTGAAAATTTATGCATCAAAATTTTATGACCATACTTTCCGGACCTCGTAAAATACCTATAATAAATGAATAATAATATGAATGATAATAAATACCCATAATATGAATGATATTAGCTGTTATATCCTCCTTATTAATTCAGTTTCTTTGGGTTTTATAGTCTTAACCTTCCGCAAAGGTTTTGCTTATTTTACGACGAAAACCACAAGAATCATTAAGAGAAAAATATTACATCCTTTTGAAGGATGCGTTAATAATGCGTTCTTTTGAAGGATGCGTCAGTCGAATGCATTTTTTTTTTTAGTTATGATTAGTATTATAATTACTTACATGAAGGCATTTAAAAACAATCCAAATTGACATTAGTAATCTTTTTAGCGAGTCTATTCACTTTATTTAACACTTATAATGCCATCTCTATAAATTTAAAATGTTGATGTAACTTTTAAATTAGTAAAAAAACACAGGATTACCAACAATTGGTAGAATCCACTATCTTTTGAAGAAAAGGTTATCATACATATTAATTTCTAACAGGTTTACACATAGTTAATTTGAAATTGAATATGCAAATGTTGTAAAGAAATTATTGCTTTTTAGTACCAATGGCGAAGGTTTAGTTCTTCTGGCAATGATCGCGTCAAGGTCTATGAGTAATCGTTGGGTTCTACATTGAGAGATATCTAAAACTCTGTGGATGTTAAACATCATGGAAGCAAGTACAGTTGTATAGTACATCATAGATAAAAATACAGTTGTATAGCTGTACATCATAGATGAGACCACAGCTGTTGTACATCATAGATGAGACCACAGTTGTACAGCTGTACATCATAGAAGAGACCACAGTTGTACAGCTGTATCATAGAAGAGACACAGTTGTACAGCTGTACATCATAGATAAAACCACTGTAATCATAGAGAGACCACAGTTGTAAGCGTACATCATGATTGTACAGCTGTACATCATAGATGATTGTACAGCTGTATCATAGATGAGACCAGTTGTACAGCTGTACATCATAGATGAGACCACAGTTGTACAGCTGTACATCATAGATGAAAAAGTTGTACAGCTGTACATCATAGATGATTGCAGCTGTACATCATAGATGTGTACAGCTGTTGTTCATAGATGAGTGTGCAGTTGTACAGCCTTACATCTGTAATGTACAGCTGTACATCATGGATGAAAGTACAGTTGTCCAGTTGTAGATCATAAAAGTACAGTTGTACATCTTAAAAATACAGTTGTACATAATAGTTGTGCGCTTCCTACAGTTGATGCGAAATGTTGAATACATTATCTTTGTTGGTGCCGTCATTGCCGAAAGATCTAAACCTTCATGTCAACTAATGCGGGAGCTTACTCATAGTTTATTATTACCTTATATGTTTCTTCTATTAATTCAGAAGGTTGTTTGGATAATAGTTCAAATTCGGATTGGTCGAGATTGTTATCGTAAATACCAGATTCATCAGATAAACCAGATGAAACAACTTCAACTTTAGATGAAATTATCGGAGGGGATTTGAGTTCAACCTTAGAATGTGCGATATTCTTAGGACGCTGCTTTTCTTGGTGATCGAGATTTTTAGCTTTCGGTGTTTGGGATTTTCCACTTGCTAACACCTTTTTACCACCTTCTGGTTTAGGTGCATCTTTAGTCTGTTGTTTCGGCGTGACAACTGGTTTGTTAACTATGGTCGAACTTGCTTCCCTGACTTCAACTTTAGATGATAAGATAACTGGGGCTTGGGTAGAAGATGTTTTTACTTCAACTACACTAGATACTTTGCTGGCTAATACGGGTTCCTCAGTTTTCGCTACCTTTTCAACTGTTGGCACTATCGCTATTTCTAAACAAAAAAGGTTAATTATACAATGCTATCTTAGAGGGTCACAGAGATCTTATGTAACATTTAATCATTCGCAAAAGCTGTTTATTAAGCTATATAGAAATATATAGTATATAAAAATATAATGTATAGAAATACATTTCATTTAAAATCGAAGTAAGGATTGACATGTATAAAACTAAACAGTTGCTTTATGTTCTCTCTTCGGGTAAAGGCGACCGGATGATAAAAAAAAAAAAATCGGCGCATCGTGAATGTAATGCGATTGCTTTTTGACACAATATAATTGTGCGAGAGAAAATGTAACAAGCAAAATGCAATGCTACACCTGGGAACTTTTCCATCATTCAACATTCGTCATCATTGATGCCTCGACATAATACCATGTCCCACTCTTTTTTGTTACGTCTAACTCATCAGGGCGCCCACAGAGCCTGAACTCACTTAGGCCCCCAAATTAAATTTGATCAAATATCCGAAGAATATTTACCATTAATACTTGACATTAGCAGAGACGACCGGTGCTCTCTTACCGCCATCATGTATGGCAAGCAAATCGTATTTGATAATTATAATAATTAATTATAATTATTTGATACTACTGCAAAAGATGAATTGTTGACATAATATAATTTTTGTTATATTTTCTACGTATCTCTCGCACGATAATATTGTCAACTATTCATGTTATGCAAAACTCGGTAGTATCAAATGATATGCGATTGCCTTATGTTCATCTTCTAAAGAGCCATTACGCATACCTCTAATGATTAAATTGTGGCGCAAGCATAGACACAGTTCAGACGAAAAGAGTCGCTACTAGCTTGATACTTGGCGTTGTAATCACCTGATTTTCAACTCATTCTCTGTTATAGTTTAAATTTTCTTTAAACGGTGACGGTACTTGGTCATCATCCTGAGGCCGAAAGTCCAATCCACCAAGAAATTTGAGGCTTACACCCAGGTGAGCATTTTCTCAATCTTTGCTGAGAAAAATTAAGCTTCCTGGGAGAGGAAAATTCTATTTTAAAGCCACAAGTTTGTAAAGCCACAAGCCCATCTCTCAGGTTTGGTATAGCCATTACGTGGCAGATGCCACTAGCCCAAACTAATATTAAAAAAAATATTATTATCACATAAATAAAATTTTCTCGGCATTTTTACGGTTCAAATAAGTTTGGTATCCTTAATTTTCATATATTCATTATCTAATAAATAACAAATAGATTACCTGCAGGTTGACTCTGAGGAGAAAAGACCATAACAGTATTTGCTATGGTCGTTGTAAAATCCAAGAATCCATATACAGTTTGTGTTATTAAATTATCTGGTGCATTGTCACCTGGAGCTCCGTGAACTAGGCTCACTCCACATAGTAATGTTAGTCCTGCTCTCACAAGAAACATTCAATAAATTAAAAATAAATATTTTACACTAATAAAACCACAGCCTAGGCTGATTTTGTCAGATGAATTGTTTAAAATTACAAATTTTATTTTAAAGATCAATTTAATGGTCAATTATGAATTTATTTATTTGACACATATGTTGCGACTCCTAGGTGTGTAACATGTATCTAATGCTACTCTTCAATTATTCCATAGCACAATATAGTTGTGCGAGAGACACCTAGGAAATGTAGCAAGCTCTGTCGGTGCCCAGATGAATTTGACGTAACGAAACAGAGAGGGACATGACAATATGTCGAGGCATCAATGATGACAAATATCGAATGATGGAACAGTTCCCAGATGTAGCATTGCATTTTGATTGATACATTTCCTAGGTGTCTCTCGCACAATTATATTGTGTCAACTATTCATGTTTTGCGAAACTCGGTAGTATCAAATGATATATTCCATAGCACGTCATTACCAATTTTAATGAATGTTGCATAATAACATTTTCAGCCCTATATTGTAAATTGTTAATTAATTGTATAAATGTATTGTATTTATATATGTATGTAATGTATTTGTATTAATTGTAATTGTATAAAATATTATCCTTTGATTAAATAGATGCAATATGCTATGCATAAAATCTTTTGTTTAATTTGTTGTCAGCATATTATTAAAAGTAATAAACGTCTTAATGTCATAAGTATTTGTGTCACCAATGTAGACATGAGTATACCTGGCTTTGGCTTCGGGAGACATATAGGAATTTTAAGAAGTAAAAAGTTGTTACAAGTAATAAACGTCTGTTGAACATGCAAATGCATCATGCTAGCGCATTACAATCAAGCCCAGAATATTGCTGTAGTATATTGGTTTATTTTGTCATATTTAATTAGAAGCTTATCTTAGGATCAATGGTTTTCCTCATAAGAAACTCAAACAAGAGGCATGTCTCTGCCTTGCAGGCCTTCCGACCACTTTGTTGGTCCATTAGGATTATTCGAAGTATCTTATCTATCAAGGGTCTAAAGTCACGAGCTTATAGCGTTTTCGGCACTCTTCCAGATTAGGTGTCCCCTTAGGGGTTGACAACGACCCAAATGTAAGCCAGGCTACCACCCTAGTTATCTTGGCAGACTTAAACGTCTTCTGCACCGGGGATGATCCACAGAGGGTTGCAAATGACGTCACTGTGGCCAGGGAAGGTTGTGTAGGGGTACAGTGACGTCACTGGTCAGTCACATGGGGTTGTCACTGACCTCTGTGGATGATCCTTGGGAAGAGGAAGTCCGGAGTGGGGAGTCTGGAAAGATATATAAGGGCAGCTGGTGGGGGAGTCAGTCAGTCCTTTCGCACTAGTCACAGGGTGAGGACCTCCACCTACTGACCTTCACCTTTCGCAGGCTCCCAACTGGGGACCCTCTGGGGCGTTCGCTCTCATTTTGCTTTCATTTCGCTCTCATTTTGCTTTCATTTCGCTCTCTTTCGCTTATTGTTAATAAAAAGCTTTAATGATGACGTAGTAGTTTTTTTGGGCCTTAGGCCTTTCCCCAGACTGGGCTTGCGAAGGGAGGTTGAGTATGGGTTAGCAGGGCTAGCTTATAAGCCTGGACAGGTAAGCCAGGGACTGGGGCCAGAAAGTACTTGAAACCTTTGGCATACTGGGTTCTCCTTTCGCTATACACTTAGAACCTTTGTCAATTGGTTTCCCTTTCGCTAACAGTACTTGAAACCTTATACTGGAACTTAGAACCTTTGTCAAACTTGGTTTCCCTTCGCTAACAGTACTTGAACCTTTGGCATACTGGGTTCTCCTTTCGCTATACACTTAGAACCTTTGTCAAACTTGGTTTCCCTTTCGCTAACAGTACTTGGAACCTTTGGCATACTGGGTTCTCCTTTCGCTATACACTTAGAACCTTTGTCAAACTTGGTTTCCCTTTCGCTAACAGTACTTGGAACCTTTGGCATACTGGGTTCTCCTTTCGCTATACACTTAGAACCTTGTCAAACTTGAAACTTTTTGGGTTTCTTTCGCTATAACTTGGGTTTCCCTTTCGCTAACAGTACTTGAACCTTTGGCATACTGGTTCTCCTTTCGCTATACACTTAGAACCTTTGTCAAACTTGGTTTCCCTTTCGCTAACAGTACTTGAAACTTTGGCATACTGGGTTCTCTTTCTCCTTTGTCAAACTTGGTTTCCCTTTCGCTAACAGTACTTGAACCTTTGGCAACTGGGTTCTCCTTTCGCTATGAACCTTTCAAACTTGGTTTCCCTTTCGCTAACTGTACTTGAAACCTTTGGCATACTGGGTTCTCCTTTCGCTATACACTTAGAACCTTTGTCAAGCATGGTGTCCCTGTGCCTCAGTACTGGTAACCTTGTCTGGCTTACTCTAATGTAGAAACTATTCACTATCACAAAATTATTTAGTATTTTTTTTTTTATTTTATTATTTGGCCAAGAATTTTGACTCAGACTTTTGAGTTGTCTCTTTACCACTTATTTTGAAGTGACTGGCGACCGTGAATAGGTTTATTGACCCCAAGGCTGGACTCAGTTACAGTCCCCCTTGGTGATGTTCCGCACAGTCATTCTAAGTACTTATTGTGCCAGACGCCTGTAGTTGGGCGTCCAAGACTGTCGGCGGATGTCAAAGTGGCGACCGTGACAGGACTGTCGATTTAATCTTGTTGCTTTGCCTGTATTTAACTTTCGGACATATAGATATATATTGTTTACTCTAAATTATTTTGTGATAGTGTAGGTATGATTTTAGATTTTCCCCTTTCAGTCCTAATTAGGGTTAGGTTTGGCCCAGTCATTTATAATAACAGACTAGATATTGTGTCTGTTATCGCTTAAAAGCGTTATAGTCTTTGATATTTAGCATAATTTTGTTAATTTTGCTTTATTTTATAATTATCCTTTCCCCCTTAATGAATGCTTCTTACTAAGATTATTAAGTGTGATTATTCGTACTAGATTCAAAGTGCAGTGAACTATGTTATAGTGCTAGTGAGTGAATAGTATTGAAGTGTGTTGTAAAAATTTAGTGTTGCTAAAGTTAGTGTTAACAGTTCGAAATGTATTCCAAAAGGTTGTGCGAACTTACGGTAGCCGAAATAAAATACGAATTAGATAAACGTGGCGCAAGTGTTCGAGGAACGGCCTGCGATCTGTTAATTCGATTAGAAGCTAATTCGAAACTCAGGAGTAAACCCGATGGACTATACGTTCTGGATCCCTGACGAGACGGGGTCAGAATCTGATCTTCCTCTAGGGTCCCCGTTTCTAGCCGACTTGTTAGGAGGTACTGAACCTTTCTTACGTGGACCACCACCGTTAGTCCCGTTACCTGAAGGTGTCAGCGGAGCCACATCGAGTCAACCACTCGACCCATGGAATATGCCTAGCTGCTCAACAGGTGAACCACCAGCAGTAGCATCGAACGAGCCTTCGAGCATCGGAGAACCGAATAAACCCGAGCAAAGCCTGATGCAACCTCCTAAAAGTCATTTGCCGTTGCAGTATCTTAACTCAGCTTCCCGACAATCTAACCCATTTACTAAAAACGATACACCTACGTTAGGAAACGTGGTGAGCGTGGATGCTCGAACCATTGGAAACATCAATCAGCCACCAATAGTAACCTTTTCATCGCCCATCGCACCTGAGCAGTCTCACCCATCGAACCGAAGAAATAACGAGACCTGCAAGATGTTTCTCCATACTTCCACCACTCAACGATCCGCAGCCTATCCAAAATAGGGAGAGAAGTGTGTGGCATCAGGCACCGTTCGAATCGCTCGCTCGACCTCATAACCCACCGCCACCTCAAGGTCTACCTGCCGCACCAGTCGTGAGTTCTAACGACATAGCTACGTTAATTCAAGCGTTCGTACAACAGTCTGTGGAGAACCGCGCGCTCATACAAAGCTTTGTTCAACGCTTAGATGAGCCCAAACAGAAGGACTGGGACCCAGCCCTACTAGACTATATAATGCTACCTTTTGGGGGGCGCGTTTATGAAGACCCTATCAAAGTGATAGCTAAATGGGAAACGGGCTTAAAAGAAAACAGAGTCCCGAGGTCTTGCTGGGTGGAAGTGGCTCTGAAGTATGTTTCTCAAGAGGTACTGAGCAACTGGCGTTCCCAATGCATCCTGGATGCTACTTGGACTGAATTTATTGACTTTATCAAAGTTAGATACTCTGCTCCAAGCGACGTGTCGCAATTAAAAGCCAACTATCACGGTGTAAGGCAAAAGGAAGGCGAAGGTGTCGAGCAGTTTCTACGCGAGAAGTTCGCTATATTCAAAAGGATATACTCTGAAGATCCGGAATCCGTGTTTATAGAACAAGTAACTGAGTTAGTTTTGTCGCCTCTTCGACAACTTCTGAGACTCCGAGAACCCAAGTCAGCTAACGACTTTATTGCTATGGCCCGAAGGTTGGAAGCAGACCAGTTTGACCGGCCATCGACATCGAAGGCTTCAAACTTCGTCGAAGCCAACCCTGCAACCAACCCAAGCCGTATGAGAAAAGTGATCGTCGACCAGAATATTCCGCTCCGCGCCACCATAATAAGCCAGAAATGGAAAGAAATTCAGGGTACCGACCGGATAACCGAAAGAACGAAAATTATCCCAATTACTACAAATGGCGGAATCCGCAATATGGTAGCAATGGAAATAAACCTCAGCCACCTACTGGTAGCAACCAAGAAACTGGCCCAAGTAACGCTCGCGGCACTAACCCACAACTACGACATCTAACTATGTCCGACAATGATACGAGCCCGCGACTGGCTTTTAGACTGAGCGACGGACGCGAACGTATGGCACTGGTAGACACCCAAGCGTCTACGTCATTTATCAGTGAGGAACTAGCCAATCATCCCGATGTTAACGTAATTTCACGAGTCGAAAGAAAAATAAACTTCGGTTCTTTTACAACCTGTGGCAAATCCGAAGGACAAACTTCCTTCATGATAGAGATCCAAGGAAGACGGTACCTTGTGGAAGCAGAGATCCTTAAAGACTCTACCTACCCTCTGTTATTAGGAGAAACCTGGCTACGCCAGCATGCGGTAGTAATTGATTACTGTAGCTACACATGCTCTATCGGCAGAAAGGAGCGGACCACAGTTAGTTGGCGTTCTGTGCCGCAAGAAATAGGCGACTTCACCATCCCAGAGGTGAAGATTGCCGCGTTGAAGAGACCCTTCAACGCGAACAGGTGAAGGAAGTGTTACACACGTACGCTCCGTGCTTTCAAGGACTCGGAAGAACGCGATCGGTTGTTCATAAAATTAAACTCCGTGACCCCACGCCTCGTAGGCAGCATCCTTACAAATACAACGAAGAGAAGAGGGCAGAAATAGCTAAGCAAGTCAGGGAATTGGAAGCTGATGGATTGATACAACCAAGCGAGTCGCCTTGGTCGAGTCCTGTAGTACTAGTCAAAAAGAAGAACGGGGAGTTCAGGATGTGTGTCGATTATCGACGAGTTAACGAAGTAACCGAAGACGATGCTTACCCGATGCCAGACTTGCGAGAGCAATTACACACTCTGGGAGAATCGCGTTACTTTACGAAGTTTGATCTTAAGTCTGGTTTTTGGCAGGTAGAAATGGATTTGGAGTCTCGACCAATCACGGCTTTCTCTACCCCACTCGGCTTGTACGAGTTTGTTGTCATGCCTTTTGGGCTGAAGGGTAGTCCTACCTCCTTTCAGAGGCTCACAGAAAAGGTTCTTCGAGGATATATAGGGCATTTCGCGAAAGTCTACATGGATGACTTCATCGTATACAGCAAGACATGGGAAGATCATTTGTGCCACATCAGTTTAGTGTTGGAGCGTCTCATTCGGCACCACTTGACATGCAAAATCAGCAAATGCAGTATTGGAGCTCAACAGATAGAATTTTTAGGCCATATTATCTCGACCGACGGGATCTCTACTCACCCGGAGAAATTACAAGCCATTGCGGACTTCCCTACCCCGAGGAATAAGAAGGGGATACGGCAGTTTCTGGGATTGTGTCAATGGTATGGAGAATTCGTAGACCATTTAGCCGACATTGCAGCTCCTCTCACCCATTTAAGTAGGAATACGGTCAGATGGCGTTGGGGACACGCCGAAGAAAATGCGTTTTTGGCACTGAAGGAAAGGCTTTATAACGCACCTAGCCTATCCCATTACGACCCAAATCTGCCCTTGGTATTGCAGACAGACGCGTCTGAAATTGGATTAGGAGCGGTGCTGTTTCAGGAAACCGACCAGAAACGTGTGTTAGGCTTCGCTAGCCGTAAACTGAACGATGCAGAAACTCGGTATACCGCGTTTGAACGAGAAGCTCTGGCAGTCATTTGGGCCGTAGGGAAATTCCGCCCAATGCTGGAAGGCCGGAAGTTCATTCTAATAACGGACAACAGCGCTCTTACGTGGATGATTAAGAACAAAGATGTCAACAGTAAGGTTCACCGATGGTTCCTGTCCCTCATGGTTTATCAATTTGAGCTGCAGCACCGACCAGGTAAATTTAATCAAGCTGCCGATGCTTTGTCAAGGGTGCCAGTGGGTGAGGCAGAAGACGAACTCCTGGATGTGATGACGCCACCCAGGCAACACACCGTCAAAGCCACGAATCTCTGTGCGGCGAAGACGCAAGAATCTTCCGATATACTTGATAGGGTCGCAGCGGAGCAAGACCGAGACCCCAAACTCAGAAAAATCTACCATTGGTTAAAGGAAGGGACATCCCCTAAGTACGCCCGGGAAAGGCGAACCTAGCTCCGGCAGAAACACCGTTACCTAATCGTGAGGGAAAGTATTTATTATAAGGATGACCACGAACTACGTTTGTACGCGCCCTCTCATTTAAGAGAAGAGTTGTTGAAGAGGTATCACGACCACCCTTTGGCAGGTCATCCCGGATGCCAAGAAACAATTTATGCTCTGAGAAGACGCGTTTACTGGCCAGGCATGGTGAAGGAGGCCCGACGTTACGTGCGATCATGTCATATTTGTACGGTAAACAAACCACTTACTGGCCAGCCCCGTGCGCCGTTGATTCCGCGGAAAACTCAAGATACGTGGGAAGTAGGGGCCGTTGATCTAATGGGTCCGTACCCTCGATCCAGATCCGGAAAAACCAATCTGTTAGTCTATACCGACGTTCACAGCCGATGGGTTGAGGCTTTTCCAATGGCCACTGTGACTTCTGGAAAGATCATCAAACTCTTAGAAAGGGAAGTATTTTCGCGCTTCGGTTATCCCAAGGCTATCCTGAGCGATAATGGCCCACAATTCACCTCGAAAGAATGGTCCGAGACGGTGGTGAGGCGATGGAGATGCGAACTTTGGACTACCGCCATATACCAGCCTTGTGAAAACCCCACAGAACGCAGGAACCAGGAGATCAAAAAGGGCATCCGAATAGCCTTAGACGGCGAGAACCACAACCGTTGGGATGAGGCTATACCAGAAATTCTATTTCATCTTCGGCAAAGAAGAAACACGGTCTTAGAAGCTTCGCCAGCGGATGTCATGTTAGGACGCCCTTTGAAACAACCGGGAGATTGGTCGGGAGTCGTTAACCCTCCGGGTGAGATACCTCGACAAATATCGACCGTTCCAGCTGACGAGCCGGGGAACATACCAGGTAGTTCTCACACCCATTCCTTTGCGCCAGGGGATCAGGTTTTGGTACGGAATCACCCTCAATCTGACAAGACCTAAGGTTTCCACGCGGGTTTCGCGCCTAAGTATAAGGGGCCTTTCGACGTATTACAGAGGACTGGTAGAAATACGTACCTGGTAGACCTAGGAGGAGGACGCTCAGCGAAGCTGTGTAGAGACGATCTAAAAAGGTTCGTCTTGCGCGAGCAAGGCTCTTAACATTGTTATAATAATTACTAATCTGTTGCAGTGGTGTTAGTGTTTATTTAAGTTAATTATTAGACGTGTAAGTGTAGTGGAATTCATAATAGTCTTAGTAAGATAGCTCATAGCATTCTTTTGTTGAGTTTTTATATACGAGATGAGCCCATGGAACTCTCTCCTTTATTTTCCTTTTTGTTCGATTCTTTTATTGTTACGCTCTACAGGCTAGCCCTGCTGTAACCCATGCTTCATTTCAGTTTCAGGTTCCTAGTTTAGTTTAAGTGTTAGTGATAGATAGTGTAATTTTAGTTTATCATGTCGAGTGATAAGGAACATTCGTCGTTTAAAAGAGCGCGGGAGGCATATGAAGAAATCGCAAGAAACACTCGGAAGATAGTTTTTTTGGAGAGTAACGAGGATCCTCTCTTATTGCGAGCGGGGCCCTCGGGCGTGAGGGCCGGGGCGGTTAGGGTTCGTGGTGCGCTGATGGGGCGGAGCAGTTGGGTAGGATGGAACACGGGGAGACTCAAAGGAAACTTTTGAGCCTCAGACTGAGTGGTCTAGTCCCGCCCCACTGGACCTGCCTCCTCCGTCGTTGCCGCAGCCCAGCGGTTACGTCCCGGCTCCTCAAGCCTTGAGGGATCCTCGTCTGCGCAGGGGGATTGGCGAAGTTGTTGAAAACGGCGAACTTTTGGACGCGGATGCCACTGGGAGTCCTGAGTTGGGTGCGGGGGCAAGGCCCCATACCTTGATTTTAAGTTGGGGTTATCAAACCCATTATAGGTGGAACCCCATCCCTAGGGCTAGATCTTGGGCCACAAACACCTATATAAACCAGTGGGAAAAGGAGTGCGGCCCCGTAGGAGAAGGCCATCGTGAGACCGTCAGCCAGCCTGTAAGCGAGAGAGGCGTCACGCATCGTGCAGCCCAAACAGACGTAGCTCAAATCAAGGAAGCAGCTAGACCTCATTCCAACGCCGGTGGGTTGAATCTAGAGATTTCCTTGCCTGGCCCGTCGAGAGGACGCAGTGGATTCAACCCGGGGGGCGTCAAACGGCCGTCAACCGCCCCTGAAGGTGAGCAACGTGACGACTCCAGAGGTTGGGCGTCCCAGACTGTCGGCGGATGTCAAAGTGGCGACCGTGAATAGGTTTATTGACCCCAAGGCTGGACTCAGTTACAGTCCCCCTTGGTGATGTTCCGCACAGTCATTCTAAGTACTTATTGTGCCAGACGCCTGTAGTTGGGCGTCCCAGACTGTCGGCGGATGTCAGGGTCATCTAAACTAGCTTTGGTGTCATATGGTAAATAGATAGTTTAGGTGTCACTTGTGTTTATTTACTTTTTGAACATTAATTAATCATAAAATGGATATATTTTCCATTAATTTGCAATCATACGGACAGATGGGAACCAGGGGGTTATGGGTGGGGGGTAATACACTGGAAAAGGATACATTTTCCTTTCATTAGCAATCTTTCGGGACTGATGGGAACCAGGGGTTTATGGGTGGGGGGTAATACACTAAAAAATGGTTATTTAACCTTCAAAAAATCATTTTTCAGTCTAAGTGACCCCACAATGTTCAATAGCTTAAAAGGTGTCACTTAATCTGGAAAAGAGACTATAGGATCCTTTTCCAGTTTAGGTGACCCCACAATGTTCGATAGCTTAAAAGGTGTCATCTAATCTGGAAAAGAGGCTATAGGGATCCTTTTCCAGTTTAGGTGTCCCTCAATGTTATAATAGATTGAAAGGTGTCATCTAATCTGGAAAAGAGGCTATAGGGATCCTTTTCCAGTTTAGGTGTCCCCTCAATGTTATAATAGATTGAAAGGTGTCATCTAATATGGAAAAGGCTATAGGGATCCTTTCCAGTCTAGGTGTCCCCTCAATTTTTATAATATATTGAAAGGTGTCATCTAATCTGGAAAAGAGGCTATAGGTATCCTTTTCCAGTCTAGGTGTCCCCTCAATTTTATAATATATTGAAAGGTGTCATCTAATCTGGACTGTCGCAGTTTTTCATAAAGATTAAATAGAGAGCGAATTGAGTGCCAATATGTGTGAACTTAAGCATAGGGAAATAATTACAGAGACAAAAAGCTCTGAGGTATCCCGTTCTCGATCATTTTATTTCTTTCTCTTTCATGTACTCTAATTTTAAGCGTTACAATGACTTTATGGAAGTTCTTTATTTATATTAATATAAATATGTCAATACAGCTTTTTGACATTTCTATTTTACATGTCACTTCACTTTTCATTAATATTTTTCCAAAGTTTTTCTTTTTTTTTCTTATTTATTGAAATAGCTTTATTAAAATGAATCAGTTAAAAGGAACCGCACTTTTTGAATACTCTCAATAAATCAGAAGGGACATTCAATCTATGGTTATAAGGTAAGTGTTTCCTTCCCTTTTATTAATTATATACTAAATATAATTAGTTTATTTTAGTAGTTTTCCTAATCTATTAAATTTGGAAATATATGGATTATAATTTAGTTTGCCTATTTATAAATATTTGTATCACTGTTTTTTTGACATTTGTTAAAAATTGTTTAGTACTAAGATAAATGCTTTTTATGGAACTACGCGTTTTTCCTGCATCTTGAATATATCATAATAAACTAAATATATTCAAATAATTAAAAGTATTATAATAATTATAATACATTTTCATCTTAAAAGATTTACAATTTATGATATTATTTATATAAAATTTTTGTTTTTGACTTTTCAGGTTAATGAACAGAGATTTCATCAAACCAGTAGCTAGGAGATGCTACCGCTGATCCACGTCATTCAAACTTTGGCGTCAATTTCCAAGAGGATCTCCTATTCCATCTACGGAATGAAGAGCTGGAAGCTGGTGAAATGGAATGAACTTGTTTGTATTAATTAATTAAAATGTATATTCCCTTGTTTTTATACATAAATATATTTAACCTCTAAATGGTGACTTATGGAACAGTTATATTCATCCATTTTGTAGAGTATTTTCCCCCTCCTATTAACCCCCTAGTTCCATTGGTCCCATTTTTATTTTTTTGGCCTTTAAAATAGGGGACACCTAATCTGGAAAAGTACCGCGTTTTCTAGCAAGGGTCTAAAGTCACGAGCTATAGCATTTGCTACCAAGGGTCTCAAGTCACGAGCTTATAGCATTTGCTACTAAGGGTCTAAAGTCACGAGCTTATAGCATTTTGCTACCAAGGTCTAAAGTCACGAGCTTATAGCATTTTCTACCAAGGGTCTAAAGTCACGAGCTTATAGCATTTTCTACCAAGGGTCTAAAGTCACGAGCTTATGCAGAGTTCATTAGAACTTATAGCAATTGCTACCAAGGGTTTCAAGTTACAAGATTATAGCTTTTGCTGCCGTGCGTCTAAATTCACGAGTCTAGCCTTATCTTTCGACTAAAAGATGGGCCAGCCATGAGGTTTTAGTTTTTGTTTTATCTGTTTTGGCATAGCCTGTTTTGGCAGATGCCCCTAGTAGTGGTTAATATCGAACTTATTAAGTATAAAAAAATTATATTTACCTCGAAAGAGGAAGACAATAGTAGATAACTTATTTCCCTTCATGTCGCATCATACAGCCATTGACCTAAACAAATAAATACACAATTATGCCTTAATTTTGTCAGTAAACAATACCATAAATTCTATAATTAATTGGGCGACTACTACACTAAGTTGTCAAAATAGGCTGTCTCACTCGGGTAACTCTAAGTTACCGAATAGTTGTCTCCATCGTTAACACTAAGTTGTCTCACTCGGTTAACTCTAAGTTACCGAACTAAGTTGTCTCCATCGGTTAACACTAAGTTGTCTCACTCGGTTAACTCTAAGTTACCGAACTAAGTTGTCTCCATCGGTTAACACTATGTTGTCTCACTCGGTTAACTCTAAGTTATCGAACTAAGTTCTCTCCATCGGTTAACACTAAGTTGTCTCACTCGGTTAACTCTAAGTTATCGAACTAAGTTCTCTCCATCGGTTAACACTAAGTTGTCTCACTCGGTTACTCTAAGTTATCGAAATAAGTTCTCTCCATCGGTTAACACTAAGTTGTCTCACTCGGTTTAACCTAAGTTATCGAACTAAGTTCTCTCCATCGGTTAACACTAAGTTGTCTCACTCGGTTAACTCTAAGTTATCGAACTAAGTATCCAGACACGCACGTATCCAGCCAGGACTTAAAGAGGAGGCAACACCAATCCCAGAGGAAGCGATGTTTCACAGATCTTCAAGTAAATAAAACTACTTATACATGAAATATTATAAAATAAAAGGGACAGACGATTTTTAAGTCGGGGACCCCGATTTAAATTTACAATAGATTATTTTTAGCATAAATATTGTTATTAATTAGCGAGTTATATTTAAAATATCATAATAATTTTGTAAAGTTCATTTATTGTAGAAAATAAAATGAACGCAAATAAACATAGAATAAGCTATAATAAAAGTGAAAATAATAGATAAGAAAAATAATAAGAGATATTTTTTGGAGTTAATCAGGCTAGTGCTTAATATTAAAAGCTGTCAATTTGGCTTTCTAACAATGAGTGAACTTAGAGCTAAAATGTTTTTCCTAAAGGCTGGGCATTCACTCTAGTGGTCATCCACTACCGAGGGTCTTTTTACGGCCTCAAAATCCATTTCAGGTCAAAAGAAGTAGTTTGGAGCCATAAATTATATTTTTTATTTTTTTTGGGGCATCACCTCCAATATTTAAGGGAGGCCAGACCAAAAACATTTTTTACTGGCTCAAAATCCATTTCAGATCAAAAGGCAATATTTCTTTTTAATTAAAAAAAGGCATTTTTTTAAAGGCAGCACCCTCTAAATTTAAAAGTACTTTTTACTCCCTTGGGAGTAAAAAGTAACAGTTGCCAGCTTAACTTAATAATCGACAAACTCAATAGTATATAATTATTTTAATTTAAAAACTAAGATACCTATAAATAAGAAGATATACAAGAATAAGATGTATAAAAAAAAGAATATACATTAACAATAATTTTAAGTAGAACTAGTGTAATGCTAATAATAATATAAGAATAAAATTTAAAAAAATATAAATTAGTTCTTTATTTAAAAGTAAAAAAAATAAGTTGCTATCCTGATTTTTTAAAATCATTTTAAGATTTGCATACTCATTGTTTTTTTTTTCGTCAAAATATCATTAAATCAAAGTTTTTTTAGTTTAAAACCTTAGCTTTAACTGTTTAACCTGTCTTAAACTTTTATAATTAGATTAAAATATTACTTATAACTGCTCTAATATTCTACTCTAATATTTCAATTATGTCAGATAATATTGTGAGCGATATTGACAAACTTTTTAACATTATGCACCGAGGGAGTAAAGAATGCTATTATTTCCCTTTGTTGTATTTTTTGTGTGTTTTGTTGTATTTTATTATATTTTTTTGGTGGGACCCCCTAATAAATTTAGAGGGCGCTGCCTTTAAAAAAAATGCCTTTTTTTTAATTAAAAAAAAATATTGCCTATTGATCTGAAATGGATTTTGAGCCAGTAAAAAATGTTTTTGGTCTGGCCTCCCTTATAAATATTGGAGGTGATGCCCCAAAAAAAAAATAAAAAATATAATTTATGGCTCCAAACTACTTCTTTTGACCTGAAATGGATTTTGAGACCGTAAAAAGACCCTCGGTAGTGGATGACCACTAGAGTGAATGCCCAGCCTTAAGGAAAAACATTTTAGCTCTAAGTTCACTCATTGTTAGAAAGCCAAATTGACAGCTTTTGATATTAAGCACTAGCCTGATTCTTTACTCTCTTAAATCTAGTCAATAAATTTCGTATTATATACCGTCTGGAGATAAATAACTTTTATGCTTATTTTTACTTTTCCTCCTTTATACCGTAGGTATATTGAAATAGTTTTGTGTTTGCAAAAATCTTAAATCTCCGGGATATCACCGGAGCTATAGGTTTCAGGTGTTTTTAAGACCTCCTGAGTGATTTTCACAAAGTTGTCTGTCTGTATGTGTGAGTGTCTGTCTGTTATCATCGTAGCTCCTAGGGTATTTATGCTGGAGGGTTGAATTTTTGCACACAAATTAGTCAATAGGTGCAGTTGTACTATTCAGAAAAAAACATTTTAGGACCTCATTAACCCGATAATAATGACAGTAAAAATTTCAGAAAATTATAAAACGCGAAAAAATGTTGCGATTGATTTGAGATTTAGCACGCATGTAGACTAACATGTGCCGGTTTCAATTTTTTTTAGCAAACACAATGCTTTTCCTATATACATTCGGTATAAATGAAGAAAAGTGAAAAAAATAAACTATATGACTTACTGGTTGTAAAAGGGATTTACTGGCAGTGACTGACGATTGAATCTGACTGGATAAACCACTTCTTTCACATATTTCAACCGCTGACTCGACCTGTAAACGACAAATTAAATCAATCATTAGTGAAATATAAGAATGTATTAAATGCATGATAGGCCAAAAGTGGATTTTATTGATTATGCTCAAACTTCTGAGCTTTAAGAACTTATACATGGCAGTACCTCATGTAAAGTTTGACTAGTTGTATATTGAACTGTAAAACATGAGTGATGACATCTGCCTACCTAGAGTTAAGGCAATGGTGCTACCTAGAATAAAGACTACTGCTACTATCTAATGTAAAGACAACAGCTACTACATTTATTAATACTTCCTTTATATTAACTGGCACTACCTAAAGTAAAAAGATCTGCTACTTCCTAGAGTAAAGACAACTGGTACTATCTAGAGTAAAGACAACTGGTACTACCTAATGTAAAACATTTGCTATTTCCTAGATTAAAGACAACTGGTACTACCTAAAGTAAAAACATCTGCTACTTCCTAGAGTAAAGACAACTGGTACTATCTAGAGTAAAGACAACTGGTTCTACCTAATGTAAAACATTTGCTATTTCCTAGATTAAAGACAACTGGCACTACCTAAAGTAAAAGATCTGCTACTCCTAGAGTAAACAACTGGTACTATCTAGGTAAAGACAACTGGTACTATCTAGAGTAAAGACAACTGGTACCACCTAATGTAAAACATTTGCTATTTCCTAGATTAAAGACAACTGGCACTACCTAAAGTAAAAAGATCTGGTACTTCCTAGAGTAAAGACAACTGGTACTATCTAGAGCAAAGACAACTGGTACTATCTAGAGTAAAGACAACTGGTACTACCTAATGTAAAACATTTGCTATTTCCTAGATTAAAGACAACTGGTACTACCTAAAGTAAAAACATCTGCTACTTCCTAGAGTAAAGACAACTGGTACTATCTAGAGTAAAGACAACTGGTACTACCTAATGTAAAAAATTTGCTATTTCCTAGATTAAAGACAACTGGCACTACCTAAAGTAAAAACATCTGCTACTTCCTAGAGTAAAGACAACTGGTACTATCTAGAGCAATGACAACTGGTACTATATAGAGTAAAGACAACTGTTACTACCTAGAGTAAAGACAACTGGTACTATCTAGAGCAATGACAACTGGTACTATATAGAGTAAAGACAACTGTTACTACCTAGAGTAAAGACAACTGGTACTATCTAGAGCAATGACAACTGGTACTAAGTAAAGACAACTGTTACACCTAGAGTAAAGACATCGGGTACTTTCAAGAATAAAAACAAAAGCTACTTTGTAAAATAAAGACATCTGCCACTACCTAGAGTAAAGACAACTGGTACAACACTTCACATGAATAAAGATGCAAAAAGGATCTTCATCTTAGATTACGCAACTAAGTTTATTGTTTTGTTAACGGAGTTTAATTGCCTTTTTAGTATTTTTCTTAAGCCTTAATTGTTTTTTAATAATTCTGAATGTAAATTATTTTATAAGAAACAATGATATAGTGCAATAAGGAACATTGCACATATAATAGAAGATTAAAGAGATGTTAAGGATATGCATATCATTATTCGCACGTTTTCAACGATTAATTTTCAATTTTCTTCCGTACATACATAACTACTGTTAATCAATTTATTTATTTGATTTGTGTTCAAATTTTGAATCTATTAATAAAAATCGGGTACGGGGTACCTCAGAACTTTTTCTCAATACATCGGATTCGCTACGCTCATAGATAGCTCGTCCTTAGATAGTAAATACATTCGTTTCATTCCCAGTGGTCATTTATCCAGGCACTGACCACCCTCGATACTGCTTAACTTTTATAATCCACTAAATATCATGGATAGCCTTGTTGTATTATAATGAAACTTAGTACACTAATTTATTACGTCAAGGGGTACACTTGTACCGAGTTTTAATTCAATTGGATTATATCTGGATGTTTTACAACTTTTTAAAAAACGTTTTCAAATCATTTGATAAACATTTAACTAATGCTGATTAGTTAACATAATTTTTCCGTGTTTTATGATTTTTCGAAATTTTGCTGAATCCTTATCTCGGGTTAATGACGTCATAAAGAAATACTTACCGAATAGTACAACTACAGTGGTAGACTGTTTTTTTACGAAATTTAACTCTCTAGCATATATATACTGGGCGCTACGATGATAACAGACACACACATACAGACAGACAACTATGCGAAAACCACTCAGAAGCCTTAAAAACGCTTGGAACGGTGACATCCCGGTTTCGGATTTTTTGCCATCACAATACTTTTCCTATTTACCTACGGTATAAATGAGGAAAAGAAATAACGCAGCTAAAAAAATAAGAATCAATGATAACGTAAGGTTTGTTGGTTTAACAGTTTTTCATAACGAATATAGGAGGCCGTAGATCATTCAACCGCGGCCTATTAGAATTCAATAGTTTGATTTCAGAAACGACATAAGCCCGACACAAAACTCAGTGATAGGATATAATAGTAAGGGGTTGCTCAGAGTGTACTTACGATTACATGCCATCCTGAAAGGTTATAAAATAATACATTACGTAACTATTAAAGAAGAAATAGCATGCGAGTTGTAGATTTGCACCACGCGAGCAATGCAAGCACGTCTTACTTGCATGCTGAGTACTGTACTTTATCTACTATTGTTAGCTATAATCTTATATTTACTTTCCTTCATCTCACCAGCACTGATGATGACCTTTTGGGGTTGAAAGCCGGCTTTGTTTTTTAATAAAGTAATCAAGTGGAGAGACTCTTTTATTTATCATTATATGGTGAACTCCTCTAGCGCTACTGTTTTGAATAATATTGTTAGCTATTAAAAAAGTTGTTAAAAGTAAGTTTATATCTTTCTTTAGACTTCGCCCGTATCAAATCGTTCATAGTGTTTTGGCCACAAAACGCCACAAATTAATTTAGGCGAAGTATTTTCTTCATTCATATCTGCCTTCGTGGCCGTGATCGTATAGGCACTCGATTTCGGCATCGGAGGTCCGAGGTTCGCTGCCCGGGCTATGCTCTAACATTATATGAATAGTATTTGTATTAAAATGATTTTGCCAACTTTAATTAACTCTTAGTGGATAGTAGATGTAACCCACCTAAGGTGGTTCCCTCACCCAATGGGCAGAAAGGCTCTAAAACAGGCATTTATTAATTTTATTTATTTTCATCATAGCCGCCCCCGTGGTCTAGGTCGTTAAAGCGTCAGTTATTATACTGATCTTGACATCTCGGAGGCCTGATTAAATATTACATACAATATGTAATATTTAAATTCTTAAAAAATATAGTTTATACTATTTGATGCTTGTAATGTTATAACCATATTATTCTTAAAGAAATTAACATAATTATAGTTCGACCCACGGTTAATATCAATTGACAGCGTGCGGCCCTCTGTGCCGATGCCGCATAGCGGCCAAGAGGCACTAGGTCTCTTGTTTAAAACTTAATTTTATTTTTAATGTTATATCGTTCTCAACTTATTTTTGTGTTAACCTTTATCTAGTTGATATACACTTTTTGTCTTTAATTTTAACTCACTAAATTGTTTATTATTTAATTCGTATCCTTTAATAATACATACCTTCTGGTAGCAGTTTTTTTATCATTACTCTAACTATTAACTTTTCTTATAGACTTAGTTTTTCTTTCTTTTTTTTCATTGTTTATTTTCCTTTATTTATTGTTGTGTTTTGCTATAGTTTACAAATGTGTATTTTTATTTGTTTCTTTTGTACTGTTTATTTATTCTATTTTTATATTGAATTTATTTCAAATTCGTTTTGTGTAATGTTGATATTTTTCTGCTTTATACGCCGCTGGTTCAGCATTATGACATTATAGAACGAATCTAAACAGGTAGAGTTCGGGAACGATTTGTGTAATTCATTTTTACTTATAAAAATGGCTCTTTTAGATCCTTGGTTTGCAAATAGTGTTTATAAAAAGGATGAGCTAAGAGAAGACACGACCTAACCTACTGACCTTATCACTTTGATTTAACAAAATATCAAAGCATTCTACTCATCACTGACAAAAGAAAATGTTTGTCTTGCTGGAGAGTGAGTAAGTTAAAAATTTATCCTCTTTCAGTTTGGTGAACAATTCCACACTTGTAGTGTGGAACCATAATATGGTGAACGAAAAAAAAGTTCTTGAAAAGCACTTCGCCTAAATGTTGGCTTTGAGTAAATGAGTGCGGGTAAAATGTTTGGAAGATAAATTTTAAGTATTTTCTCATTTTTGACTTATGCGACGCATAAGTCTAAGAGTTACTTACATTATTTTTTTTTGATATTTTATATTGAGTAATGCGACAACAATTATTGTTACAAGTATTAGAGTTAATATAGTTTCATGGCTTAAGAAGTGTGGTAAGAGGAACAATCCACTGATTGCACTCTGGCGGGAGTTGATAGATGAATTATTTAGTATATGGGATATTATAGTAATAATTATATTGGAAGAGATATATTGGATATAGATACATAATATGATAGATTTAGATAAAAATTAATTCGGATAAAATATATAAGTTAGATAGGTAATAAGTTTTAAGATCCTGCAGCCCCCGACACCAAGTGTTCACAATGAAGCATATGATGCTTCCTAGTCCCTCCTGATGTTGGAAGCTGTAAAACTTAAATAGGGGGAATTATATTTATATTCAAATTTGAAAATTGATGCATTGAAATTCAATGTATTTTTTATTTATTACAAAATTAATAAATTATTATTATTATCTTAGTCAACCAAATATACTTAAAGCCTAGCTTCTTAACTAGGGGATATGAGGAAGGTAGGCTTTGTTTTATCTCTCTTATAATTGACTAATATAAGTCAATTAGTCTAACTAATAAAAGACTGCTTAGTCTAATTTAAGACTAATTTTAGTCTTTTATTAGACCGCAATAACAAGATACTCAAAACCTAGCTTCCAAAAGTTTGTTTGAAAGCGAGATATGTTTTAGTAGTTTAATTAAACAGGATTATCTGTAAAAATAATTGTTTAATTATTCTAGTTACGATTAGTAGAACTCCTCGTGAGCTTACATTTTAAATTCTGGTAGCAAAAACTTAATTTCCTTATTTGAAACTAGGACAGATGATAAGCTAGTAAATCCCATTACTCATCAACGAAACACTTAGGCCCGTATTCAAAGACATTTTCCTAACATTTTCCTTACAGTTACATTTAGGTTTACAGTTTACGTAAGGACAATGTTAGGTCTCCTTAAGAAGGCCTTAAGGAAAATGTTAGGTTTACAGTTTACGTAAGGAAAATGTAAGGCCCCTTAAGGAGCCCTTAAGGAAAATGTTAGGTTACAGTTACATTTAGGTTTACAGTTTAGGTAAGGAAAATGTTAGGTCTCCTTAAGGAAGCCTTAAAGGAAAACGTTAGGTTTAGGTAAGGAAAATGTATTTGAAATGTATTTGCCTTAATCTTATGGTCCTTATTACTAAAATTCAGAATAGTCTGATTACCAAAAATTTGATTTAGCACAACCAATCCTGGGTAGTTTTTAAGTCTACTTCGATTTTCATTCGACTTTTCACGTTGAATATTCACGTTTTATCTTTATTTATATATTATTTTATTTTATTCAGTTTAAAGTAAACATAATTCCTAATTTTCGGCGTCATCAAACAATTTTGTGAATACAACTATAAGCCAAAGACTTAATTTAAGTAAACTAATTGCAAAATCAACATAATAATGAATCAGAGAGAAGAGAAAATGTTAGATCATTCAGTGAGAACTTTTAGTTCCCGTTTGACAAATATACATGCTGATAACATGCGGTTTTATAAAGTAGATAATGTTTGATCATTCAGTGAGGACTTTTAGTTCCCGTTTGACAAATATACATGCTGATAACATGCGGTTTTATAAAGTAGATAATGATGTATCATTCTGTTAGAGCTTTTAGTCCCCGTTTGACAAATATACATGCTGATAACATGGGGTTTCATAAAGTAGATAATACTAGATCATTCAGTGAGAGATTTTAGTTCTCAATTGACAAATATACATGCGGTTTTATAAAGTAGATAATGTTCGATCATTCAGTGAGAACTTTTAGTTCCCGTTTGACAAATATACATGCTGATAGCAACATGGGGTTTCATAAAGTAGATAATACTAGATCATTCAGTGAGAGATTTTAGTTCTTAATTGACAAATATACATGCGGTTTTATAAAGTAGATAATATTAGATCATTCAGTGAGAACTTTTAGTTCCCGTTTGACAAATATACATGCTGATAACATGCGGTTTTATAAAGTAGATAATGTTTGATCATTCAGTGAGGACTTTTAGTTCCCGTTTGACAAATATACATGCTGATAACATGCGGTTTTATAAGGTTATTTTTATCAGAGAGTAATATTATCAGTCTATGAGGCGGGGTTTTTATCTTAATAAGAGAAAAGAACCTCTAGGAAAGCGTTTTTTGAAAGTTATTAACTAAAATTTTTAAAGATGTTTATAGGAATATAAATTCTTATAAAGATTAAAACTTCTATGACTTAGTGTTATAAGTAACTTGTTTCGTCTTTAAAATGACTCGTAAAATTCTTAACACTTTTATTGTAATAGACATTAAAATGCAAACATCTCCGGTTCTAGGCGAAATATCCTAGAACCATATTTTCATATAGAATTAAGAAGGCGCTTCTCTCTTTATTTCAATCCTGATCCTTTCAAGCCCAATATTGACTTCTTTAGGACAATGAAGAAAAAAGATTAAACACTTGCTTCAACTTTTCTTGTTGTCCTTTCTTTATTTTTCCTCGACTATTAAATTAAAAATTTAAATTTTTATTTATTTATTTATTATTTTAAAAGCACCACCATAGGTAGAGTCCAATAAATTGAGAGTATAAGTGGTCAAGTTAAAAATATAGAAGGTTAAAGTTTATTTATTTTATTCGTGATGTCCTTTTCTTTTGTTTTCTACGAACGTGGAAAGCAAGTCCGAAGAATCAATTCAATGTCTTATGCAACCGCTACATTCTGAAGGATCGTAAAGTAAGCGCGATATGGGGTAAGCGCAGAAAATTTATACTTGAGAAAAAAGTTTCCGGGAGCCCCGTGTCCTATATTATACAAAACTAAATGTAATTTTGATTTAGAAAATTCACCTATAAGTTCCGAGGTACCCCGTACTCAATTTTTTTATATCAGTTTCCGGCTAGATATAAAGAATTTTTTTAGTTCTCTGCTGCTTATAAATTTATTTTAAACTTCGTAAATAAATTAGTTTTTGTATCATCAGTCTTATCATCCTTAATATTTTGGATCCAAATGTTACAACTCATTCACTATTTTAAAAGCTAAATTTATTTATTCCGTCGAAGATCTATTCAAAATAATATCTGCAGCCTTCAATTTTTAAGACAATGCAATAATTTGAATAACTTTTTAACAGAACAAAAACAAAACCAGGAAAAACTTAAAAGATATATTGTTTTTAAGGCACTTTCAATTTTGCTGCTTTGTAATCGCTCAAGAGTAGGTGTTTTGATTGTATTATCTTGGTACTTCACGAATTCTTTATTAGTCTTACGAAAGGATTTAAAGTTTAACACACAACTATCTCATAATCCTGATGGGGTATTTAAGGACATCAAATGTTTGTGCCACTGTGCTCAAATTATAAACTTAACAAATAAACTTATATAAAACAAATTAAACTTGGGAAACAATTATCTTATTCGACATGATCTAAAAGACAACTGAAAGTGGCAGATGTCACAAATAACTTTTAGTAAACCGTGCAAATCTAGGTTCATGCCAAACTCAATCTTCCTCCTTTGACCAGATGCCCTGGTATCTAGCCGCAAGCTGAAAGTTAACTTTCATATCCAGCTAACGTGGTAAATGCATCCTCACCTTGCAAAATACCTTGTATTTAGGTACCAAAATAATTACTAATCGCTTATGTGATCCCTTACTCTTATATACAAGAATATAAAAGTTGTTCTGTATTCTCTCCCTTACAGAATCACTATAGAGATTTATATTTTAAGTTTATGTTTTGTCATAAACGAAGTAGAAATTCCTATACTAACCCATGTAAAAAAAGTCAGACGTGAGTGATCATGTTTGAATAGCTGATAGCTGGCTCAAAAATATAAAAACGCTAAATTGGAATAATTGCGTATGAGCCCTCTAGGATTTACCTCTTTTAATTTTGGTTTAATTTTATTGGCAACACTGATAATTTATAATTATCAGTGCAATATATAACAAAGAAGTGTGGGGATCGCCCTCCTCCCTTGCCTTAGAACCATATGAGTTATTTAGACGGCCGAGGAAGTCAAAAATTAAGAACTATAGGTTTAGCGTGCCTAAGCGTGATTGTTCAAATTAGAAACAACCTTTTGAATTTTCTTGTAAAGATGCAGAAGATCTTATCATTCTTGTTAGATAACGCAAAAAAGTTAAATCTTGTTATCTTCAGTTTGATAACTAGATTTTTAACTTTTCTTCTTTGTATTATTTTGTCTAATTGTTTGTTAATACTTATTAATGCAAATTAATCAATAAAAACAAATATAAAACAAAATTAAGAACGTCAAAAACATGGTTACAAATTAACAAATTAATTAACATTACAAATTAACGAACTCAGTCTATTAAGTGAGTATATTCTTCTTAAAATTCTTCTTCTTTTAAACAATCTTCAAAAAACAAATTAACGGCCAGTTTACGAACTGTTCCATTGTCCGTACTTAGATTATATAGGTAGGTCTAGGATATTTAATTCATTGCTATCACTTAAAAAAAACTAGGTGTTCCACCTAAAATTTGCTCTAAATCCACTCCTTTATTGAACTACTATTAAATCATTTATAACACATATCTTGTCAAAATCACCGACCGTAACGAGCTTTTAATGAAATTAGTGCTGGAGATCAAACTATGTGATATGTGTGTAATAGTTGTAACAGTATCGCTACATATATATTTATATCCTTATGTATTTGTATCTTTTTATATTTATATCCTTGATTTGATTCTTGCAGTCTAGGTCGATGTTTTGACTTTCCTTTATCCTTGGAATAGTGTACAGTACTCGAATTGATAATTATCTTTTACAGAATAAAATTCCTAAAAATAATCTTTTAAATTTATGAGAATACTTTAGTTTAAATTGTAAATAAGTTTGTTTAAGAATTATTATTTTATTGAACTTTGACACAACGGAGGCCTGGGGTTCGCATCCCAGGAAACGCTTTTAGTTTATACAAAATTATTGTTAAAATAAATGATCGCCAACTTTAGATTACACTTGAATTGTAACAGTTGCTACTACCATATGAGAAGGTTATCTCTGATGATCGGCAAGGCTTTAAACGAGCGTCATTGTTATATAATGCAAGTTAGACTTCACATATTTAGGCATTTTAAATAATATTCAAGAAATGTACGAAAGATAATTTGAATTTTTTCTGTCCTCTCACTCTCCTATTTTTTTAGTTATTTGGTGTATTTTAACTTTAGATGTTTAAGCAACCATCGCCTATCACAAAAAAACAGTTCCTTATTTTTTAGTCCGAAATTTGACAAAGGGTCTTTTGAGGGATAAGAAAGACCTGATGATTTTGTATACATGGTCAAATAACGGCGATGAGATCAGCATTTTGCGTTTTCATGTCTTGTAAACAGTTTTGACTGAAACTTATATCTAAAGTTAGATTTATTTGATCAATGTTTGCGAAGAACCACCTTATTTACACCCGAAGGACAAGTATGTTGCTGACGTTAAAAACCTACTTTGCTCACGAGGTTTTATCGAGGTCACGACTCTCTTAAATGAACTGAGCCTAAGACAATAAATCAAGATTACAAAGAAATAGACCAAAAGAGAATTTGAGTACTGACTTTAGTGGACAAACAGCTACGCGCAAATCCTAATGAAACCGGTAAAAGGTCTACTTGCTTACTACTTCGGCTATTGCTACTAGGTGTTCTGATGTCGACTGGGTTAGAGTAGATGATGAATCCTACGTTTCACTCCGACTGTGAAAGACAACTTCAGGGGTGTTTAAAATCTTGGATAAAATGACAACACTCTACAAACTTGATGCTCTTTCATTTTCACAGAATTTTGATTCATAAGTGATTTCTAAATCCTTTAAGTGGAATCTATAAACGTCAGAAGTATGATGTCGGACACATAATTTGTCTGAAAGTAATCATCGTCAGGATCAGAAAAACTAATCCTACAAAACATTTTTTATACATCTAGTCATGGGCGTCTGCAGGGGAGGACAAACGGATCACTTGAACCCCCCTTGGAAATCAAAGTTGATTAACCCGCACTCGCACTGCAAATTATTCAAAGTTTAATGGTTATTAGGTATTCTGCATTTTTTCATAAAAATGACTAACGCTAGATTCTAGTGAATGTGAAAAAAAGCTCGCTTCGCTCGCTAGATTGCTATAAATATATGCGTGAATATTGGAAAAGAGGCTCACAAGATTGCATAAGTATATTATAAGATACGTAAATAGGAGCATGCTTCCCTTCCTAGATTGTTGAATTTATAAATTATGTATACTAATAGAGGCTTGCTTCGCTCGCTAGGATTATAACACCCTTATTTAATATGTTTTTAGGAACTAGCATCGCTCGCTAAAGGTTTAAATTATTTATATTAACGCAATAAATTAAATATTACATAATTATTGTCAATATATTGTAATTTAGTTTAGCAAAGCCCAACTCTTGTGGTTTGCTGTACTGCTATCCCTGACTTTTGGCGAAAGGATTCTAAACCCTTTCGCCACACTAACACACTGAACCCGCAGCACATTGGTAGCTTTGATCCCCCCCTGGAATAAATCCTGCAGACGCCCATGCATCTAATTAATACTTTATATTCTCCTACAAACTTTCAGTGCAAAATAAACATTAAACATTTTTACAAAAAATAAATATAAAAAAAATTTAATTAGTTTAGCGATTGCGTAAAGTACACTAGGCGAGGACAGCGCCAAACTGCGACCATTTTCTCATGCAATTATCCTTTTTCTTTCCATGTGTTAAAATGATTACGTTACTATATATATCTTATAATAGAATATTATGATACGCTCTATTAACCTGTAGTACATACGCTTGTACTAGAATGAAAGCAGAACGTAAACAGAATATATATGTAAATCCATAGCTCAAATAATAATATTTCTAATAGAAATTTAACAATCAAAAGTTATTCTTTATATTATTTAAAAGGTTTAACCTATCTTAAATTGTTTTAATTACAAGTAAAACTACAGTAAAGTATTGGTTTTCATGTATAGTTAATATATAGATGAATACTATATACATTAAACAATAAAAGTGTTTAAAACACATTATACTATACAATATTGTATTATTCCATTCATTAGAAAATATCACACATACAAGTACGGTAGTAGGATTTTTGTGGCAGAATGCGTTGTATGATATATATGTGTATATATATATATATATATATATATATATATATATATATATATATATTATATATATATATATATATATATATATATATATATATATATATATATATATATATATGTGTGTGAGTGTGTGTGTGTGTGTGTGTGTGTGTGTGTGTTATTATTTTATTATTTGTTTATATAAGTGGCATACTTCCACTAATGATGTAAGCGTATTTTCAAATTTATTTATCCAAAAACATTATTTCTTAAACATTATATTGTACATGTCAAACAATAACACCGGACTAATATTGATACTAAAATGTAACTTTGTTTAAGTAGGGGAACCATCATTTAAAAATGTTTAATTAGAGGAGTGAGCAGCAGGTAGATCATGTTTGACATTTTGAAATGATGAAGAGGGGAAAATGACAGAAAATTCTCAAGGTACATACAATATTTTATCACAATAAAGATAAATTCATACCAAAATAAACGTTTTAATACTTTTTAAAGACATATTTAATTCGTACATTTTAACAAAAAAAGTATAACATTTAATAACATTTTTTATTATTTTTATAGATCAAGTTCATCGGTCGAAATAATTTTATTAATCTTTATCCATAATTACAGACTTAATATAACACATAATATTTTAAAATTAATTTTTGATCGAATATTATAATAAAAGTTAATACAATTTAAAATATTACTTCAAAAAATTACGTGTTTTCTTTATGACCATGACACGCGCATGCGTAATGTGATAGTTATGGCAAATTTTAGCTATTTCTTTTTTATATATTTTGCGCTTGTTTGTTTAGGAATATTTTTTTAATTAATAGACATCATTGACACATTTATTATAAAAAATCCAAAAACACCAGAAAATCAGCTTTAATGATATTATCAATTCCATTGTTTTAATGGTTTGAAGCTTCTCCTATGCTAGAATTATTCTGCTAACATCATAATTTCTTAGAGTTAACGCGTTTGCTAGCAAAACAAGGGGGATAGGGTGTAACCAACCAAAAGTCAGGGCTGCCAACTATAGAAAAATTGTTTATTTATTTATGTTATAAATTATAAATATTATATATATTTATTGACTGTCCACTTTCTTGTCAGAGTCTTTCTTGTCAAAACAAAGTTGTTTTACATTAGCGAATTATATTATAGTTTATTTTAAGTTAAGTATTATATTATACATAGCTACCTGAGTGCTTAATTAATCGCAACATTTTTCCAAGTTTTATGATTTATTGAAAGTTTTGCTGAATCATTACAGCGGGTTACTGACGTCATAAAAATATTTTCTGAACAGCACAACTATAGATTGATTTTTGTATAAAGTTTCAACTCTCAAGCGTAAATAATCAGGGAGCTACGATGATAACAGACACACATACACATACATCAGACATAGACACACACACATACAGACAGACAGACATAGACACACACACATACAGACAGACAGACACACACACACACATACAGACAAACAGACATAGATATATTTAGATATATTTTATTTTGTCTTACGTTACTCGATTTAGCTAAATGCTGCTGGTTAACTATGATTAATGTTTACATTGGATTGGTTTGTATACTATGTTGATTCAGTTAGGGTTTATGCTTCATGTTTCCTCCAGACTGAATGATTTGGGAAATATATTCTTCTGTCTACAACTATATGGGGAATTTATTATAGACATTGCGGTGCTCTTCATAGCATTGGAGGTATATAGAGGTTCAGAACTCTTGATATGATATGTAATGATGTAGTTTGATGACCATGTCATCTCCTTGGGCTGGGGGTATTTAATTATTTTCACTTTATGTAAACTTTTGTTGTGATTATTGTAAAATTGTTATTGTCTGTTTTGAAATAAAGTATGTCCTAAAGGCTGTAATCAACCTATGGGAATAGGCCGAAAAAAAAAAAAAAAAATAAAAAAAAATAAACAGACATAGACACACATTCAGACCGAGACAGGGAAATTAAAAATAATTAATTGAGGTGACATTTTTAACATTTATTTAAAACACAGAGTATTATTTATTTATTTTTTTTTTAAATAAACAATTTATTAATATATAAATAAATAAGAAGGTATACATTTCATAACAAATAATATACAGAAGATACCTCCTGCTTAGATCAGGAGATCTTGCTGCAGGAGGGAGTCTAATTGGCTTTATAATTTTTTTTTTTTATTTGACACATGCGAATTACGTGAAACGAATAATATTCAAAGTTTTTAAAAACAATAAATTTATTTAACAGATACACTAAGTTAAGTACAAGAGAACAATAGAAAACAAACTACAAGGCTTGGGTACATTAGTACCCCTATATATAAGTTTTATTATGTTTATGTCAACATAAAAGATGAAGGGGGCTTGAGCTATCAAGTCAGCAATGTTCAGAATATAAACTCCTCCATGCTGAATTTGAGGATTATGGGGAGAATCCACAGAATCCGATATGTTTGGAATCGAGGATGGAACATCCTTTTTTATGTTGACATGTTTTCTATTACACACATATAAGAACATTAAAACTAATACTATAAATAAAAGAAAAACATACAATATAACTGTAACTATATTAATTCTTTTATAGATTGCTATATTGGAAACATCACTTAAAATCATTTGTTGGTTCTTAAGTTCATTTTTGATATGACTAATTTTTAAGTTAACTGGGTCCAACTTGAAGGGATTTTGAATATTTAAATCTGAGTTGGAATTGGTTAAATTAAAATTGGTATGTTGTAGTTAATTGTTCCCAATCTAGTTCCTTCATTTGAGAATGATTTAAATACATGATTACCTAATTCTATTTGACACTTATTATCTAATTCTAATAAAACACTCCCGATATAGGGTAAGTTTCTCTGCTATCTTCGCAGGTTTCTACAACTAAATTTTCTTTTCTATCTACTACCATTTATAAGTATCTATTCTTTGAATAAATGTTTTGGAGATGTTAAATCTCGAGACATAGCATTTATCCAAAGATGAATTAGCTAACATATTTATTCACATATATTATTATTATTATCTAGACCATGTATATAAGTTATTACATATAAAGTTTTTACTATTTATTTCTTTACAGAGTTTATTAGTATAAGCAAATTTTTGATCGTTTAGTAGTACATACTTAGAGGATGGAATAATAGATACATAGGAATTGGATCTGAAAATAGGGACTGGTATGAGTTCGTAGATACGGTAGGATTTTGTTTCCACGATTGGTACTTCTATTATGAAGACGATTTGATTTTGCTTACTATAGCATTTTACAGATATTATTCTTTCAAAAGATAACACGTTCTCTAATGTAGCGTCGAATGGAAATCTCCGCTATTTAAATCTTTATTTACACTATTAATCTTATTTAATAAGGGATCGATCATTGAGTTGTGAAAGGTACCAAGTTTCGCAAACGAGATGGCAACTTCTAATTGTTCTAATGTCTGAAAATTATTTATAATTTGCTGTACTATAGTTTGGAACCCAAAATGGTGACACAGGGATTTATTAATCTGTCGTACACTATAGTCTTTACTTGAGATTCGAGTATTCTTTGATTTCGTGCTAATGTTTCTATACTTTTACTAAATTCTTCGGTAGTATTTTGTAGAAGGGTAGTTTGTAGGGAAGTAGCATACTTTATTTGTGTTGATTTTCACTTATATCTGTTAATAGTTTATCGTATCGTGCAGCGTCAGCATTATCTAGATTTCCAGTGATAGATTTTATAATAGAACCTAATCCATCAATTAAGCCTCTCTTTTGTCTTAGTTTAAGTGAGGGGTTTAGTTGATTGAATGTTGAGCGGTTTTGGTAATAAGAAAATCTACTAGTCTGAAAGAACTGTTTTGCTTAGTGTATACAGAGTTATCGGATAATCGTTTAACTTCTTCATATGATTTAACCAAATGTTGATACTCGTCAAAGGTTTTTTGAAAATCGTATACCTGTATAAATTTCCAGTGGTCTGTAACTGTTTGAGCCTGTCCTAAATTTAGGGGTAGTAGGATTGTTTGTTAAGTCTATTCGTTTGATTTTCCCTCGACGTGGAAGGCCCATCTGTAACATGAGGGGGTTTTAACTCCTTTATATGTATAATGAGTGTTTTTTTTACCTGTTTTATCGACAGGTGGTTACCTCAACTCGATTTCTGTCTAATATTTTTGTAATCTCGTAGGGTCCAACAAATCTATCTGACTTTTTGTTTCTTCGATTCGGACTGATTTTATATACGCGCTGGCCTATTTCGAATTTGTTGTTTACATCGCCTTGTTCCGTTTATTAATTATTTTTTCCTTGTTGGTGGATAATTTTGTTGCAATATTTCGTACACCTTTTCTAACCTTTTGTGATGGGACTCGACATAGTCGGTATAAAAAGTAGTCGGTAGAAATATTTCATGGGGGTCTCTGAGATCGGTATGGCCAAATACTAATTCATGGGGAGTGAAATTAGTACTACTGTGTATTGACTGATTATATGCTATCAGGGCATAGTTCATTAATTCTACGTTTTCTGACCCGTGAGATTTTCCTAATATTCTAAGATGTTCGGTTATCGTACTGTGGAAACGTTCTATTATTCCATTTCCTTCATGGTGATTCTTAGTCGTAAAGTGAACGTTGATTTTATGCAGTTTTAGCATTTCTTTAACAATTTCATTATTGAACTCTGTTCCATTATCTAATATGAAGTTGCGAGGGATTCCGAAACATGTAAGAAACTTTAATAGAGTATTACTAATATGAAATAGCAGTTTTGCCTTCAATAAAATATGCTTGAGCAAATTTGCTAAATGCATCTACCATAGTCAGGTAATTCCTTCCGTTGTAGGTATATGTATCTAAATGTACGATTTCAAACGGTTTCGATGCGGTAGGTGTTAACATTAAGGGTGAGTACGTGGGGGTCCGGTTGTATTTGGTTTTTTGACAAATTACACATTCGTTAATAATTTTAGTTATTAGTCGTTTCATGCCTTTCCAGTAGTAACGTCTTTGTAGTTGAGATAACGTTTCTGTAATGCCTCTATGGTTCGTTTTACCAATATGATAATCCTTCACCACGGCCACCTGCTCCTCCAGGTCGTTAATAGTAAGCAACATCTTAGTGCATTTAATTAATTTAGGGCCGTTATTGGAGAATTTTTCGAGGTAAACTTTACAAAACTCCGGATAGAGGGAGTCGTCAAGGAAATATAAATAATATGTGACGTCACCTATAGTATGAGTTTTCAAAAAATCTAGTATAAGGTCATAGTTATTATTTTTTGGAATTTTAACTCTAACAATACTTTGTTCTGTGTTAGTCTCTGTTTTTATGTCAACGGTCTGATGTACGTTTGGTTCAATAATTATCTGATTACGTTTATTATTTATTAGTTCGTCTAAAATTCGGATGCCATCGTTTATTACGTCGTTATTAGTTGTATGTTGTGTACTAAGGTGTTCACTCTGATTTAACTCGGTAATATTTTGAGGAGTATCTTGAGGGTTTATATTTGTACATACCGGCTGATCCAAATTATCACTAATATTCAAATTCGATGGTTCTAAATTGGGGTCTAGGTTATCGTTGATATTTTCGCACAGATCTCGCAAATATCTGGCTGCATCGAACTGGGAGTCTCCTACATTGTTAGTGACGCTATTAGTGGTTTCAGCTATAGATTCGCTCTCAATGGCATTAATTTTAATTCTAGATAGCGCATCGGCATTAACATTTTGTGAGCCCCGCTTATAAATAAGCTCGTAGTCATATTCCTCGAGTTTCAATTTCCAACGGATTAATTTTGAGTTTGGTTCCTTAAGATTAAACAACCAAGTTAAGGGTCGATGGTCAGTATAGATTTTGAATTTCTTTCCCCAAATATAGTGGCGGAAATAACCGCATGCCCAAACAATAGCCAAGAGTTCCTTTTCTATAGTACTATAACGAACTTCTGTTTCGCTTAGGGTGCGCGAAGCGTACGCTATAGGCCGGTCATTTGGAACAGTGCCTTGTGATAGTATTCCCGAAATAGCAAAGTTACTAGCATCAGTAGTTAATATGAATTCTTTACTGAAATCAGGGTACTGTAAAATCGGGTCGTTAATCAGCATGTTTTTGCATGCCTCAAAACATTGTATAAAGGTGGGGTCTTCATATACTACTTTAGAATTCTTTTTTAAACATGCCGTCATAGGCTTTGTGATTTTTGCAAAGTCCTTAATAAACCGTCGGTAATATGACAGTAAGCCTAAGAAGCACTTGATCTCTTTTTGAGTTTTAGGAATGGGGTATTTTTTTGGCAGATATTTTGTCGGGGTTTGGTTTTACACCGTCAGGAGTAACGATATGACCCAGGAACTGTACTTCTGGTTTTAAAAACTCAGATTTGTCAAGTGTGACTTTTAGGTTAGCCTGTCGAAGTCGGTCAAAAACAGTTCGTAAATTTTGGAGGTGTTGTTTAAATGTGGTTGAAAATATAATAATGTCATCCAGGTATACCATACAAATTTTGTTTACTAGCCCTCTTAAAATATGGTTCATCATCCTTTCGTAGGTGGCAGGAGCATTTTTTAGCCCCATAGGGAGTCTCACCCACTCTAGGTGATACGAATCTGTAGAGAATGCAGTTTTGTATCTATCTTTTGGGTCTACCTCTACTTGATGGAACCCGCTGGCAAGATCGAGGGTGCTATAGAAATTTGCATTACCTAGATTATCTAGGATGTCAGAAATGTTAGGTAAAGGGTGTTTGTCCCCTATTGTCCGGTCGTTAAGGGCTCTAAAATCGATACAGATCCTATACTTTTGTATCCCTGTGGTGTCTAATTTCTTAGGTACCACCCATATTGGAAACGAGTAGGGCGAGGTACTATGCTGGACTATTCCATCTCGTAACATTTCATTAACTTGTCTGTTAACTTCCTCTCTAAGTGAGGCAGGGTATCTGTACTGTTTAATATATATAGGCTTATCATCTGTCAAATTTATCTGATGTTTAATTTCATTTGTAAAAGTTAAAGGAATACCTTGACAATGAAATATATCTCTATATTCAAAACAAAGTGCATTTATAGCTTGTTTTTCTTCTTCGTTACAATGATCTAGTCTCAGCTTTTTTAGATTGTCTGTAAGTTTGTCGTCGTGTGAGTAAGTCTTATCTGTATTAGGACATATGTTATGATTAAATACTTTCTCTCCCCACGGTACAAGTCATTTGTATTTGGATCTAAAATTTTTATATTTAAAGGTCTCATCATTTCTAAATTTTCTTCGGTGTCATTAAAATTATTTATACACGTGTAGGCACAATAATTTTTTACATTTACTAGAGCTTGTGGGATTTCTACTCCTTTCTTTATTTTAATTTGCTCTATCACAGCTAAACCTGACTCTTTGTCTACAGGGAGTTTTATCACTAATTGTGTGTTGGCTGGGATTTTATAAGTTTGTACTGGGTCATCACTTTTCCCGTATACTATTGGTAGCTTAACATAAGGGTTACCAATAGTTTATTTTTCATGTCTATTTGAGCACTTAATAGTTTTAAAAGGTCAATTCCTATCAGTCCGTCGAAATTTTGATTAAATTTGAATAAATAAAATTTGTGGTAGCTTACCTTGTCAAGTTTGAAAGAGGGGAATATTGGTATGCTTATCACTTCGTCATGAAAAGTGATATCGTGGGCCGTTTGAATGTGAAAATTTTCTTTGTAAATATACTGATTAAAGTATTCTTAGCTATTTCTGGATCGAGTAAACTTCTAGAACTTCCGGTGTCAATTAGTAATTTAGCATTTATTTCCGGAATGTTAACATACGGTAAATCTTCTCTAACGCAATTTACTTGTACTAACTCTCCAGGTCCTGGGAGGCAGTTTCCCGAAAAAGGGATTTATCTCCGTTTGTAGTATCAGTACCTAATTGATTTTCTTGGCTGGTTCCTGAGGAGCCAGGAAGGCGTTGGTTTATCTCAGGGACGTGGTTTTGGATATCTATATCAGGTTGATAGTTATATGGGGGTTGACCTAGATCAAACCCAGGATGTGCAAATTCATGTTCACTTGAGTACCAATAATCAAGTTGGCCCTCATCAAGATAGTTATAAGAAGATAGACCCTCGTATGGGTTATAGCTATCTATATTTTGGTGAAATAATTTTGTATTACTCGAATCCACATCCATAGGCGTTGGAGTGCTTTGATTAATATTGTTAGGTCCATTGAATTTTTGGTTATTATGAAAATGATTTTGAGGTACCCAAGGACGAGGTGGGGTCGGTGCCCTATATTGCTGGTTTACAAATGGTGGTCTTTGATTAAGATTAACATTATTTGACATGGGTCTATAATAGTTCTGCGAATTTAGTTGGGGTCCACGAGTATAGTATTGAGGAGGGGGAACAAATCTGTTAGGTATTCTATTAAAGTTTGTAGGAGGTTTGGATAGAGTATTTAGGTTAGTATGCTTACTACTTAGACTACTTGGAGTTATTTTACTTATTGGATTGTACGTCGAGTTGAAATTGAGGTTATTGCTCTGTCTGGAAGCATGCAGAAAATTTTCTTCTTCTATGACGTACCCCATAGCTGTTTCTAATGAGCTAGGGTTTCTTAATCGAATACTGAGTTGTAAGTGAGGGGGAGGCCTCTGATGAACGTCTTGAGAGCAAGATCATCATAGCTCTTAACCCTTATTGTTTTTTCGGCCGATGAGAGACCGGTCATTACATTTAACTTTGAAATGATTAAGCATCTCAGGTCTTGGCATTTGATACCAAATTGATAGGGAGCTTCTCTCCTATCGGGTTTCAGGCATAATAAATCCTGAATGAGACAATCGAGATCCCTCTGATCTCCAAAATACTGATTAAGGGTCTCTTTTACTTGAGCCCAGGTTGTTAGTTCGGTCCGGGAACCGATGAGCATAAGTGCCCTTCCAGTTAGTTTACCTACTAAAGCTTTTAAGAGGAACGTACAGATAGCTTCGTTTCCAGGTGTGGCAAACTGATTAATTAAACTTTCAGCGTTGTTAACATACACTGAGAGGGTATGTGGGTTGCCATCATATGGAGGGATAGTCTCCAAATATAATTTCAAAAGTTGATAATCTACGGGCATCTTGTCTCCAAAATGTTTTTTATATTCTAAGATTTGATTAGCTAAACTACTTTCTTTTAAATTTATATTCTCAAATAACTTAGTATAATCTTCAAAATTATTCATACAATTAAGTTTCAATCAACAAAATAAATTTTCTTCTTTTATATTTCTTTTTACGATAATTGCTTATTTTTTGGTAATTAGTACTTATAAAAGACTTACAATAATATTAAACCTAGGAAGAACTTTGGCATCATATAATCCTCTATTCTTCAAAAAACTGGACTTTTCGTTATTCCAAACGGGTAGTGTTTGATCCTTGCACTTAATTACTTAGCACTTTAACACTTCACAGTAATAAAATTTATTTGGTTACGGATACGCGGTTAATTTGTTAAGACAAAAATAGAGTTTCGATGAAAAAACCTATCCACGTATCCTGTCCGCAGCGCCAATTACGTGAAACGAATAATATTCAAAGTTTTTAAAAACAATAAATTTATTTAACAGATACACTAAGTTAAGTACAAGAGAACAATAGAAAACAAACTACCAGGCTTGGGTACATTAGTACCCCTATATATAAGTTTTATTATGTTTATGTCAACATAAAAGATGAAGGGGCTTGAGCTATCAAGTCAGCAATGTTCAGAATATAACTTGCGTTTTTTATTCTTTTTTTTTGGGGGGGGGGGGTTAGTTTAAATAAAGATAATAAAGAAAATATTTGATGATTAGATAAGAAAAAACTATGATAAGGATCTAATTAATTCAATAATAATCTAATTATATTAGATAAAAAAATAATTAGAAAAAATAATAATAATATTTATAAAGTAAAATTAGTTTTTTATAACATAAGTATAATAGGTTTTTAAAATAAAGAGTGGTGTAATATTGTGTAGTGTATAGTTCTTGTTTAGTGTGAGTGAGTGTGTAATCTTAGGTTTTATATACTTATATGCTATAAGTAAGAAAATTAAGTTTTATTGAACTATAAAGCAATCATTTTCGTTCATTACACTAGGCAAGTACTATCTTGATTCCAATATTAAGGGGAAATGACATTCAAAAATCGGGTACAGGGTACCTCGAAACTTTTCTAATACTTATTGGATTTGTTAAACTCATTCTCCTATAGAGGTATTATTACTAGAGGGGCCCCAATGGTTGAATTTTAAAACATCGGAAAAATAGCCTGACCACCTTCGACTATCAAAATAGTCAAATAAAAACAACAAAATTGCATTCACTTATACACAAGAGCATTTAAAATACAAATCAAAACACAAAAAATTTGCGTGTAACCAAAAGAAATTAATTTATTATAACCTTAACTTACTCTTGGAGGAGGTTTCGATGAAGTTGTATAGAGCCCCAAAAAGATGTTTCAGGCCTCTCAATGTATTAAAATATGCTATGGCTTCTCTAGTATATATCTTTATGAAAAAAACCACTTAAGAGGGCTATAAAACGTCAGGTTATAAAACAAAATGAGATATGTAAATTAAAATAAACAATTCTGACAAAATAAAGAATACAGAGCCCCTGAGAGCCCCAAATCGATGTTTCAGGCCTTTTAATGTTTTGAGATAGGCTTACGCCCCCTCTATTATATATCTCTATGCATTCTCCCCACTTTAGATTCGCTTTACCTTAGAATATGAAAATCACCCAATTTATTCTGCAGTAAAAATAATGTTCCGTGATTTTTGTACCAAGCTAATAGCATAAATACACTAGGAGAGACAGTCAGACACAAGAACTCGGTAAAAATCAGATAAGAGGTCTTAGAAACACGTAAAGCGGATAATTCAGGTTAAATCTCTGTTTTGGATTCTTAGGCCCGTATTCAAAAACATTTTCCTTACCTAAACCTAACATTTCCTTAGGGCTCCCTAAGGAGACCTAACATTTTCCTTAAGGGCTCCCTAAGGAGACCTAACATTTTCCTTAAGGGCTCCCTATGGAGACCTACACATTTTCCTTAAGCTCCTAAGGCTAACATTTTCCTTAAGCTGGATTAACATTTTCTTTACCTAAACTGTACACCTAACATTTTCTTAAGGGCTCCTTAAAAAAAATGTTAGGTTTAGGCAACGAAAATGTCTTTGAATACGGGCCTTGGTGTGAAGACAAAAATTTTAGTATAAATGAGGAAAAGTAAAAATATAATAAATGGTAGATGATTCTAAAAGATTTCATTACATTAACATATATTAAATTTTTAAGCAGTTCCTCTAACGACATCTTTCGAGTTTCTTTCCTTACCTTGTGTTTAAATGATTAATTTACTTATTTATTAAAAACATTTTAATTTTGATTAATTTTTATTTAAATTTATTAAAATCATTACTAATCTATTGTAAGAGTCTATGATTAATTGATTTACTTATCTCTAGATTTGGGGTTAAGAAATGATGACTCATTAGAAACCCAGAATTAAGTAGCTTACGAACAACCTTGATACGATTTAACTTTCCTAACAATTTGTTTTAATTTTTTAGACAAATGGAAACATGTATATTACAATTATAATAATAAATAACTAATTGAAATAAATGTTTAGACTTGTTAGTTTTATTGTATGGAGCAAATTGTGAAGGTAGAGAATTGGGGTCATGGGATATTATAAGTTATTTTATATGTACATCCACTGTTACATATATCAAGAACTTAAGACAATCTATTATAGACGATTTAAAATGTCATAAGTTATGACGGTGAGGTCAATTTGCACGATTAGAAATTTGCACAATTTTCCGCAATTAGAAAAAGGGCGCTAAGAATTATAGTGCCAATTTTCGACTATTGTTAAGAATAAAAAATTATTTATTTTTTTACTAATTACATATTAAAATAATAGTTGATTATTTTATTGATGGGTAAAGTAGCGTTTTTTAGCAGCGGAAATTAAATTTAAAGCTGTAGCGATTTAATAAATAATGTCTTAAGCATTAAAATCACTTTAATGCTATGTAGGATAATAATTGTAGAGCACATTAAACCTCAGTATTCATAGTTTTTTTTTAATTAAACAATCAGATAAATATAATTCATTACAAGAAAAATTGTAATAACAAATAAATGGTGTTTAAATTTTTGAATTCGAACAAATTACAACTTCCATTCTTCTTTATTATTTTAGATTATAGGTGGAAATTAATATGTCGGACAGTAATTACTTTTAATGATTTTTTTAGTCAGTAAAGTACATACTTTATTGCCGCTCTAATTTTTTTCTTATTTGTGATTAGTTCACTTAAATTAACTATTTGGCTTATTAAATTAAGTTGTATTCACAAAATAGTTTGATGATACCAAAAATTAGGGATTAAGTTTACCTTCAACTGTATTAAATAAAATAGTATATAAGTAAAGATATAGCGATGCAATAAATAATGTCTTAAGCAATAAAATCACTTTACTGCTATGTAGGATATACTATTTTTTTAGAGCACATTAAACCTTACTTTTCATAATGTTTTTTTTAATTAAACAAATCAGATAATTACAATTCGCTACAAGAAAAAGTAATTTACAATTATTGTAATAACAAATAAATGGTGTTTAAATACTTGAAATCGAACAAATTACAACTTCCATTCTTTTTTATCATTTTAGATTATAGGTTAAAATATAATAATTACTTTTACTGACTTTTTCAGTCAGTAAAGTACTTACTTTATTGCCGCTCTAAAAAAAGGTTTGACTCTGATTTTTGACTTACAAGATCAAAAATTAAGTCCCTTGACCAAATACTAACAAAAGCGCAACGGAATAAAGCTAACATGACGCAAGTGTAATATATGCGTATGTTATAGTCTACGCGTATGTTATAGACTGTACTTGTAACAATTATTGTTATTGTATTATTTAATTAAATATTATTTAATTAAGTGCTGATAAACCTGTACACACGGACAGACGAAACACACGACATTTGTTTACAATTTCGGAAATCAGTAAGGAAGTTTAGGGGCTTAGAATAATACTAATAATGAAGGAGCATAAGACCGTAAACACAATGTAATTCCACTGATAACACGAAAGCCGGTTTACTGGTGGTCTTAAGTAGGGCTACCACCCTAACAACAAAACATTATTTTATTATTTTCATTGTTTTATAAATATCCACTAATAATAAAAGATCTTAAGTAACTAATAAAATAACTTAAAAACCTTGCTAACTATTTAATAAAATCGGTCTTAGATTGCAAAAGGGTAGGGGAATACGAGAATCTACATTTAGATGACGAGGACTACTTTTAACATAATTTTAATTAAAAACGTTAAAATACAATTTAAAATGCTTAAAATATTGTAATACACCTATATTTATATTATTTTTATGAATAATCAATCATTAATTAATAATTAAACGTAATAATTCAGCAACCGGAAATATTGCCAACTTCATTAAAAAAACATTTTATTTTGTCAGGTTGGCAGCATTACTTAAGATCACCAGTGAACCGGCTTTCGTGATCAGTAGTGCTCCTTCTATGTATAGAATTATTCTAGGGGACAGTTGGTTTATGATGTGCATTAATAGTAATAATTTTAATCAATACAAATCACCATAGTTTTAAAAACTCCAGCTACTAATAAATTTAACTTATATAACATTCGTTCATACAACACTGTAAATGTATTATACGATCCACAAAAATTAGATAATCACACAAAAACGCCCTCATTTAAAGCACTTATAATTTAGTTGTAAATACAAGCTCATATTAAACATTATAAATAACTCAATTTATTAAAAGGAGAGTGAAAGAAGCTATTAAATAAATTAAATAATAATAAATTAGGTAAGAATTTGAATCGCCGAGATATGTGTAACACGACTGAGAATCCCTAAAACCGGTTTTTGAAAATTTAAATTTAGTCACAATTTTATCGTAGTAATCAATTTGGTTTAGGTTATTATAGACCGTGTGATACAGGTTTGGTGACCCCGGAAAGAATACCTCCCGTCCCACAACTGTTTCTTCATTTAGATTTCATTTTATATCAACTTTTAATACGATTTAAAAATGCAGTTGGTACATTTAATGATAGCGATTATGGTACGATTAGAATCAACTGTTTTTACAACTACATGACTTGTTAGACCTTTCACGCGATTGATTGTTACTGTCGATTACTGGGAACCATTTCGTCAATTATTGGGTATTATCCTGTGCATGATTTTCAAGTATCGAGTGTCGTCTTAATTATTGATAGTTATTGTGAGCATGCCAGGTCTGACAGAAATCGTATTTGTATCCCTACTTGGTTTATAATATTACTTTAGACGTGGGTTATTAGTCTTGTAAAACACTGTTTCTGTGTATTCTTAGTCTTTCATGACTGGGCGTTTTACATATATTTGTGTTATAGTTAGGAAGAGAGCGGAGGTACCCTGTCCTAATTTTTTAAATTACTTTTACTTTTCCTCATTTTTACTATAGTTTTTCATAGTTGATAAAAAAATCGGACACAGGGTACCTTTGAAATTTTCATTTTCCTAAACTTCGCTACGCTCATCCTCCCTACTTCGGACTCGCTTCGCTCGTCCTCAGAATGTACAAGTCGTTAAATTTATACTATAAAACATCTTCGGAATCGCCTCGCTCGTCCTCACATAGTGAATAAATCCGTTTCTCAGCTGTCACCCATTCAAGCACTGACCAAGGTAGATGCTGCTTAACTTTTATGATTAAAAAAAAATCATAGTTATACTTATCGCACTGAATCGAAACATAGTGCACTTATATATTACATGAAGATGTAAACTTATTCCAAATTTCCACTCCATTAGGTTATTTTCCGATTTTTTCGTACACAAGTCATTCGATAAAAATTGAACTAATGCTTCAATTTGATTAAGTTGGCACATAGTCTTATACATAGCTACATCATGCTAAATCTCTATCTGATCGCAGCATTTTCCTCCTTGTATGAATTTTTAAAATTTTCGCTGATTCATTATTGCGGGTTAATGACGTCATAAAAAATCTGAATAGCACAACTACACCCATAGATTGATTTTTGTACAACGTTTCAATCTTAGAATAATACTATATATTGAAGGAGCACTACTGATAACACGAAAGGCGGTTCACTGGTGCACCTAAGGAATGCTGCCACCCTAACAATATACAATTTTCTAAAAAAAAGTTGGCATTACTTCCGGTTGATGAATTATTATGTTCTATTAGTAATTAATGATTGATTATTCATAAAATACTAATATAAATATCGGTGCATTACAATATTTAAAGCATTTTAAATTGTAGTAACGTATTTATTAAATTTATATTCAAAGTAGTCCCCGTCAACTAAATGTAGATTCTTGTATTCCGCCACCCTTTTGCCATCTAAGACCGAATTTATTAAATACTTAGCAAGTGTTTTAAGTTATTATATTTGTTCTTTACGGTCTTTCTTCATTAATAGATATTTATGACACATATTTAAAATAATGTTTTGTTGTCAGGTTGGCAGCATTACTTAAGTGCACCAGTCAACCGGCTTTTGTGTTATCAGTGGAATTAGATCGTGTTTACGGTTCTGTGCTTCTTCTATATATAGTATTATTCTAAGGTTTCAATTCCTTAGCATAAATACACTGGGAGCTATGATGATAAAAGACACACAGACATACAGACAGACTTTGTGAAAACCACTCATGAGGCCATGAAACAGATGGTTCCGGTGACATCCCTATGGCATTTTTCCTATACGGTATAAATGAGGATAAGTGAAAAATAATGGTCTTCGGAATAAAAAATCCCAACTCAAGATTTCACCTGAATTATCCGTTTCACATGCTTTAAGACCTTCTGCGAGTGAATTTACCAAGTTGTTTATTTGTAAGAGTGGGTGGTTGTTTTCTTCGGAGCTTCCATGTATTAGAGGAGCTTCTTCTATCTTAGTACAAAATGCAACCTTTGTGTGGTATCGGAAAAATAATTTTTCCATTACGTCATTACCACTGAGTAATGAATCAGAAAATATTTCAAAAGTTCATAAAACGCGATAAATGATCTAATCGATTTGAACTTTGGCGCGCATGTAGTCCTATATAAGGTATATGTTAAGTTCTCATTATATACATTATACATTTGCTCAATTTTTATAAATAACAAGTATACGATTTTTAAAAATGTTATAAAATATATCAATACTAGTTTTGTAAAACATAAATAGTCAGCACAATAGATTGTCCCTCGCACAATTGTATTGTGTCAATTGTAAAAATAAAAAAATAAAATGATATAAATGTATGGTACAAGTTTATCTCTAAATGAATCAAATTGTAAATGAAAATTTTGGCACAAAAATCCTTAAGTCCAGAAAATGACCTCAAATTCAGAGAACCCATAAAATTGTTTAATAAAACCAATTGGAACACCGATAAAGGGTGGAAATCGAAGTAGGGACCATTGGACTTTCCAGGGGCTCCGTGCTACCAAAATTCATCAATCTGTAATGGCAGACCTCCTGATTATTTATCAGTAACCACAATATGTCAAACTTCATAGAAAACATAAATGGTTGGCACAATTATATTGTGCCAATTGTAAAAATCAAAGAAATAATATAAATATTTGGTACAAGTTTATCCCTTAATGTATTAAATTTGTAAATGAAAATTTTGGTACGAAAGCCCTTAAGGCAAACTTACCTCTCAATGGTTTCCCATTTTTATTGTTATAAACACGCTTACATTATCACTCACTGAAGTGCCAAAGTATAGTCCAAAATTTAAAAATTAAATAAGCACAAATGCTTTAACAAGCCCCACAAATGTAACAATCACGAGAAGCACAGAAAAAAGTTTAGAAGCAAACTCGACAACCTTGCTACATAACCTGGGTTTGGCGACTTTTTTCATTATAACTATGGGGAAGGTAAGTTTGCTCCTATTTCTCTATTTCTTACAACTTCCATGGGGTTAGAAATGTTCCTTAATGCGTCATTCCCTTTATTTAAGATCCTTGGTAATGACTAATTTTAAAACCGTAAGTAGATATAAACTTTAACTTTATTCTTACACGATAGAGGGGATAAAGTCCATGTTAGTTTTATCAACAATGACATAAGACTTGATATTGCATCAATGAATAGAACGAAGGTAATCAAGCGTCTTATTTCTATCATTATATCGTATTCCTTCCGTATTATTACCTCCTCTCAATTGTTTATTACCGTATTATTTTTTTTTTTTCAATTTTGATGTTATCCTTGCAAAGCATCTAACTATAATAATTTATACCTAACGTTAAAAATGCGCGTAGCACTAGAAAATGCCTATCAAGTTTCAGCGTATCGAGAACAAAACAGGGTATCAATTAGCTATGCATAATATATCTCTAGTTTTAAAAACCTAATTTTTAATCGTGAAAATATTGATTAGTTACAAATTTAATAAACATTAAAAAATCCTTTAAATTTTCAAATGAAACCAGTAGGAATACCGCTATAAAGCGAAAAGTGAATTTGGGACATTTCCAAACTCTAAAGTATGAAACTCCGAACCCCTTGGTCATCCTGACCAAGTTTCATACTTTAAAGTATGAAACTACGGACTCCTTGGTCAGGAGTTTCATACTTTAAAGTATGAAACTACGGACTCCTTGGTCAGGGATTTCATACTTTAAAGTATGAAACTACGGACTCCTTGGTCTGGAGTTTTATACTTTAAAGTATGAAACTCCGAACCCCTTGGTCTGGAGTTTTATACTTTAAAGTATGAAATTCCGGACCCCTTGGTCAGGAGTTTCTTACTTTAATGTATGAAACATATTTTAAGGAGCTAAAATATGTCAATCTAGTGGGTTAAAACTTTGGGGCTCTACAGTCACGTTTGTTTGCGTCTTGCTCTTAAACTATGACCCTTGTATATTGGCGAAGGTTTTTTTATAATGAACCTCCTCCACTTAAAAGTTACAGCTATAGATACATGAATGATGAAATTCATGCATGAATACAACTTTTAAGCGAGCGAAGTGAACCTATAAGAAAACTTTGAGTTGTAGCCAACTTTGTCTTTGAAATGGTAAAAAGCAGAAGTTTTTAATCAAACAGGGGTTTGTGGATTCTTCCATAAATACGTTGCAGTACAAGCATATAGTAAATAAATACTCCACGAATTCCAGTACTTTGTTCTATACATATATATACAAATCATACATACTTACATATATATATTACATTCTTAATTAAATATAGTTTTAAACTAATAATATTTTCAGTATTGTTATAAAGGTTATGAGAATTTTCGAAGGAGTATTGTGCAGTTATTACAACAATATTAGAATTAATTGAGTGTAAGCATTGTTAGTTTTACATGCTTGTGTCCCATGATAGATACGAGAAGTTCATTTCATTATATTAACATTCCCATAAGAGATTCTTGTTTAGTCTTATAATACACAAGATCACTATCCAAACAATCGTCTTCTGGTTACATTCTAGAACTGGCAATTAAAGAATTCCTTTAATAATTATATGATGTATATATTCCATTCATATTGGTGTCCAGTTTGCGTTCTGAAGTAATGAAAAATAGCATGTTTAGGGAAATTGGATTATATTTTGAAATTGTCTTGGTAATTTTATTTTGAACTCATCTTAAATCATCAAGGTCGTTATCTTGTTTTTACTTGATAATGCGTGAATTACTAGATAAAAAAAGGCTTTAATTTTATATGTCACAAAATTTAATTTGTTTTAATTATTCAGCCATCATTGTGGTCATCTTCAGAACAATAACTATCTTTACATAAAACTATCACCGACTACTTAAAAATATTAAAAAGTACATAAAAAAGGTTCTAAACAGCTGAAACTGTGGTTCTAAGTTGTCTGTGATAGTTTTATGTAAAGTTAGTTATTGTTCTGAAGATGACCACAATGATAGCTGAATAATTAAAACAAAATAAATTTTGTAACATATAGTATTAAGCTTAATTTATCATCTTTAAATTTAAGATGAAATTCTATAAACTAAGAAGTGTAACTTACGAAAAAAAAATTGATAATGTGTACCTAGCAGGCCCGTAGCCAGCCAAAATTTGTAGGGGGGAGAGGGGGCGAAATTTTTTCTAGGGGGAGGGGTGATGGCCCCCTGGCACCTACCTGGCTACGGGCCCGTTACCAAGTGACGTCACTCTAACTCAAAAGAAGTAAAGCTTAGAGTTAAGCCTATCTTGGGTTTTCTGTATTTTTCGCGAATTAGCGGATTTTCATCAAAAATTGACTGTTCAGTTAAAAATGAAAATAGTTATTTCATCAATTTGTTGTTCACCCTTCTCAAATTTCACTTTTTTGTTTTTTTCCTTCGTACTTTTCAACCTTATTAGTTTTCATTATTCTTGCTTATTACTTCTTCATTAACATCTCATTTGTTGTCTATAAATTAATATTGCCAACATCTCTATCTGTATCTTATTATTATTTTTTTCATCAGATGTTATATAAAGACACTTTTTGTGTTTGGTTCATCTTGTTTTTCATCTTTCTTGTCTTTATCATTTTTTTCTTATGAAATCAAAACTACGGGCATTTCAATAACTGATGCCAGAGCGTTGCCTACGTCAATACCTAGACGCATTTTTCTCTTTAGGAGGTATTTTTACTGGGGTAAAGATAATAAAGGATGGCCTATAAAATTTGGTCCAATGACTTTTAAGAAGTCATTAAGAAGGCGAAAGGAGTATAAAGTTTTTTTCCTAATCTCACAATGATGTCTAGTTAATCCATTTATTACATTTACCATTACATACATTATTACAAAACATAAGTATTAATAAGTAAAACATAAGTCAGCCTTTACAGCTGTGGATATAATCTCTCAATAGCTGCCGTAAAAGGTAGTACCAATTCCAATTCCTGGTATAAAAATAGAATTTATATACAAAGCATTTTTAAGATGATGACGGAATAGTGGCAAATTGTTTTTTTTTAAAGCGAAGGAGGGCGATGTCGTTAAGTGAATAAGGCACTTACCTAGACAAAGCAACTGACAGACTCAACAAGTAAATATGGTAAATTAAACCACCCACCACACCTTACACTACTTACAGACTATTAAGTATGCAACGACTAACGCCGTAAAGTGCTTACTAAGTGCTTGAAGTCTTTAAGACGGTAGTATATTGTGAGTGGGAAGATCCTACTGTAGGATAGTGGGTGGAGTTCACTCAATGTCAGGGCTACAATACTTAAATACATTTGAAGTACTTTAAGCTTTTTAGTAAACTTATATGCTGCTCTAATTTACTACGTTAAGGTTCAGAGGTAGCAATGAGCTTGATTTTCATGCGATATTTTGCCTCGTTCTGAGAGGGTCGTAAAACTATTTTTTTTAGGAACTTTTACATACATCTGCACACGTACAAGACCTCCCTTCACTACCCGACAAATTTTTTAAGCGTATTTTCGGTTAAATATTTGCTGATGATACAATATATAAATATTAAACAAAACAAATATGAAAATATAAATATAGCAATAAATAAATTACGTCAACCTCTGTATATAAAATCTTTTATGGACCTTAAGAGTAAAGGCTATTTCCTTTTGCAAAAAATTATCTAACACGGCTTCGCCTCGGAAGTTCAATAAATTTATTAAACTATTAAAATTAAAAATTAGTTTAATCAATTTATTCCACTCCCGAGGTGAAGCCGAGAAATGTAATTATTGCGAGGGGAAACAGCAATTCACTCCTGAGGTCCATAAAAGGTTTTATATGCAGACGTTCCCTCGATTTTTGCCATTTGAAACCAACTTGTCACCTAAGGAAATAATAGCATTCTTTATTCTCTTGGTGCATAAATAACTATTGCTTGAATGAAGTGTTCAAAATTTATTTAATCTATATAAGATGTACTCTTTATGACCCACCCATTACACTCAGGTATGTTATTACCTGGACATTAAGAGATTGCAAGTGTGGCAGTCATAGTTCAATATCACTGGGACTCAAGGTTAGCTCTAACGATGACAATAGACTGCCTGTGCCGTACCTTTTTTACGCCCACTGAAATTCCAAAATTGTTGCCCGAGTGTAAAAAGTCCTGTCCAGATGATATTTTAAAAAATTGATATTTTAGCACTTCACACAAAACCGTGTTTTGTAAACGCTTATTATTTTTAACCTTTTACGCCTTCGTTTATTTTGTTGGTGTAAAAATAATATTTGAGAATTTTTGATTATTTGATTTCAAAGATTACAGTTTTCATTAACCTTAAAAAACTTATAATTGCAGATAAAATAAAAACAAAAAATCAAAACTTTTCCAGCGAACAATAATATAAATACAATTTATAATTATATAAACTTCTTTAAAATTACAAACGTTAACAATAAATAACTTTGTTACTAACAATAAAAAAAATTATAAAATTTTAAACTTTAATTAAAAAAATCTTTGATTTTAACCAAATGGGACCAAGTATTTACCAAATACAAGCAGTGCACTTTCAGGGGTGCCCATCGTCCCGGACCCATATCCCAATTTTCACTAATTCCAATACACCTTCCTCATGTCTGTAAAGGAACTAATTTTTGAGGGGTTTCTGAACTCCCCACTTTCACTGGTGCAAAAGTTTAATGTTTTTAATGTTACTTGTGGAATATTTTAAATTAAGATTGTATATGACTAATTGACAGGATCTTGGCTACGAGACAGTTATTACGTGGTATATACTGCAGGATCAGAGAAATTATACAGGAGGTATTTAATCCTCGAACCGTAAACTCAGTGAATTAAGACATAGTCTCGTAGAGTGAAAGTATTAGATGTCATTGTCATCTGCAGTCATAGCCATATCCCTCATTAAATACAGGGTGGCCAACATATATCTTCCACTTTATCATAATCTAAATTACAAAATAATTAAGCAAACTGAAATGCAGTCTAGTTATGAAAGGATTAGGTAATCTATAACAATATTTATTGGTTTTACATTTAAACCCCTTTTTTCATCAGTTCATTTGTGTAGCAACTTGTGTAAAGTCAGCTTTTACGTTAAATATGATGTGTTGGCTCCCTGAAGCGTTTTAATATAATTAATTTTCCTCATTTATACCGTAGGCTTAGTTGTGCTATCCAGAAAAAAATATGACTCATTAACTGGCAATAATGAATCAGCTAATATTACGAAAATTTATAAATAGTGGAAATATGTTTTGATTGCATTCAAATTTACCCATGTGATATATATATATATATATATATATATATATTATATTATATATATATATATATATATATATATATATATATAATATATATAAACACACACACACACACACATAGGACCAATAAGTGCGCCGAAGTTATATTTTGTTTTCAGCATTAGTTCAAGTTTTACCAAATTACAAGTATAGATCTTCAGAGAGCTCGTCGTGCTCATTGAGACTAGAAGTTAATCATTGATATAACTTTATTAGTTGAGAGCTCGAGTGTTACCCCGCCTGCTGATGATGGTGTTATGCCGAAACCGGTCCAGGGATATTCATATCCAACAGCAAGTATCGACGGTAGCTGATTCTTCGATTAGTTAAATAAACATCTTAAAATACAAAATGTTAAAACTGAAACAATAAAACTTTAATTTACATTCAGTAATAATAGAGATCTTTGATTAATTCTTTTGCATGTCATCATCGTAATCGCGATGTTTCTAAAGAAGTATTAAAGTCTCCAGAAAAAGTAATTAAACCACAAAAGGATTGATTGAAAACAAGTATTTTCAAATCAGTCTATCAATGAATAGTTGTATTGATGAAAAATATGGGGGGTCTTTTAGAAGAGGTATCTTTAATGATGAACAGGCTCTCTGGACAAATCTCTCTATGATAGTAACTAATGAAACTTGAATAACTCTTATGGTCGACTAAGAAGTAAAACAAGTTATTAGTCTGTCGGCACGCGTAACGTATGGGCCGACTAATCAACCCTTGTGACATCAATCTAATCCAGCTCATATGTTTCATGTAAGTGAAACATATTCGACCTCTCGAACTCACTTATTTTATATCGGGAGAGTCTAGAGTTGTCTTTAAAACTGTTCCCCATACCATACTTACCAGACAGTTAATAAAATCCAAAAAAATGTATATTCAATAATAGGAATTATCCAAGTGGCGTAGTATATCCGTAGTATAATCGATACATTTCGCTTTAATTCATCAATTTTCCGCTGCATTAGTATTTTATCCGCCGTTACAATACCGTTAAAATTTTTTCGTATTTTTAATAGATTTTTATTTATTATTTTTCAAGCAGTCCTGTAGATAATACATAAAGTACGTATAAAACAGTTCAACTCTCAACTTTATCCATTGTATCTAATATAAGATTTCAAAGTGCAGTAGCTATAAATTCCAATGACCTCTCTACTAATTTAGCAGAAACAAATACACAAACCTATAATTTAAACTAATATGGCAAATACAAATTTCAAAAATAAAATAAACATTATTTCCTTACAGGAGCTCAACTAGGCATTTGCTGAAATGTTTTTATGCAGCAAAATGTCATTTTACCAACACTGTAAAATTTGGAAAAAACAGTACGAGACATTTTTTTCGGGAATACCTCCTAGGGAGTTATGATACATTTAAATATAATGATAAAAATCGTGTAAGATGTACCTAGGAAATTTTCGGTGCACCCATCTTCTACTTCGTACTCGCTTCGTATGTTCTTAAATACCGACTACCTGTCACCAATACCGGCATTGACTCGGCATGATGCTCCTTAATTTATATGGCCCAATAAGAACCGTAGGTTTTGGCGTATCGAAAAAAAACTTTATTATTTATTTTTTACATAAGAAAGTAATACACTTGTACTTAATTTCAACTCAATTAGGTTAATTTTCGATTTTTTTAATAACGAATCAACTTAGCGCTTCATCCCCTTCATTCAAGATCCTTGGTTCAAATGAAACACTTGGTTCCATACCTACATTGCTTAACTCTGAAAAAAATCCATTAATCTCGTTTATTACATTTTTCGAGAACAATAAGATAATTATGGAAAAATGTAATTAAATTAATTAATTCATATTGTAATGATTATGTGGGTGAGGGTCGTGAACAAAACAAATCCTTTATTATATCACAGCTGATCTCAAACCAACACAAGGCAACACTTGTATACTAAACTAAACTAAACTATTAAACGTAACTATGTACTCTAAATTTCTGTAGCAACCAAAGTTAGCTGATATTGTTTGACTCAACAACCCTAGGCATAAATATGGCTGCACAACTTTCTAAACTTAATTGTTTGAAGTTTTTATTTAAAAAAAATTACAGGTTGTTGCCTCACACAACAATCTTGGGAATTTAGCTGTATAATAAAATTATAGATAATTTAATCAAAATGCTTAGTTTTTGCTTGACTCAACAACTCTAGTTCTGTATAACTTCACTTAACTTAACTATTATTGATCTTATTTTAACAAAATTAAATGTTTTTGCTAGACAGAATAATTTTAGACATTTGGCTGTATAACTTAACTAAAATTAACTATAATTAATCTACTTTTAACAAAATTATATTTTTTTGCTGGAAACAAACTTCTTAGGCATTCGGCTGTATAACTTAACTAAACTTAACTATAATAGATCTTATTTTAACAAAATTACATGTTTTTGCTAGACAGAATAATTTTAAACATTTGGCTGTTTAACTTAACTAAACTTTACTATAATAAATCTTAATTTAACAAAATTGTATGTTTTGCTAGACAGAATAATTTTAGACCTTTGGCTGTTTAACTTAACTAAACTTTACTATAATAAATCTTATTTTAACAAAATTACATGTTTTTGCTAGACAGAATATTTTTAGACATTTGGCTGTTTAACTTAACTAAACTTTACTATTTGCATGTTTTTGTTTGATGTAAAAATCCTAGGCCTGTATAATTTTACAAAACTTAACTATCATAGGTCTTCATTGATACCAAAATTAAATTTAATGTTATTTCATAATGTTGTTTAGCACAACTCCAAGCATTACTTGCTGTACTCGAATATTGTGTTCCTAAAAGCAATCTAAATTTAAAGCTTAATATAGCACGTGTAACTTACTTGAAGCTCATTATAAAAAAGATTAGTTGGTTTAATTTTTATAACATTTGTAAAAGGAAGGGTCGTCTGCGAAGTATTTGTTTCCTTTCACCGAGCTCTGGTATTTCGTCACAGAGACATCATTTTATTTTTTGATTTTAAGTTTTGCCGTATATGACTAAATGTTACTTTTTTTCATTCTTTGACTTTTATTTTTGAAACTTTATTATGGGGAAAACAATTGTTTCGCAAAATAGTCAGAGTTGATCAACTTGAACTAAACCACATCGCTTTAAACAGAAAATAACCTAACCGCCTTACAGTAAAATTAACTCATTTTAGCGAACTATCAAAGAAAACTTAGCTTTTGAGGTTGGTGTCACAGAGGGGGGAAAGGAGTAGGCGATTTTCTGGCTGTTTAACAATGCAAATCAGCCTTAGTTCCGGTTTATAGAATCAATTGACATATAAAACATCATATAAACAAAAAACGTTTTAAACTAAGCTCATAAATGACTAATTTAAATGTAGGCTAGGTTATTGTTAGTTTGGAATGGTTATTATTGGTAAGTGAGGGTGAATATTGGTTAATAATGGTTACTAGAGTTACCTTTAATGACTGGTGAAACATACCTAAAAATAAAAAAGTGGGTAAGGGAGGAAAATGCCAATTTAATAAATTTTCCAAATATAGTAATTCCTGGGTAATTTGACGGTATATGTATGTTTTCATTGGCGTAGCCAGGGAGTCCCCCCCTCTAGCCGAACAAGATTGTTGCAAAAAGTATATAAAAACTATAGTTCAGGCAAGGAAAGGATTTTTTTAAATGATTTTATAAAATTAATTTAAATTTTAACTTTATAAAAATAATTAATTGATTTTATAATATTATAATTATTTTATTATTAATAATGATAATAATTTAGAGCTTAAGGTAACTTTTGTCTTAAAAATTCAATTTGTTTTATTAGTCCGACTTATTAACTTTGTGGTGATATTATTAGTAAATTAAAAACTATATGTCCGCCATATTTAGTTTAGTTCAATAATAATTTGTATTTGGTTTTATTCTTTAAGTCTATTTGAATAAAACTAGTTTTGTTTTGTACTTCAAGTGCTATGTTTTTTTTTTAAACAAAGCATAAACCTTATTTTAATTGTTTGTAATACATACATACATACATGCATATATATAATATATTATATATATATATATATATATATATATATATAATATATATATATATATATAATATATGTATGTATGTATATATGTATATAAATAATGGAGCCCCACCCCCCTAAAGGCAACCATGGCTACGCCCATGTTTGGTTACTTAGTACTCATAACTACGTTTTTTGATTATTTGGTCCTACTCGTTATTAACATAGTCATCGACTTAAACTTGTCCATACTTCCTTTTGGGAAGGAAACAAGAGACGCGAGAAGAATCAGGAGTATGCCTATACTTGTAAAATATAAATATACCTTCTCTATACAGACACGTGATAGGCAAAGTGACCAGCATGCTTGTACGCTTCACGCTTCCACACATTAAGTAAAATTTTCAGGCAGGTCAAAAAAACGAAGAAACCAATATATGCAACCAATATACAGTATTTACCTCAGTAAATATAAATATGAGCACTTTCCTAATATATACGTGATGCTTGGGTTAGCTTGGTTTTGTGGTAAAGCCACAAACCTTATCGACAAAATCACAACACTCCTGATTAGTTGATATCACTAGGGTAGGTTACTTTATGATAGGGACTCTTGATAGTGGTAGTAATGGTAATGATATTACTTAACAACAGTTAGGTGTTTAACGTTGAAACAGTAAAATAATAACCTGACCACCTTAGCTAACTCAGTAACCTCCTAAGTAACTCAGGAGGTTACTCAGAGCCCCAGAAAGATGTTTTAGGCCCTTCAATGGATTAAGATAGGCTATGCCCTCTCTAGTATAAATGACGTTTCATAACGATATTTATACCGTTGGCATATAGGAAAAGTATTGTGTTTGCAAAATCCGGAACCGGAATGAAACCGGAATTATTCGTTTCAGGCGTTTTTAAGGCCTCCTGAGCGGTTTTCGCAAAGTTGTCTGTCTGTATGTGTGTGTTTGTGCGCGTGTGTGTGTCTGTTTTCATCGTAGAGCCCAGTGTATTTATTCTAGAGAGTTGGAATTTGGTACAAAAATCAGTCTACCACTGTAGTTGAGCTATTCGGAAAATATTTTTTTATGTTGTTATTAACCCGCAATAATGACTCTGCAAAAATTTCGAAAAATCATAATACACGGAAAAATGATGCGATCGTTTTGAGATTTGGCTCGCATGTGACTATGTATAAGACTAACATATGTGTCTTATTCATTACACATATGTTCAAGTTTCATTTTATTATCAGCATTAGTTCAATTTTCATTAAATGACTTGTGTACGTTTTTTAAAAAATTGTAAAATAGTCCAATTGAGTTGAACTTTTGTACAAGTATATACCATTACCTGATAAATAAGTACACAAAGTTTCCTTTCAATACGACAAGTATATCCACGATTTTGTTGGATCATAAAAATTAAGGAAAATTGAGCATGGCCAGCCCTGTATGGGTGACCGTTGAGAATAATACGGATGCATTTACCATCCGAAGGCGAGCGAAGCAAGTCCGAAGGCATGTTGCAGTATAAATTTGGCGAACTGCAATTCTGAGGATGAGCGTAGCGAATCCGATGTAATAAGGAAAAGTTCCGAGGTAACCTGTACCCGATTTTTAAGTGCGTTTTGTTTTTTAATGCACATACAATGTAAAATAATGCCTGAAGACGCCATAAATCGAAACTTGGCACCGATAGTAAAATCATTTTTTTATATAATAATTTAACCCAATTAAATTAGCTCTGTGGTAGACGCCAGGTGTGCTTGAATTTCAGTTTGTTTAGGCCACGTTGAAACCATTTGGGGTCAATGATAATCAGGGGTGCCTAAGAGGCGAACGTGAAGCGCAGATGCCATTATCATTTTTTTATCTGTTGGAGATCTTTTAAAGTTGGGTGTTTTACAGAATTGTTGGAATGAAAAATTACAACAAATTATTGAAATGGTTCTTTTGATAATAGGCATAGGCAACCTAAAGATTTATTTATTATGTTATTTATTTTATTTATTATTATGTTATTTGAAAACTAAAATATAAATGAGATTAGACATACAGCCAATGGTATTTATCATTGAGAACTCACATTATAATAATACAATCACTTATTTTTAGTAAAATAAAAATAAATGAAATAATATTAGCATGGAAACCAAAAATAAAAGAGTCATTATGCAAATATAAAAGAGTCAGGTTCATAAGAAAGCTCGTGATGAAGTGCCCGACATTTAGAGAGACAGAAGAGATACGAGTCATACCTGAGCTAATCATAAATGATAATGGTAATTCTAAAATTCAGGGTATTAACGTATTTTTTGCCGTCAGATCAGAATAACAAGGTTCTAACTTTATAACCAAGCTTCCCAATCTTATCCGTCATAAAAAAATATGCCTCTGAGCTGCCCGCTTTTTGATCTTCGATAATTCAAGTCTATCCATTGACGCGGTTAGGTCGTGATAGACTCGGAACACTTCAAACTAAAAAAAAAACTAAAATGCCCGTTTTAGAGCCTTTCAGCCCATCAGGATATTCAACCTCAGGTGGGTTGCATCTACTATCCTCTAAGAATTAATTAAAGTTGGCGATTAATATTTTAAATGAAAATACTATTCATATAATCTTAGAGCATAGCCCGGGTTGCGAACCCCGGACCTCCGGTGCCGAAATCGAGTACTTCAAACTAGCACTAGAATTTATTTTTGGCTAAAAAAGTTCTTGCAGAGTTCGAAAATTCAAAACGACCACTATATTGAGAATATGTTGTATTCTGCTTAAAGTCTAATCAGTTCTTTCTCTTATAAAACTGATTTTAGCGATATGCTTATGAAAAATAAGCTATTGCTTTTAAAGTTTTATTTTTTTCAGTTTGTCAGTACCGTTGAATAGAAGAAATGTGCACACACGTGTTTTTATATGTGCACACAGGCACCGAAGTTCTCGATTTTTGTGATGCTAACATTTTATAAAAAAAGCATGTCACATGTCTTCTTATAATCAAGGGTTACTATTGCGGGACCTTTTGTAGGAGATTGGAAAATAAAATTAACTAAGATTAGTCTGCAGAGACAGCAAGGTCATAGTGGCAGATTAAAAGTTATAGAATGGATATTTATAGTAATATAAATAATTATATCAATTATTTTATTAATTGATATAATTTGTTATAAGTAATAACAGAAAAACCAATAAAGTAATTGATACTAAGAGCCAATAAAATGTTACAAACCGATTTTACTCCTTGTTACTCTCTATCGTCAGTTTAATTCAACATTATCGTATTTCACAGCTGCTTATTACGTAATTGTAAATAAACAAATTAATGCAATAAGAGGAATCGGAGAGAACTGTAAATAAGTAACATAATATTTATGAGATTAACCACATGTTAAACTAGTTTGGAACCGCTTTAAAAAGTGAAAACTAGGCAGGTAGATTAGAAACCGCATTACAGTAATAAATGAACCAAGTTTCTGAGCTATCGCGTTATATACGAACTAAGTACAGTTGATATATTTTTATATATGTTCTTTATATACGTTTTTTTGTACAGTTACATTTTATGATAAACATAAGAGATTGAGTTTGGGACCAAAATAAGAGCATGTTCTTGTGGCTGCAAATTACCTCTATTGTCTATTTAAACTAAAATGTTGTTTTGCATCCAAGCAATAGACGAGAAAGAATCGGGTACGGGGTACCTCAGAGATTAAACTTGGCGCATTAGTTAAATCATGTAGCACTACATGCGTGCCATGTATAGCACTACATGCGTGCCATGTATGCACAACATGCTGCACATGTATAGCCGTGCCATGCATGTATAGCACTACATATTATAGACTAGCGTGCCAAATTCAATATTGATCCGCTTCATTAATGACATTTATCCGCGTTTAATAAATTTTCTAAATTTTCAAGTCATTATTACCTGTTGAGGACGTTTTCAAATAAATTCACAACACATAACATACAGAAAGAAAATTTGTAAGAAACACTCAGGAGGTCTAAAAATTCCTGAAATTAAGGTGATTTCTCAGTTTCGAATTTTTAGCGCTACAATGCTGCTAGCACAAAAGTTTAACAGTGACTTTTGCTGCTACAAAAGTCAAGACTGGTAAACATTTACCAGTCTTGACTTTATACCTTGATAAAATTACTTCAATTATCTGTTTACTTTAACTTAATAAGAGAAAGAACGATAGTAGGCGAACAGTGGTTAATCAAAGCAAGACGACTGGCGCAAATTTCTGTAATTTGATTATACTTGCCTTATGCATTCATATCTGCATCGCCTAAAGAAATGCAATTACAGTAAGCACATGACCTATTATATTTGAGTCATGATCTTAGTTGGAGGAGATAGAGTTAAAACAGGTACTTGATTTAAAGTAGGGTTATGTAAAAATAATAATTATATTCTAACGTTATGATACTATACAAAGTATAGCACAGTATCCTAGCCAATAGAATAATGAAATAGTATAGTTATGATACTATACAAGTATAGCACAGTATACCTAGCAATAGAATAATGATAATCTATAGTTATGATACCATACAAAGTATAGCACAGTATTCTAGCTATAGAATAATGATAATGTATAGTTATGATACTATACAAAGTATAGCATAGTATCCTAGCAATAGAATAATGATAATCTATAGTTATGATACTATACAAAGTATAGCACAGTATCCTAGCTATAGAATAATGATAATGTATAGTTATGATACTATACAAAGTATTGCACAGTGTCCTAGCTATAGAGTAATGATAATCTATAGTTATGATACTACACAATGTATAGCATAGTATCCTAGCAATTACATTTAATCTTTAGAACATGGACCATTAAAATTACTAAAATTGGAATAGATAAAGTTCTTGTAAAAGACTAAAATGCAATAGAGCTTCTTAAGTTAGAAATTTCCTTTCTAGTACAGCAAAATTCAAATGTTGATATTTGAATTTGACCTTTGAAATATGCAATTACAAGTTCTGACCTTTGTCCATATTGGAGGTCAAATTGCAAGAAATGAAAATCTGAGAAAGTCTTGATATTATTTTCTTATAGAAGTATTAACCAGGGGTTTATGTATTATCTGCAATTTACGAATCCGTTGATCATTCTGGGGCTGATTGTTGGTGATTATTTTAATAAAAGGAACCACTTTTATAAATGTTAAGTTCATTTCTTCCTGAACTTTTAGTAAAAATATTCCTCTAGCAAACGTAAAATGTTTGCCAGTTGCATTTATTTTACAAATCGTTCAAAGATCCTGATCCTGACTTATAAATCCCGTTCTTTATCCATAAAGTCATCTACAACGAGCGACTGTTTTAGATGACTTTTGCTGACTACCAAGCAGTGGTCACTAATTAGCTGAATACCAGCTAATCGTTGCTGACTAGCAACGGTTTAAGATTGTGGTTTGAGAAATCTCACCAAATGTGTTTGCCGAACTACATTAGCTCACAGCTATGAATACTGCCCTTGTATCTGTAGAGAATGTCAAAAAGGGCCAGACTTGTAAGGAAATGTTTTCTTTATTACTAAACGCGTTTTTTAGCCCCTTCTTCATGCATATCTTTTGTTAATTCACTATAATATGACTCATAAATGTCGAAACTAGGCATATTGCAGTCCAAAATATGCAAATTTTCAAAGATTCCAAACTTTTGAAGTAAATTATAAAATAAAAATGATTATGGTTTTAATTTTATTTGACCAGGGGAAAGCAGCTACAATTAATCAAAAGATAGGTATAGGTAGGTTGTACTACGCTGAGAATAGAGGCATACCGAGGAGGGCGGCATCCGAGAACATGGCCCTAGAGACGCCCGCAGAAACCCTCGGTAGGTCACTGGCTGAAAAAATATACCGCTGCGGGCAGGTGTTAGCCATAGTGCAAAAATAGTATGTTAAAGAGCTTCTCGGTCTTGAAACTGATTTTAAGACCAAAAATTAAATGCTAGACTCATTGATTCTTGATTTAATTTTTTGTAAAATTTTCACGAATAAATTAAGTCAAAAAATTTTTGGTAAGGATTGTTTTAACGTAATCAATTTTTTATTTATTCGTTTTTTTTTTTTTATTAAAGCAAAGACTAAACACAACAGACTTCCTTTCCATAACCTTTCCCTTTAACAAACCAATCATTTTCAGGGTCAATTAATCATAGTTAGAAATACAATAAACTAAAACCGTGTCAGCTTGGTTCGGGCTCAACTTGAAATGTATGTCATTACATTATGACATAATTTTAATGATTTTACAGTTAAAAGGATTGGAAATTTTGTAATTAGTATTCAGAGTGTGTCAGAACAGTGTGTTCCGAAACTGCCGGTAAAATTATGATACTAGGTTAGACTACTATCATTGTTAACTCTCAACTGAGTTGACATTCTTTCTCGTCACAAATGATGTCGAAATTGGGTCTAGAGATGGATTTGGCAGATGCTTTATTAGACCAAATCAAAAAAGTATAATAAAATTAATGATATCCACTGGCTGAGGCTAGATAATGTGAATTACTTTGTCTCTTAATGTTTTGTGTCAGGTACCCTACTTGCCTTAACACCCTCGTGTACAGTAAGGCATACCTAGAGTACTTTTCATTTTTAATAAAAAATAATAAAAATTTTTTCATGTATTATGGTGTGTTTATGAAAATGACTCTTGTGAGGTTATTCGGATGACGAATGTTGAGGAGGGGGAGCGGAGGATCGATTTTAATTGGCTGCCTGATACCAATAATGTCCAAGAATATTGCATATATATTATATATTTAGATTCATAATATTATATATATATATAGTATATATAGTATATATATTATTATATATATATGTGTGTGTGTGTGTGTGTTGTGTGTGTGTTGTGTGTTATACAAGATCTACTTTTTCGTATTTTATTATGTAAGGTTTAAGGACTTACTGACACTTTGTTTTGTATTAGCAAACCTTCTCTGTCCCATCGGACGTGAAAATTAAATAATAAATAACCATAGCTATTATTATTTAGCTATTAGCTATTTTGCTCCATAGTGCATAAATAAAATATTTTTATTGAGTTTATTTTTAGTGGTAGTATATACAGTTAATAATCCGTAAGAAAGATATAAAATATAATTTTAAATTTCTAATATGCAAATCACTTACCAGTTGCGCATTTTTTAATGAATTTATTAACTTGCAATCGCATCCACGAGTGCCAGCTTAGTTAGAAATGTCATGCTAATAATATTTCCGTTTGCAGTTCGATAAGGTCAAGCTTTAGCGAAATTTATTACCTAATAGACTGACCATGAGCAATATTATAACTAAATTATATCCTGACCGGATTAATTTCTAGCCGTGATTTATCCTTTTTTTAAACACATCTATACTCATAGACACACATTACTAGAGGGGCCTATTGGATGAGTTTTGAAATCGAAAAGTAACCTGAACACCTTCGTCTATCAATTAATCAAATAAACAGAACAAAATTACAGTCTTACATAGTAGAACGTTTAAAATACAAATCAAACAACAAATGTAAGGGTAGACGAAAACAATTAATATATCATAACCTTAACTCACTCTTTCGCACTCTTTAGAGGAGGTTTTAATGAGGTATACAGAGCCTCTGAGAGCCCAAAAAGTTGTTTCAGGACTCTCAATGTAATGAGATTGACCATGCCCCTTCTAGTATATACCTCTATGTCTATACTTATGTATAGATGCCTCTCAAATCGTGAGGCATATTATATAAAAGCAAAGAGTACCACACAGATTAATTTAATACATAAAATAAATAACTAAATAAACATAAATAAATATATAGTAATATATAATAACTATATAAAATATTTATATTAAGTATATACAACTTTTATTTGTATATATTAATATTTATTATCCTTTAACGCTCATTAAAGTAAATTATAGTATCTATTTAAACTATACTTTTTATAATATTACTGAATTATTGCTTTTTATACTTCAATAGACAGCTGTACTATATTCCTACAGTTGGTAACCCTGACTGGTAATAAGGCCAGTAACTCCCCGTCTCTTGTTTTCCAAAATTTATTATTTATTATTTGGTTGACAAATATTCAACAATATTTAAATTTCTTTATAATAAGAACCATGAATTATGCCTTTAATAATAAGAACATTAATTAATTATTCTTTATAATAGAACCATAATATTGAATTATGAATATATATTATTATAAAATAATTATATATTTTTATGAATATCATTTGTATTAAAAAGATTTCGTCAACTTTAATTCATTCTTAGAGTGTAGTAGATGCAACCCATCTGAGGTGGTTCCCGCAGGAACCACTGATCGGCCGAAAGGCCCTAAAAAGGGCATTTTATTTTTAGTCGTACTGTATCACATACTATAGATTATGTATTTAAAGCTTCTAATGTAATAATTGTCTTCATTTAATTCACATTAAAATTATAAGATTACATTGTTTTTATTTATTTATTTAAAAATACGATTGGATACATCAATAATTGTAAAAGTTGTTTCAAAAATAACTTAAAAAAATATTTACAAAAATTGCAGAATATAAAATAGAATATAATTATTTATGGAAAAATAAATTCAAGTATTAAAAAGAAATGTTTAAGAAAAAAAAACGCATAAAGAACTAATAATAAAAAATCAACGAAATTAAAGGACACAGGAAAGGAATGTATATTTATTCTATTATTTATTACATACCATAGTAAATAGTATTTTTTATGATTTAATGTATTTAAATAAATTAATAAAACCAATTACTTGTTTTAAGTAAATAAATTACATTCAGCGTGTGTTTAAACTGAAAACTATTTATTTGAATATATTTCTTCACAAAGTTCTTCATTAGTGATATTTATTCAACAAATGTATTTTGTAATGTATGTTATATTATTTTGTAAAATCCGCAATGAATACATAAATGAAGGCCAGTTTTAGGGCTTTTTGGCCTATCAGAGTTTTTTCACCTAAAAGGAATTACCTCAGGGTGGGCGCATTTACTATGCTCAAAGAATCAAAGTTTACGAAATCTCTTGGAACGAATGAAAATTTTGGAATGGAAAAAAGGGATTTATTCAGTTCTATAAGAAAAAGATATTTCAATATTATTTCTATAAATGAAATTTTAATGAAACTAAACTAAGAGCATATTCCGTGCTACGAATCCAGACCTCCGACCTTAAAGTCGAGTGCTTAAAAAATATTGACTACGAAGGTAGATACTATTTTGCAAACATACTTAAAACATAAATGTAATATGACTCTTCGATAATAAATTTAACTAAATGAAAACACTTTATAAAATTAAGAGTTTTAACAATTAATCATATTTTAAACTAATATAATCGTGATTCATTGTCATGGTCCTGTTTCTGTAACACCTTTAGATATCGAAATATTCTGCTACTGCGAAAGATTTCGCGAAAGAACTACCCTAACGTTAGCAATGGCTAACAGCTTTTCAATATAAACTATTTTTCAGCTGTGAAAGATTAAACAAAAGCTCTAACAATAATTTAAATAATATAATATAATAATATATAATATATATATAATATAATATAATATATATAATGATAAATATAATATATATATAATATATATAATAATATAATATAATTATAAATATAATATAATATAATATAATATAATAAATAATATAATTATAATATAATAATATAATAGTATAATTTAGGTCTAATAAGGAGCACAATTTAAAATAAATCGTTATATTTGCACTCGCTTTAGGATTACTGAGAGCATTTCGATATCAAAAGATTTTGTAACAACGAATGCTAACGCAGAAGCTTTAAAACAATTGGAAATTGCTAACAGCATTTCGATACTGAACTATTCCACGGAAACGGTCATTCGTAGTATCCTTAGAATTAAAGATAAATCCTTACAAATTGATCCAGTGTTATAGCTATGTTAGAATTTTTCCCTAGGGTTTCCAATAAAATAATTTAATGTAATTTCTAATTAAGACCAAAATTTAATATAAATAATTATATTTGCACTTGCTTTAGGATAGTTGAGAGCATTTTAATATCAAAAAAATTTGCAACTTTGGCAAAATTACAAAGAAGCTACCATTGCACGTGGGCAGTTGCTAGCAGCATTTTGATATTACACGATTTGACAGAAACGGACCTTCGTCGCATTTAGGTTAAATTCAACAAATTAATCCAGTTTTCATTAAGGTTATGTTGAATTTTGTCTTGCATAATTAAGTATATGAATAATACAGGGTGTATCAAGTTGATATGATTATTATAGAGTAATATATTAAGAGGTCAAATAAAGAGTTCCTTGTAAGAGGTCTATTGTAAGTTCCTTTTTCAATATCTCTGTTTAATTTATTTCAGTGTATTTATTGATTTAAAAATGTAACATGATCTTGTACCGTTTATATGTAAATAAATAAAGAGCAAAATTTAACGTAAATCGTAACATTTGCACTCGCAACGGCACCCATACCGAGAGCCATCGGCAAATTTAGGGTTTATAACTAAAATATTACGTATAGAAAAATTGTATTGAAACCTCTATTTTAAGTTATTGTTTATATTTAGTAGGAATATAAACCCTCAAAAAAATTAAAAATACTAATTTTTGCCAAGCTTTCGATACAATTTTGTCTTTTTTAAGTCATATCATGACACATTTTAATTTTTTCTATATATTATGTTAAGCCTTGAAAAAAAAAAATATATCAAAAGCTCGGTAAAAGTAGTATTTTTTAAAATACTAATTTTAAAAATTATATTTATTTAATAGTCCTTTCAAATATAAATAATAAAATATCATGTTACTTTTTGTTTAATTATCAGTAGAAAAAATAATATAGTACCAAAAAAATATTATTTATATTAAATTTAATATTCTTATAAAGTGCAAAATTTAATGATAGAGGTGCTAGCAAGTGAAGTATATAAAATTATAATGCAGATATGTAAAGAACCTTATGAGTTTGTATTCTTTACACCGTGTATTTTGAAATATTTAAAATTTAAATTAAAGTCCTGTGCCGTAAGAAATACTTAGACTACATAACGTTGTATAATACTAAGATTACAGGTTTATTATCAAGTTTCCAAACGATAGTAAAAGTTTTTTGGTACGGGAGAAAGGAAGTGAATTACTTACTGGTCGAAGTGATGCGGGAGTGCGGGATGCGAGGATGCGTGCGAGATGCGGTAAGACTTGTTCGTGGCGAGTAGAGAAAGTGTTTTTTTGCTCTAACTTGTTTAACTATTCTTTAAGATGTTAACTATAAGGTAGTAAGAAGGTGACTGAAGTTGGTTCAGTGAAATCACCCAGTGCAACCCCACTTCGCGCCCAATATACTATCCTTTCTATTCGAGGTTCCCTTCTTAGGACTTATTAAAACAATTATATTAAATTGTTTATTTATTGTTGTATTTAAAGATTAAATATATTGTTTTAGGCCTGGTCTCCTAGGCGAGAAAAATATTCGGATAAAGACGCGTTCACATAATCTGGAGAAAAAGTAAATCCAAGCCCAGCTTCTAAATCCAGCATCCACGTTCCAGATTACTAACGTATGTAACCAGATTAACTTGTCAATCTAAGATCTAATTCTTATTACCACTTCATCAACCTATCAATGAATATCGTTTGTATTCAACAAATGCCAACCATTTTAAAGAGCACTTCATGTTCCCATTCTGATTTACATAGGAGCTCATATACATGAACAAGCCAAAGACACATAGCTGATCATATTGAAGCTCATTTGGATAACAATTTAAGTTCATTTAGATGGGCCAAAGTAGTTTGAGTACAAGGTCAAAAGCTATTAGACGACCATGTCCAAGCTCATTTATGTTATAAGTCTATCGCAAAGATCTTTCAGACACCTTTAGGTATAAAGAACATCATCTAAACATTTTTTGTACTCAAACAAGGTTTGAGTACAAAAAATGCTGAAGCTTCATTAAATGAATATGTAGAAGTACACTAAAATAATCCTGTCAAAGTTCAATTAAATGGCTAAGCCGATGCTTCTTTAGATGAATATGTAGAAGCACACTAAAATAATCCTGTCAAAGTTCAATTAAATGGCTAAGCCGATGCTTCTTTAGATGAATATGTAGAAGCACACTAAAATAATCCTGTCAAAGTTCAATTAAATGCTTCTTTAGGTGGTAATATTTAAGTTTTCGGAGGTGATCATTTTAAAACACATGTATATGACAATTTTCGTGATCTAAATGCAGTCATCTAAAATCTTACCTAAGGCTCAACTACGAATTTGAGCACTTCAGGGAATATAAATCTAATGAACAAGAAAGCCTGAAAATGTTTATGGATTCAATTGAGAGGTTTATAAATACAACACTGCCATTATCAGCTTGTTTTGTTCATACTTAGTTTATATTCGCATCTTTAGATCTAAGCATTCTGTCTTGTATTCTACCTTTATCTTGATTCTTTATAAGATACAATAGAAAGGTGTTACAATGCAGTACGCTTCCTCATATTTCCTTTAAATATTTCCCAACAAGATAAACTGATAGTACAATTACCTTTTGACTGATAAAACAATGTAAAATACTATTACTGAATAATTTAAATATTACTCCAACCTGTGTTCATGCTAAATAACCTTTATCAAGCTCAGTTATCACACCTTGCACCATGGGGTATTAGTAAAGGTTCTAACTTCGAAATAGGGAATTATGTGCTGTAAAGAACTTGCTTTAAAGTTTTAATGATATTGCAGAAAATATTTCTTCCATTAGTTAAAGCTGTATGGTGTAGAAAACTTTCTTTTTAATTCCAATCTTATTTATAAGATATTTGTTAATAACCATTTATGAGCGTCGTCCAGAAGTAGATGCCACTAGCTAGCTTCTCTTTCTTTCTGTTTTCTCCCTCTTTCTTCTCTTTTTCCCTGTTTTGAGGATCCTGGGCATGCTTCGAATCCGCCCATGATTCTCGTGGAATCTGCTTCGAGCGCTTGTTATGTCAAACATGATAAAAGCATAGACAGGTTAAGGTACATTCACAATACAGCGGTAGCTATGCGTCCGTCCGTTGCGTGTGGTGACAGCTCAAATTCCAACCTATGTAATCATATGGAACGTTCTTAAACAGTTTGCGGTAGCGTTGCGGAAAATGGAAATTTCCGCAAACCTACTAAACCCGCACAAATGACCTGACGCGAAAAACACCTTTCCGTTTTCAAAGTTTTGGAATTTTTTTTTACCCCCTCTTCCGATTTAGAGAAGAATCAAAACCCAAACGAAAGTTTGGGTTTGCTGTGCTTAAAGTCGTTTTATTCTTTATTATTTTAATTTGATTTTAATAAAAGAGTTTTTAGATGTTTTTTGTCTTTCAAATGAACATAACACAGTATTGTTATTTTATTACTTTTGTTTGTGCTGTGTCTTTTTAAAATGTTTAATTGTTCCTTTTATTTTTTTTTTAATTCCAAGTTGTTTTTTTATGTTCCTATTCTTAAATCAAATTTATTTCTTAATATTCTTGGTGTTCGTCAATTTGAATGTTATAGTTTTATTATCTTGATCAGTTTATTTTATCTTAATGTAATTGTTCTGCAAATGTTATACATTATGTCTGTTCTCTTGGCATTATTACTGCCTAAATAGTATTTAACAAATAGATCCCGGAGTTAAAATGTTTTTGTTGTTTTAATTACATATTATAACAAGTACGTTACAATATAATAAACTAAACAAGATAAAAAAGGTTAAAATATAGACTTTAGTTCCACAAATAATTTAAAAATAAATGTAATAACAAAATTAAAACAAACACTACTTAATATTTAAAAGATAAATATTAAAAATCACAATAAGTTAAAGAATCATAAAAATGCACATAAAACAGTTTTATATAGTTTGGCTTTATTAATGAAGTTGTTTTAAGTTAGGTTCTTCCTTGCATATCTCATGGTTTTCACAAAGTTGTCTGCCTGTTTGTATGTGTTTATTGAAATGAAACAGAATACTTATTTATTACAGGGGATATGCTTTTGATAAATTTCTAATCAATTAGATGTTTTAAAGATGCACATGTCATTTAATAAAAATTAAAGTAATGCTGGTAATGAAATAAAAAAATAAAAATAAAATGCCCGTTTTAGGGCCTTTCGGCCCATCAGGGTATTCACCCTGCGGGAACCACCTCAGGTGGGTAGCATCTACTACATCTAAGAATTAATTAAAGTTGGCGAAATCATTTTAATACAAATACTATTCATAAAATCTTAGAGCATAGCCCGGGCTGCGAACCCGAACATAAAGCTTGGCACAATTGTTCTTGTTATAAATTTCGTTCATATAGTTTGTTCTTATATAAGACTATATATGTGTGCTAAATCTGTCATTGATCCAAATATTTTATGAATTTTCTTTTCTTATGCGCGTTTTATGAATTTCTTTTCTATGCGCGTTTTATGATTTTTTTTGCATGTTTAATAAATTTTTGAAATATTTGCTGAATCATTAACGACGTCATAAAAAAATTACAGGATAATTTACATTATAATCGTATAAAATAGCTCCAAAATATTTGTTGGATCTATTTATAGTTTTAATTTTTTATGAATAAATCTCGCTTGCAACATAAACATTAAGGCTTGTGCGTGGCTAAAAATATTTTCAGGAAAGCTGAACTGACTTAAAACCTGATTTACGTCCTAAGTTTCAATTCTCTAAAACAAACACACTGGGAGTTATAATGATATCTGACAAACACACTCTCAAATACAGCCAGACAGACATCTAATTTTAGTAAAAACAACTCACGAGGTCTTTAACACCTGAAACGGATAATGCCGTTGAAATCCTGGCTTTGGATTTTTAGTGCGAACGCATTACTTTTCTTAAATACCTACTGTATAAATGAGGAGAAGTAAATTGCTATGTCATTATTTATTTCTAACAGAAAGGCAGATAATGACTAGAAAGGTTGTTAAAATAAAGTCAATATTGAGCCTATAATTACTTTTTGTTTATTGTTTTCCTTAGTGCTAATTAATATTTGTTTGCGTCTATGCAATTAAAAACTAGGTGCCAAATATGGAAGTAACACTTTTATACTAGAAACTTGTTGAATTTTCATGATTTAAACATTAATAAATTACACTGTCCGCTTGAACTTCGCAATCTTGCAAGCCACAACTTCGCTATCTCAAGAACTGCGCAAGTCCCAACTTTGTCATCTTGAGAACAGTGCAAGTCCAATCTTTGCTATCTCGAGAACTGTGCAAACCGCAACTTTCCTATGTCGAGAACTGTGCAAGTCCCAACTTTGTCTTTGAGAACAGTGCAAGTCCAATCTTTGCTATCTCGAGAACTGTGCAAAACTCCAGAACTGTGCAAGTCGTCTTGAGTGCAAGTGCTATCTCTCGCAACTTTCCTATGTCGAGAACTGTGCAAGTCCCAACTATGAGAACTGCAAGTCCAATCTTTGCTATCTCGAGAACTGTGCAAAACGCAACTTTCCTATGTCGAGAACTGTGCAAGTCCCAACTTCACTGTCTTGAGAACAGTGCAAGTCCAATCTTTGCTATCTCGAGAACTGTGCAAAACGCAACTTTCCTATGTCGAGAACTGTGCAAGTCCCAACTTAACTATCTTGAGAACAGTGCAAGTCCAATCTTTGCTATCTCGAGAACTGTGCAAAACGCAACTTTCTATGTCGTGTGCAAGTCCCAACTTAGAAATCTAAAGAACTGTGCTAGATACCAAGCCGCATTTTCGCTATCTTGAGAAAAGTGCAAGCCGCGTCTTCGGTATCTCCACAAGTGTTCAAGCCACAATCTTTATATTTGAAGAACTTTGTAAGCCACAAAATATTGGTTTAATCTTTTTGAACTTGAGACCCAAGACAAAAATGCAAAGTAGCACTTAAAAATAATTTTTAGCCAAATTATATTTTTTTAAATTCCAAAACTTTGAGTCGCCGTATTAGATTTTTCTGAAGCCTTAAATCAAAAAACTTCTGCTTCTCATAGAACTTAATTTCTGTTTAATCTTAAGTTGTTTAAGTTTCAAGTTTAATCTTAATCACTTCAGGCCCTTAGACTTTAAATCTGTACTGTTTTTAAAAGAAAAGTGCATATTAGTCCTCAGAGATGCATATTCACACACCCATATAAAGTGGTTTCCCTGATCACCTTGGTCTAAAGATCTATAGACGCAAAAAAGGTATAATATATAATAATATTAGTACAATTATATATATTATATATTATTATTTATAATATATATTAGGCCACCTCCGTGGGCGAGGTCGTTAAGGAGTTAAAAGTCAGTACAGTTATTGTACTGACCTTTGATACCACGGAGGGTTGGGGCTCGCATCCCATGTTACGCTCTAAGTTTATATAAGGTTTTTGAACAAATAGATGGTTCTTGTCTTTATTGTTTTTGTTTATTATATTGTCTTCAGGTTGCCCTGATGAAGAGCAAATTCATCGTTGCCTCGAAACGTTGGCATAAGAAAAGTGAGTGTTTTTTTATTAGCCTTATCCTGATTAGTTTGTTAGTTATATTCTGAGGCTTCTGTATTATATATATATATATATATATATATATATATATATATATATATATATATATATATATATATATATATATATATATATATATGGAAGCAAAAATATAAAATATTTGGAAAAAAATTATATTGGAAATTTAACATAGTACTGATGTTCAATAAGTTTGCATAGGAATTATCTGAAAGAGATTTTTTCATCTTCCATCTATTTTTATTTGTATCCCTATCGCCAACTTTGTTTGGTCTCAATTAAATAATTTTGCATAAAACATTTACCCTGAGGGTTTTAAACTTTATAGTTTTATGTAGATTTTTATCGTAGATGTTAAGAAAACGTTTTACATTATAAATACAAAACATTTAACATAAAGGAAAGAAAATTAACAACTAGGTAAATCTAAAAAAGTGAAGAAAATTAACAACAAGGTATAGGTATATCTAAGAAAAAAAAATTAAATAATAAAGAAATCTAACAACAAATCTAAGAAATTAAATAAAATTAACAAAGATAAATTAAGAAAATTAAATAAAGGAAATTAATAACAAGGTAAATCTAAGAAAAAAAAAATAAAGAAAATTAACAACAAGGTAAACATAAGAAAAAATAAATAAAGAAAATTAACAACAAGGTAAATTGTGACAACAGTGAGTCCCTATCTAAAAAAATCCAACCCTTTAACACAGTAGAACCTCTTCCGAAATGCCTTAATTTGGAGACAATATGACAGAATTTTGTTTCCATGATCTACTTCAGGGGTTCTCAAACTATTAGTCACCATATACCATAATTGGCCTTTTTGTTTATTTCTATTTTTTTACAAAATCACCTAAAAGCCTTTCGTAACACACTTTGAGAACCCTTAATCTCCTCTATCAAACTAAATTTCGTTTGAAAAATTATAAAAAAAGATATACCTATATTACTTATTTTATTCAATAATTTTTTCCCCTCTGGAGAACTAGATTATAAATTGTGAATGTTATTTCAAATAAATCAGCTAGTATAATAATGTTTACTAATTAAATCAACGTATCAAGAAATTTAGCAATGTTGTATTATCGCTGAGTTATAATTGACTCTAATCGACAATAGGCATTGTTACAAGAGGTGTAACGAATCGAGAGCACTTGAGAGTGTTGGGAACCTGTAAAGAGTATTCATGGTCAGTTATGCCACCGGCCGTGCTTCTGTTATCCGTCTAAAATCTATTTTTCTCTTTTCTGTTATCCGTTGTTACCTTGAAGCAACAAAGGTCTGGGTTAATCTCTTGTATTAGACTTGAATCGACATTTTTCTTTCATTAATGCCGGAAGTAACACGTTCAAAACCTTATAGATGATAAAAGAAAATCGTTTTTAGCAAAAATTATAATGTAATAAGTGGATGTCAAGGCCATAATTATTTTTTTATATTGCTCCCCTGACTTTACACTTGCAAATATGAGTTTTACATTCTAGTATAATCACAGAATCTAAATGGTGGTTATTGTTTTTAGTCATATAATGATGTCTGCTTAGAGCCTTGAGGCTCATTAGGAATTACAACTGACCTGTAAAACTAAGTAACTTGGAGATATTAGCTGTACTTAAGCTGTTAATGTGCATTAAAATCTGTTATTTCAATTTTTAGGACATAGATCGGGCAGTACAAGGTACAAGTCAGCCTTTCATCACCACAGGTCATCATTGACCGACCATAAAGACCTGGGCGACAAAGGCTGTTCTGTAACCATATTCTCTGACAGAACAAGTTATGTTTTGTCCAAAAATAATCTCGTCCGAGAATTTTGGAACTGTGTTATAAAATCTTGGGCCATATCAGTATTTATTTAATTACTTAGCAATTTTTTCATCCTATTACGTATCACAGTCAATTATTGAAAAAATCTGGTTCTTAATAAAAGAATGAAGGTGCTTCTTTAAAAAAAGTCAAGAAGAAGTGTTAAATCAAATTATAACATCATACAACAGACGATGTTATAATTCAAAAACCTTTAAACATTATAGGTTGTGTCGTTTCTTTTCGCTCGAACGGACACACTTGTTGTGAGAACATTCGTTTTCACGACGAGACGATGTGACTTAAAACAAAACATTGACACCATATCGTTTCTATTTGTCATTTTGTCGCTTCTTCTCCTAAAGTCCGCTCGATTACCCCAATCTCTATTTTATATCTCTATGGTTACCCAGTAGTAGTAGTAAGAGTGGGGAGGTCAAGCCTGGTGAGTAGACCACACACACACAAGGACATTGGGTCCTTTTCACCAACCCCGAAGTCAACCACCTATCACTGTACTTCCACTACTTTCTCCTCGAACCTCCTGCTACGATGGATGAAGTAAGAATGTCCTGCCATCTTAGAGACTCCATTTCCTCTTCGAGAAGCGTTCCAGTTCCAAATATTTGAAACCTGAGCCTTCCAAACCCTTCACACGTTGCCAAATAGTGATAGGCTGTTTCTTCCTCATTGTCATCACATATTGCACATATTGGGCTCTCAGTCACCTTCATTAGGGCTAAATGCCTATTAAGCCTGCAGTGCCCAGTGATTACTCCTACTATAAGTCTGAGACTAGACTTACTCAAGTCAAGAAGCCATCTAGATTTCCTTCTATCTAATGTTGGAAATATCATCTTTGACTGTCTACATCCGGTGTTGTTTTCCCATGTGATTTTAGTTTCCTTCCAAATCCAACTTTTTACAAGGGATTTGGCCTGCCTTCTTGTCCAATCTATTGCAGGCTCTGGCCACAGAAGTTTGTAGATGCCCTTTTTTAGCTACTTCGTCGGCTTTTTCGTTTCCAGCTATGCCAGTGTGTCCAGGGACCCATATCACTTTGACCTTTAAGTGTTCAGATAGCTGTTCCAGAGCTTCCCAGCATTCTAATACCAAAGAAGAATTGATATTGGGAGAAGCTAAAGCTTTTAGAGCAGCTTGGCTGTCAGAGCAAATTGCTATAGACTTATATTTTGGGTTTTTTAAGTCTGGCTGCCTAGTCGCTTCCAAAATGGCAAAGACTTCGGCTTGGAACACTGTAGTTAATTTACCTAGAGAAAAACTTTTGGTAAAGCCTGAGTTTTCTATGTATAGTCCTGCTTCAGATAAGCCTGTATCATTTCGTGAACCATCAGTGAATGTCACAAGAGTCTCCGCATTAAATTTTACCTCACCCTTTTCCATTTATCTCTAGAAGGAATATCTATTTGAAACCTCTTGTTTAGCTTGAGTTTAGGTTTGATCAATATCACAGGTATCGTAGTAAAGGGAATTTCACGATGTGCCAAACTCTCGATTGCCATATGACCTACATTGAGAGCCCTTCCTTTCCACCATCCACAGTCCCTAACTCTTATGGTTACCCCAACCATAGAGATATATAACTAGAGAGGGCATAGCGTATATAAATCCATTGAGAGGCCTGAATCATCGTTTGGGGCTCTCAGAGGCTCTGTGTAACCTCATGAAACCTCCTTTAAGAGTGAGTTAAGGTTATAACAAATCAATTATTTTTTGGCTTCCCGCACATTGTTTTTGTTTTGATTTGTATTTATAATGTTCTTCTTTATAAGTTACTGTAATTTTGTATTTATAAGTTAAAGTGTCAGGTTACTTTTTCGATGTATCAAAATTTAACCTATAGGCCCCTCTAGTAATAATATCTCTATGGAAGTAACAACAATATATCGAAGGAACGCATTGTTTTTATTTTGTTTTTTTTTTTTTTATTTTGTTTATATTCGTCTCAGCTTCTCGAGAATCGCTTGTTACCAAAAATAGTTGCTCAAATCGAGCGCAGACGAAGTGATTAGAAAAATAGAAACTTCCTTTTTTTTCTCTTAGTTTATCATCTAGTTAATCGGTAATTGCTCTTACTTACCCGCTATTTTGTTCAAATTGAGCCGAGACAAAGTGACTTACAGGCACATGTGAACAGAAGCTCGATTCGTCCCATTTTAAGTTATCTAGTCTTAATTCCCTCTATAAGGAATATCAGATATGCTTCCTTAAAAACGCATTTTTACTCTCAACCTGACATAAGAAGTCTCTAACAAGACAACCGACCTCTATTTACTTCCCCCGGATTGTAGATAACGAACATTTTTAAGCCTCCTTATTATCCACTATTTCCGTCCTAGTAAAAATAAAATTATTCCTACGTATTGTATAATTTAAAACCATACACAATAATACTTTTAAATCTCACCTCTGCTATAATATTTCATTATAATGTAAAAATGATTACTTATATTATGTATTATTATTTATAATACTGATATTAAATCAAGGAAGATGTAACACCAGGTAACAAAGAAAAGATTAGTATAAGATTAACCAATTGTCAAGAGAGATCTAAAGCAGTGAATGGTATTTATTTACCCTTGGCTATTTTATTCGAGTTTTTAAATGTTTTAATTTCAATAAAACAAATAAAAATGATTGTTTGAATGTTGCATTTTTATTGAATTATAGTAGTAAAAAAATTTTTTTTCTGTTTAATGACTAGCACTTATTGGTGTAACAATTATTTATTTGATTATTTCTTAATTATGGTGTTAATTTCAATACGACTGGAAAGGAATTATTGTGCTAACACGTGACATTTTTGTCTGCTTCGGGTTCGCCTTGACAGACAAATTATGAGTTATCTGCCTCAGATTCTCCTCTGCAGATAAGTTTTAAAGTTCACGCTCCCCTGCGGGGGGCAGCATTTATTGCTTAGTCACTAATATTAAATTTTCTTGCAATGTGGCTATTTTATAATTAATTGGTAGGGTTCTAGTCGACTTTAATGGTAAATCAAATTAAGAGTATTTTGCAGCTTAAGAAACAAAGTATAGACAAGTTGAATGTAAAGGGTTAAGTAAGAATGCATAAGTCGTCTGGAGTTACTTTAGATATAAGTGATGTGTGATGGCAGCTGTTATTATCTGCTAATTAAAGATGACATGATGAGGAAATGACTTTAACTTGATTAATGAGGATAACTGCAACTGCATTAGGTAACGACAAAACTTTGTCCATTATATCTAAGCACTTCGTTTATACCGGTAAACGTGAATTAAAATAATCACTACTAAAATATTTTGTAAATATGGCTGTTAAATATTTTGTGGCTGTGAGGCCCTCATATCAAGGATCTTTTATAAAGTGGATGACGCGATAAGAAAACTTAAATGACTCCATGAAGGTTTGATGATATAGAGAAATAAGACCAAACTTACCTTCTCTAGCAAGATCAAGGATCATGAATAAAGGGGATGACGCATTAAGGAAAATATCTCACCCCATGGAAGTTGTATGAGAGAGATAAATATGAGCAATCTTACCTTCCCCTTGGTTACAATAAAAAAAGGCGCCAAACGCAGGTTATGTAGCAAGGTTGTCGAGTTTGCTTCTCAACTTTCTTTTGTACTTCTCGTGATTGTTACATTTGTGGTGCTTGTTAAGTCATTTGTCCTTATTTAATTTAAAATTTTGGATTATACTTAGACACCATTAAATGTTTCATATAATGGTATGTTCCAATTTACCGTTTTAAAGTTACCGTAGAAAAACACATTTTGTCAATCATTTTTTTACCGTACATAACAGACAATTATCAAAAAATAATTAAGTATTTAAACTTCTAGTGGTCAACTCAGTTAGGATAGATAGCAATTTTATCTGTATAGCTCCGTACGGTGTTGAGTAATTAGAGTGATGTATTTGAAATGTACATCCCTGTATATTGACAATTTAGGGCAAATACTCGTACATTGAAATGATAAAACTTTATTTCATATCATAAATAAAAGTATTAAAGCACAAGGTGGTAACGAACCAAATAAATTATATTACTTTGCACTATTTGTTTATAACCTACAATAGAAAACCATTAGTCGGAAGGTAATTTTGCCTTTAAACTTAAAACCAGCGCAGTTAATATAATTATCAAAAGCATGTGCCGTTTGTACTAAACACGCGCAGTTTCTTTTTGTCATATTTTGTGATGGAGTCATTTCTATTTTTTCCTCAACGGGATCACTTTGTAATAATATAATCACCCCCTATATTATAGATCCTTAGTTCTTATAGGTCAACAATTAGAAATATGATGAGATAAATTTGACAAAGGGAAATCTACTTCAACAGTCTTATGATAGTAGAGATCTGACAGAGCACAACTGCACGTCTGATAGAGACAAGCTCGGATTTATTATTCGGTTTTATAATGGTTTCAAAATTTTAAAATGATTTATTTAGATAAATATCGCCTGACGAATTTGCATGATAATATTTTTTTGAAAGGCTGATTTTATTTTTGTTAGCGGTTGCGTGCGGCCCTGGGAGATTAGTCATTAGTCATCGATTTGGATTCTTTTTGACAGTATTTTCATTAACACCCACTTAATCATAAAGTTTGATTTTCCTATGCCTCTACAACCAGAAGCTGTAGAAACTCATCCTGTTGTAATCATTTCCCGATAATTGTTCATTGAAACAAAATTACAATGAAATATTGTTTCTATATCTGGGGTCTATGGAACCTTACTTAGATATATTTTTTCTTTCGCTTTTAGACTTTATATTCATAATGCTAAGTCTCAGTTTCATGTCTAAGTCTTTCTTTTCCTTTATCAAAAAGGAAAAGTTTATATGTATTGGCCAGCACGTACTATTGATGTTTAAGCCTAGAAAGAAGTGGGTACATAAATTTGCCAGTACTTTCTAGAAGAATATCTAAGTCTAAATATGAGAGTCTATATAAATTCGACAGTTTTACTACTGATAATTAAACCTAGAAAGAAGTACGTACAATTATTTTCTACAGAACCATCTAAGTCTAGATGGCATTGCCAGCACCTTCTACTGAGATTTAAGCCTAGAATGAAGTGGGTACATAAATTTGTCATTATTGCCACAGCAATATATCAACATAGCAAGGAGAGTCTACATGGCTTAGTTGATGTTGTTATAAATATGCCGTTAATTGCTCCTGGGGTGTTAATATTAAATTTAAAGAATGACAGTTCATGAAGTTTACCCAATTTAAAGAACGACAGTTCATGAAGTCCGTCCAATTCAAAGAACGACAGTTCATGAAGTACACCCAATTCAAAAGAACGACAGTTCATGGAGTACACCCAATCTAAAGAACGACAGTTCATGAAGTCCACCCAATTCAAAGAACGACAGTTCATGAAGTACACCCAATCTAAAGAACGACAGTTCATGAAGTCCATCCAATTTTCATCTTCTAAGAATCTTGAGGAAACCGAGGAAAAGGAGTTGATAAATTTAGAAGAACTTGCTACTAGGATGTTTGTATGTTAGCCTGGGAAGGAGAATCTATGTGAGAGAGAGGACTCACCTTGACATGGAGCCTTGGCCTGTAGATACACCTATATCTTTCCTCCCTCTAATGCAAATATTTTTAATCTTAAGCTCAGTTTTCATCTCATTATTTGGCAAATTTTTAGAGCATACTAAATCATGCTAGTCAATATCAATTTTTTGGAAATTGTATAATTATCTGGTCCTTTATCTACTGTGATAATTGTAACAGCAAGTGATGTTATGTTATGTTGACGATTTGGCTATAGTTGTTTTTGTTCATTATTTGTATTATAATACCTAATTGCTTTGATGTTTAATAGATTTCTTCACAATTTTTTTGTACAAGTATCTTTTGTTTACTCTGCCGAACATGCCATCAGTGTCAATGATTGACAATAATACCGTCTCGCGCATTCATTTGGCCGCTTCGTTGCAACATTGTTTCCTGTAACAGGTTGACGTATTAATAGTATTTTAAGCGGCGTACTACTGTAATAATAGGGAATTTTTAATAGTCCAAGATCAAGGCATAAAAAATGTGATTCATTTTGTAATACTTCAAATCAAATTTTTCTGAAAATATACCTTTAATAATGAAGGAAAAGCATAATCTGCATATCCAGAGTGGAGCCCTTAATATGAATGCGCTCTCTCAAAATATTAGAAAATCGCACCAATTCCAGTTTTCTTGTAATAAGTAGTTCCCTGTAGGTCGTGAGCAAAACATGAAGAGAACATTTTTTAAAGGTGATACAATTTTTTATAGTGTTTTTTCGTCAAAATCGGATAACTACAACGAAAGTTATGACGTTTTTTAAATGGCCAAAAATGCCAAAAAAACAAGATTTTTTGTCAGCGAAGGAATTCGCTGACTTAAATTTTTTAGTGTTTTTAAAAGAGCCACAACTTTGGTTGAAGTTATGATTTTGATGATAAAACACTCGTTTTATCGCCTTTAAAAAATGTTCTCTTCATGTTTCGCTCACGACCCACTAGAAACCACATATATCAAGAAAAATGAAATTGGGGCGATTTTATAAAATTTTGACCATGCGCATATATATATGAAGGATTTTATTCTGGATAGGCAGACTATGGTTTTTAAAAAATAATTTAAGGTATATTTTTAGAAATATTTGGTTTGAAGTAGTACAAAATGAGTCACATTTTTCAGGCCTGGCTCTTACACTATAAATATATTATAGTCCAACTATAATATAGTTGGACATTATTGTTTGTAAACAAATCTATTTGTTTACAAACAATAAGGTACATGCGACCGGATGGTTTACTGGTATTTGTCTCTCAGTCGTCATGTTTGCTGCGTTAGATCCGAGTGTGTAGCTGGAGTGTAGCATTACACATTTCTTTAATATAAAACATACTTCAGTTTCGTAAAGTGGTCGAATACTCACACAAACATTCGAACTTGTAATTAACTATTAGTCCATTGAGTCGAATTATAACAATCATCCGTTCTTACAATAGAATTTACTCGTTCATTCAAGAATACGTGGTAGCTTTTTCACATGGACAGGACAATGACGTGTTACCATATCTCATAGGTACCGCGAATTGATATTATAATGTAGTTTATACTACTTTATGGGAATTTAATTTTTGAAGTGTAGTTACGAATTTTCAACGTTTTTTAAAAAAATATAAAAATGAGAAAATAATTCAATTGAGTTTACATTTAGTACAAGTGTATATCTTTACTTAATAAATAAGTACTCTAAGTATATCCATGATTTTTATTGTATCATAAAACTTAAGCAGCATTAAGCGTTGTTAGTGATGTAAGAGTGACCGCTGAGAATGATACGGATGCATTTATCATCTGAAGACGAGCGAAGTGAGTCCGAAGGCATGTTGCCGTATAAGTTTGGCGAATAGTGCATTTTGAGGACGAGCGAAGCGAGTCCGATGAGCGTACCAAATCCAATGTGATCAGGAAAAGTTCCACGTAACCGATTTTTTGCCTCTGTACTCCATGTGTGATCCCAATCATTACCCATTTCGCTTCTGTCGTCAGAACAATCTCATGAGCGTCATTTATGATAATACCTCGCTAAACGCAACGAAAGCGTAATTTTATCCTGAAAATTCGCTAAACACCAACGGATACCACCGGATAAATCCGACAGGTGTCTTGCGCTAAACAGCATACATTATTCTGAAAACACACTGAGAAAATACTTTTCAAAACAAACTTGCTTGTAACATAGTATTCCTAGTCCGTGGCAGTGAATTCCACATCCTTTTTAATCAGATAAAATAATTAATAAAACCCTGCACTCATTAATAAAACTCAAAAGAATGCTGAGTGCAATTTAAATACTCAATATCTTAGAAATATACTATATCATAAGTTTAATTACTATTGTAGCTACTACCATCTGCATTATCTGTAATAACTGTATATTTTAACACAAAACTACATAGTATGTATAATACATGATAATACCATAAGTATCGCTATTTCCAAAGAAATGCAATTAATTTATTTTATTTTGTTATGTTGATGTTTTCATTTTATGTAAAATGGAGTTTTTGACATCAGTCTTGGATAGAGCATCCAACTGTTTTATTATTAACTTTAGTCATAGACAATAAGTATACTTTATATACTCTATAGTAAGTTAGAATTAAATGATGACTTCAAATCGAGTAACTTATCTATCTTTTACTACGAGACCATTTTTGCATTGACTCCTGTTAATTAATGATTCCGCAATAAACTACACAGATGAAGAAACCAGTTTACAGATTGATTAAGTTTGAAACATTTTTATGCAAATACTGAGTAGGGAAGTACTTGAATTACCTCCATTACCTGTATTAGATATAGAACAAGCGGAAGATTTTATATAGCACTAAGTTATCTTTCTATATTAGCTGTATTCAAATAGAAGGATACTTGTAAAGTAAAATTAAGTTAATAAAAACCAAAAAAATGTTTCCCTGAGGCAGTGAATAACATATTCTACAATTTCCTTTCCTGTGTCCATTCTTCGGCTTCCCGACTTCCTTATCTCTTATATTAGAAAAGCAACTATTGAAATAAGAAATCGGGTACGTGGTGCCTCGGAACTTTTCCTCATCACATCGGACTCGCTTCGCTCGTCCTCAGAATATACAATTCGCCAAATTTAAACTGTAACATGTTTTCGGTCTCACTTTTCGGTCTGCGCTTTTACATAAGCGGATGCATATGTAAATGCATCTGTTTCATTTTCAGAAGTCGCCCATACAGTACTGACCACGCTTAATACTGCTTGCTTAATCTACATGATCCAAAAAAAACCATGGAAATACTTCTCATATTAAAACAAAACTAAGTGAACATATTTATTACGTCAAGGTTTAAACTTGTACCAAATTTCAACTCAATTAGATTATTTTGTGATTTTTACTATTTTTTAATAAATTGTACACAAACCACGTGATAAATATTGAACTAATGTTAATAATAAGATGAAACTTAGCACATATGTTAGTCTTTATACATAGTCACATGCGAGCCACATCTCAATCCTATCGCATCATTTCTCCGCGTTTTATGATTTTTCGAAATTTTTGCTGAGTCATTATTGCGGGTAGATGACGTCATAAAAAATATTTTTCAAAGAGCACAACTACAGCGGTAGACTGATTTTTTTTACGAAATTTCAACTCTTTAGCATGATTACACTAGGAGCTACGATGATAACAGACACACACACACACACACACACTCACACACACACAAACACTTACATACAGACAGACAACTTTGTGAAAATCACTAAGAGTAGGCCTTTAAAAGACTTGAAACGAATAATTGCACTGTCATCCCGGTTTCAGATTTTTTTACAAATACAAAAAATATATACACATAATGAAAATATATAGATGTTCATAACTGCGATTCGTTTCGTTGTTCTACAAACAAAGCTTATAATCACGACAAAACTTAGCGCACAAAAATGAAGTTAATGGACACCCCGGATGTCCATTAACTTCAAACATGAAGTTAATGACGTTAACAATCCTCTAAAAATTGGTTGAATTTTCCGTCTTGATTTAAGTTTCCAGGTCTCTTGAATCGTATTAATCGATTGGAATTTTAGCTTTGGTTTAGCTCGATCCTTTCTCGATAAAAAGTCAAAAACAACTCGAAAGACGACTTTTCAATATGAATAATAAGTTTTATATTCTAGGCTTTTTGAACGCTAAATCGAAGTAAAGGTGTTCCAAAGCAATTTAAACAATGTACGTACCACTTATTTTTCTTTGATATTTAATAGATAAGATAAGGAAGGAAGCTTATAGTTCCTCTACAGATCTTAAGTCACTGGTTTGATAGATGGATGCAAATGATGGACGTATTTGATTCCTCCGTTTCACTAAACTGCTAATGACTCGATTAAAAAAGCCGATCTTTTATTCGACACTGTCTTCCTATAACCACAACAACTATTACCTATTTACTTTAAGATTTCAATAAATAAAAAGAAATCCTTTGATTTACAATTTGTTTGATAGACGGTGGTCGGTACAGAAATAAAATATATTCTTTAGTATATTTAACTTCTTAAAAGGTCATCAAAGCTACAAATTTTTTATTGATAATATATTTTTACAACTATTTTTATGTCTAAAATATCTACGAACAATAAAAAAAAACAACTAGTAGATATCTATATCAACTAATATCTAATTTTAGGCACTTAACCATTGTTTGCCAATGTTAGGAATACAACAACTATTAGCTAAATTAAGGCATACGACAATTGTTAGCCAATCAATTGTTTGTTAAATTTAGGCATTTACCGATTGTTCGCCATGCTAGGTACTTACCCAATTGCAAGCTAAATTATGGCATTTACCAATTGTTAGCCACTGTTAGGAATTGACCTAGTACGCCAATGTTTAGCATTTACCAATTGTTAGCCACTGTTAGGAATTGACCTAGTTCGCCAATGTTAGGCATTTATCAATTGTTAGCCAATGTTTGGCATTTACCAATTGTCAGCCAATGATAGGCATTTACCAATTGTCAGCCAATGATAGGCATTTACCAATTGTTAGCCAATGTTTGGCATTTATCAATTGTTAGCTAAATTTAGGCATTTATCAATTATTAGCTAATGTTAGGCATTTACCAATTGTTAGCCAATGATAGGCATTTATCAATTATTAGCCAGTGTTAGCCATTTATTAATTGTTTGTTAAATGCGACAAATTCAATGGTTCTGGCGAAAAATTTGTATATTTTTATTTGTACTATATGAGTTTATTACTAAAAATAATTCTGGTACGGAGGTTCACATGTCGGTTGAATTTACTTAGGAATGCTTGTTTGTTTGCTTAAAATCCACTTTCTGCTTAAGTTTTCGACTTACGTCGTTCTGGATATTCCAAAGGGAATGCGCTCGAATAAATCTATGATTAGCATAACTTACCAAATTATATAATGCTAAAAATACTAACGTGCGCACTTCCTTTGGAAAAATTAAGAACGACTTAAGCTGAAAATATAAGCACAAAATGAAGTTTCAAGCAAGGAGGCAAGCAGTTTAAAGTAAATTCAGTCGGCATGTAGATCTCTGTGCCAGAATTATTTTAGTTTTAAACTCATAAAGTGTAAATAATCTTGAATAAACGTTTTTCTTTCTTTACCACGCTTTCTTGCTTTCTTTTAGCAATAGAATTGGGTTTATATATAATTGATAAGACGAGCGTTAGCATTACTGAATGCGCTACTTTGACATTAATATACCAGCCACTCTCAGCTATGCAACCAACTGTTGATACCATCTTTTTGTAACAATTATCTCTAAAAACTTGTTTCTCCCACATAGTTCGAAAGGAACTTCTGTACGGATATGTTAGGTACAGTTACCTTGGAATCCAGCGTGTACTTCATACCACGCGTACTTAGTCACGTGACTATCTCACGTGATAAACCCAACGTGATCGCACACGTAGTTTAAAAATGCCTAAAAATACGAATTCATGAATATATTTAAAACAGATGAGGCGCTGGCCTTCTTTAAGATAATTACGGTTTGAGAAAATAATCCGGAAATTATTTGTCCAGTTTTTGCTTCACTTTGACTCTGAAATAAGAAAGTTCTAATCGGAGACAACAAAATTAATATGTATATTATAAATTACGATTAATATGTTAATATTATAATTACGATTAGTATTTATAATATGAATGTATATTACGCCGGTTATGAATATTATATAGGATTCGTAATAAATTATAATCCGCCAAATAAAATCTTTTAAAAATATTGAAATATACGTTTATGATCTAATATTTAAATAAAGTAATTATTATAAAATATAATTACCTTAATCAAATAATATTATAACTACTTCTATTCTATGTTTAAGTGACTTGAATTGATAAAAATCGCCTATAAGTTGGTTCGTATGACGGAAATGTGACCTTAATTAGTTTCAGTGGGCCTTATTCTGATCTCGAAAATAGCTGGACGTTTGTCCTAATAAGTTCTTATGTATAAAATTAAACTCGCATGGAGCAGGTCCGTAACCAGCCAAAATTTGTAGGGGGGGGGGGGACCAATCCCAGAGGGGGCGATATTCACACATTTATAAGGGAGTTTCACTGGGGGCGAAATTTGTTGCGGGGGGGCCCTGGCCCCTACCTGGCTACGGGCTTGCTTATGAGATTGTTTTATCTTTATAGGGATAGATATTAGTATTGCTAAAATGTTGGTAATGGAATTATGATTGATTCCTTTGCGGGAAAAGCAACCCGCTACGTGTCGCCATAATCTTTTAAAACTCCTTAATGATGTGAACACAATTATTTGTCATAAAAAAAGTAAAAGCGAAAATATATTAACAACTAAAATATTTTGGTTTAATGATTTTTTAAAAATAGTATTTTAGAAAGATAGGATTATGATTACCTTTAATCACTACACTGTAATTACTGAATTATATTCTATAACTGATTTATTGATAATTTGCAGCTTGAAACTTTAACTTACTTTAACTTAAATAACTATAAGGTCTGATTGAGGAACCAAATTCATATTCAAGTTGAAAACAACCTTTATTGGCATACAGTGCAGTTAAAACAACCTTTATTGCCATACAGTGCAGTTAAAACAACCTTTATTGCCATACAGTACAGTTAAAACAACTTTTATTGCCATACAGTTCTGTTAAAACAACCTTTATTACCATAAAGTGCTGTTAAAAGACATCGGACGAGCGGTGGATGGCAACGTCGTTATTTTGGAGACGTTAAAATTTGGGGGTATAAATAATATGTTTTGGGATGCTATAACTTCCTTCGCTATCAACTAATCATATTCGCTTCTCTATTCTTTATTTCTTCCGATTCGCTTTGCTCGTCTTTAGACAATTAAAAAATCTTATATTTCATGTAAAAATTTAACAATGACAGACAATTAAAAAAAACTTGCCACATTTCTTGGCATTGCGAGCTTAATTTTAAAGTCATAATTTACAGCTAACGACGACATGATTACATTATTTTTTTGGATAGCACAACTGGCAACTAGCGCAAACCAAATTTCAACCCTCTAGCATATCAGCACACTATGAGTTAAGACGATAACAGACACACATACAACTCGTTTAAAAACCACTTAAGAGCTTTTAAAAATACCTTAAAGGATAATACTAGTGAAATTTCGATTTTCGGAATTTTAGCGAAAACGAAATATTTTTCCTATACACATATGGAAAAGTAAAAAATAATGTTTGTGTTCTTTAAATTATAACCTTTAAAAATACTTTGGATGGAATTTAAAACAATAGGATTTTAACGATAATGCAGCATTTTTTATTAATATGTGTATGTATGATAACCTAACTATTTATTTGTTAAAAAATATCTCAAGCAGTTGTTATACATTAGACATTATACAATGCCTGTAACTACAGCATCCACAAAGTTTTTTTTTCGAAATTCAGGGCAAACAACATACTCGTAAGTCCAAGAGCGTCCGCAGGGAGATGTAAAAGGTACGCATGCGCCTCCTAAAACCGGTCTTAATCGATTTAGAATGACGACCACCTTAAAATATGATCCTTTGTTTATACGCCATTTCAAGTTTTCCCTAAATTGTTTTCCACCTTGTTTAAACGCCAAATTCCCTAAATTTTGGATGACGTCGATAGGTTGACGTCATAGATTTTCGTAATTTATTTATTTATTTGGGATTTTGTAAGTAAAGTATAATTCAAATAAAATTATTTATTTATTTGTCATTACTTTACCTATGAGAGTCCTCATAGAACAATTGCAATGACTCAATAAGAACAATAAAATAATATATTAGGTGCGTACCACATGTATGTAAGGTTTGAGACCATGATATTTATACGTATTAGTATTAAGGTGGAAATGGTCTATAAAATAAAAATCAATTTACTAAGCTTTCAACTATATAATATGTCTTTATAATGGTACATTATTATAAAATAATGACAAAAATAAACTATTACATGTTTTAAAACATATCTTTATTACCCAAAAACAAGCTCAGTAATTTACCACGTGAAACACAATGTAAAAGAAATAAAATTTAAAACTTAATTTACCATATCACGTTGAAATAAATTTAAAATATTTACCTGGAGAAAATAGATAAAAATATTTTTAGATTCAAACTAATGTTTATGAGATTAATAAAAGAAAAAACCAAAACATACGGGATCATAGAGATATATACTAGAGGGAGCATAGCCTATCTTAATACATTGAGAGGCCTGAAACATTTTTAGTGGGGCTCTCAGGGGCTCTGTGTAACCTCATTGAAACCTCCTCCAAGAGAAAGTTGAGGTTATAATTAATCAATTGTTTTGGGCTTCCCACAAATTGTTTGTGTTTTGATTTGTACTTTAAACATTCTACTATATAATTTACTGTTTTTTTGTTCTGTTTATTTGATGATAATGATAATCGAATGTGGTCAGGTTACTTTTTCGATGTTTCAAAATTCAACCAATAGGGCCCCTCTAGTAATATATCTCTATGTACGGGATAATCAATTTATATAAATGAAATGGCTGGTTGAATATTCTATTTTATTGATAAAAATTTTGTTATTAGAAATTAGCTTTCCATTTATATAAAATGTATGTGTTTATTTAATAAAGGAATATTTTTAAAAAAATCTAGGAAAAGTAAAAACATAGTAAATAAGAAATTGAAAAACGTAACTAAATGAAAATCAATTTTATGTTTGGATCAAAATGATTAAGTTTCAAAATAGTGTGGCTTTGTTAAATCCGACCTTTTCCTTTTCTTTGCATTTTTTATTTATTTTACTTTATATCCAAGTCTGGATTACTTAAAGGGGACAAAGACGAGGCAAAATAAATAGAAAAAATCGGGTACGGGGTACCTCGGAACTTTTCCTCATTACATCGGATTCGCTACGCTCATCCTCCCAGCTTCGGAGTCGCTTCGCTCGTCCTCAGATAGTAAATACATTCATTTCATTCCAAGTGGTCAATTATCCAGGCAATGACTACGCTCAGTGCCTGGATGTTCGTAATTAATGCCTTAAGTTTCAACTCAATTTGATTATTTTCTAATTTTTTAAAAAACGTATACAAATCAGTTGATAGAAGTTGAACTAATGTTTTGAGTATGAAATGAAACTCAGTACATATACGAATATGCTGAATTTTAATAAGATCGCATCATTTTTTCGTGTATTATGATTCTTCGAAATTATGCTGAGTCATTATTGCGGGTTAATGACGTCATCAAAAAAGGTTCCGAATAGCACAACCACAGTGGTAGACTTATTTTTGTACAAAGTTTCAACTCTCTAGCATAAATACACTAGGCGCTACAATGATAACAGACACACACACAGACATATACAGATAGACAACTTTGTAAAAACCACTGAGGTTGCATTTAAAACCCCTAAAACGGATAATTCCGATTGCATCCGGGTTTCGGATTTTCTTTCAAACACAATACTTTTTCTTTATACCTGCGGTATAAACGGGGAAAAGTAGAAAGATGAATTGTATTAGAGGTGTAAACAAATAATATAAGGAGTAGAATAAATCTAAGCGCAGTAGGCTTCTTGGTCTCTTATTAGAAAGGCATGACTGGATAAGTTATTGATATAGGAAATGAAGATGGTAGACAGGTTGTTAATAAGGTGAGATATAGAAAGATGTAAAGGATTTAGATTTGAAATCTAACTAAGAAGAGTTCAAGTTTAATGATTGGTGGAACTAACTAGATTTCAGAGAATTTTCATGGAGCAAGTGAGGAACAAGATTAAAAAGTGCTAATGTCATAAACTGATAAGGCTAATGGGTATAGGTTTACAAATAAGGTTAGATTACTTCAGGTTAAAAAAATTCTGGCGCGGTGGTCCGCATGTCGGGCGAATTTCCTTTGGATGCGTGTTTCCGTGCCTTTTACATTATATAAGTTTACAACTAATAAATAAATAATTCCGGTGCGGTGGTCCGCTGTCGGGCGAATTTCATTTAGAATGCGTGTTTCCGTGCTAACAACCCATTTCTTGCTTATGCAAGAACCATGCCATTGCGTGGTTCCGGTTCATGCTTTAGAACCTAAGCAGTTACTCAATTGTCAAGCACTGCTCGTAACTCATTTTGTCTGTATTTTCCAAAGGAAATGCGCATAATTATCCAGTTGGTTGTACGAAACTATGCCTCTAAAATTAGAAGTACACACTATTATTTTGCATTAGTTTAAAGCTTAGTCACTTTTTAAGCTTAGTCAGTTATCTTTAAAGGTTTTAGCGCATTTCCTTTGGAAAATACAGACAAAATGAGTTACGAGCAGTGCTTGACAATTGAGTAACTGCTTAGGTTCTAAAGCATGAACCAGAACCTTAAGCAAGAAATGGGTTGTTTAGCACGGAAACACGTATTATAAATGAAATTCGCCCGACAGCGGACCACCGCGCCGGAATTATTTATTTAGTAGTTGTAAACTTATATAATGTAAAAGGCACGGAAACACGCATCCAAAGGAAATTTCGCCCGACATGCGGACCACCGCGCCAGAATTATTTCTAGTTGTAAACTTATATTAGGTAAAAAAAACGATAAAAAATTATTGTCCCTACTAGGATTTGAACTCAGGTACTCTGGGTTTGAGTGCTCGAAGCCAAAGGAAATTCGCCCGACATGCGGACTACTTCGCCAGAATTATTTTCTAGTTGTAAACTTATATTAAGTAAAAAAAAACAATAAAAAATTATCGACCCTTCCAGGATGTGAACCCAGGTACTTTGGGTTGGAGTGGTCGTATTGACTCCGCACCACTGGCATTCAACTCAGAGGCCCAAAAAACATTGAAAACGACACCCTATTCGAAATTTAATTTTCAACGACCGTAATTTTGGTTTTCTATTATTTTGTGGTTTTTTTTCGACTTTTTGGTCACTTAAAGTGGTCGTATCGACTTCGGACCGGTTTCATTCGATTCAGCGCCCAAAAATACACAGAAAACGACACCCTACTCGAAATTTATTTTTTATGGACCTAAATTTTGGTTTTTGGTAATTTACATTGGTTTTTTCGATTTTTAGGTCACTTAGAGTGGTCGTATCGACTTCGGACCGATTTCATTCGATTCAGCGTCTCAAAAAACATAAATATTGACCTTTTTCGCGGCAAAAAATATTAACCCTGAATTTTGCCGATTTTTTGAAAATTTCGCTGACTCAGCAAACCCGGGTTAATGACGTCCCAAAAACCTGGTTTCAATAGGGTTCGTGTCCTCCCGAAGGTTGATTTTTTTGCACCAAGTTTGGTTAAAAAATATAATCCGTTCGAAAGATAGAGTGTTTACAAGAAAGTGTCTAGAAATACATATATATATATATATTATATATATATATATTATATATATATATATATATATATATATATATATATATATATATATATATATATATATATATATATATTATAATATATATAAAGTCTCGCGAAATTTTTTTTTCGTCATTAGGGACCTCTGAAACGGATTTGTGTCGTGGTCGAGGTTCGAATTCCGCCATGACGCCTATCCCATTAGCGAATTTTTTCCCAAAGGAAATTCGCTAAAACTGTTGATTTAAGAAACTAATGCGTAAGAAATCTATGCGCAGTACAGATCTGCCGAATATTGACACGCATTTATCATAGAGCGTAGAGATATGTTACTAAAGGAGGCATACCCTATCTCAATACATTGAGAGTTTGGTACTCAAGGGCTGTGTAACCTCAATTTAAACCTCCTTTAAAAGTGTTGGTTAATAAAAGGAATCCTTGTCGGCTTTTCACACATTATTTGTACATCACCGTTTTAGTTTCTAGACATTTTTATGGGACGCGATAACTTGCGAACGCTTTCTCGGATTGAAATGAAACTTCGTACAAAAATCAATCCTGTTAATGTCCAGAACCCTATAGTTCATTGAACATGTGTGAACACACACACACACATGTTTAAACATTGTGTGTGTAATTCAGTTACAATAATTACCCCACAAACATTTAATAAAATCACTTATCTTCATTGAGTGTTTAGTGTTTCTTTTAGCGAATTTCCTTTGAAAATTCGCCTAATGGGATAGGCGTCATGGCGGAATGAACCTCGGACCACAACACAAATCCGTTTCAGAGTCCCTTATGACGAAAAAATACTTTTTTTGAAATTTATATATATATATATATATATATATATATATATATATATATATATATATATATATATATATATATATGTATTTCTAGACACTTTCTTGTAAACACTCTATCTTTCGAACGGATTAATATTTTTTAACCAAACTTGGTACAAAAATCAACCTTCGGGAGGACACGAACCCTATTGAAAACCCAGGTTTTTGTGACGTCATTAACCCGGTTTGCTGAGTCAGCGAAATTTTCAAAAAATCGGCAAAATTATTTATTTTTTTTATATTTTTAAAAAAATATAACGGTTTATATTTTTTGCCGCAAAAAAGGTCAATATTTATGTTTTTTGAGACGCTGAATCGAATGAAACCGGTCTGAAGTCGATACGACCACTATAAGTGACCTAAAAATCGAAAAAACCATTCTAAATTCCCGAAAACCAAAATTTAGGTCGATAAAAAATAAATTTCGAGTAGGTGTCGTTTCAATGTAATTTTGGGCGCGGAATCGAATGAAACCAGTCCGAAGTTGATACGACCACTTTAAGTTACCAAAAAGTCGAAAAAACCACAAAAATTATAGAAAACCAAAATTACGGTCGTTGAAATTAAATTTCGAGTAGGGTGTCGTTTTCAATGTTTTTTGGGCCTCTGAGATGAATGCCAGTGGTCCGGAGTCAATACAACCACTCAAACTCAGGGTACCTGGGTTCACATCCTGGAAGGGTCGATCATTTTTTATCGTTTTTTTACCTAAGATAAGTTTACAACTAGGAAATAATTCTGGCGCGGTGGTCCGCATGTCGGGCGAATTTCCTTTGATGCGTGTTTCCGTGCTTTTTATATAAGTTTACAACTACTAAATAAATAATTCCGGCGCGATGGTCCGCTGTCGGGCGAATTTCATTTATAATACGTGTTTCCGTGCTAAACAACCATTTTCTTGCTTATGCAATAACCATGCCCATTGCGTGGTTCTAGAACCTAAGCAGTTACTCAATTGTCAAGCACTGCTCGTAACTCATTTGTCTGTATTTTCCAAAGGAAATGCCGCTAAAAACCTTTAAAGATAACTGACTAAGCTTAAAGATAAGTAACTAAGCTTTAAACTAGTGCAAATAATAGAGCGTACTTCTAATTTAGAGGCATAGTTTTGTGCAACCAACTGGATAGTTATGCGCATTTCCTTTGGAAAATACAGACAAAATGAGTTACGAGCAGTGCTTGACAATTGAGTAACTGCTTAGGTTCTAGAACCACGCAATGGGCATGGTTCTTGCATAAGCAAGAAAATGGTTGTTTAGCACGGAAACACGTATTATAAATGAAATTCGCCCGACAGCGGACCACCGCGCCGGAATTATTTATTAGTAGTTGTAAACCTTATATAAAAAGCACGGAAACACGCATCAAAGGAAATTCGCCCGACATGCGGACCACCGCGCCAGAATTTTTATACATGTCGTACTATGTATGATCAACAAAAATACGAAGTGACATTTTATTACCCGTTTTAGTTCTGGTTTTATTGATTGACATATAAAAAATAATGTTTAAAATCACGTTTTTGGCTTATACATTTGAAATTTTGCTATTGCGATAGTTTGCCGTTGAAATAAACTATTAATATGACGAACTGATGGGACAGCAACCATGTGGCTGTGGAGCAGACAAGAGGCCGAAAGCCTCTTGTTTTCTATTATAAACGTTCAATTACATAAGATACTGTAAATTTGTACAATGTATTCAAGTAACTTTTTCGATGTTCCAAAGTTCAGCCGTTAGGGCTTCTCTAGTAAAAATATCTTTAAGTCATAGAGCGTTTACACCAAGGATCTCGAATGCAGGGGATGACGCACTAAGTCGATTTGCCATACAATAAAGTGACCCCATCAGAAACCAAAAAATAGAAAGAATTCAGCACGAAACACAAAAACCAATTGCACATGCTTGGTACAAACTGCGCATGCTTACAATTCTTATAACAGCGGAGGTCTTAAATTGTAGAGGCAAACTTACCTCTCAATGGTTTCCTATTGTTTATTGCTTGAGAAGGTTATAACAAAACACGCTTAAATTATCACTCACTGAAGTGGCATAGTATAATCCAAAATTTAAAATTAAATAAGCACAAATGACTTAACAATCACGAGAAGCACAGAAAAAGGTTTAGAAGCAAACTGGACAACCTAGCTACATAACCTGCGTTTGGCCTTTTTTTCATTATAACCAAGGGGAAGGTAAGTTTGCTCCTATTTCTCTATCTCATACAACTTCCATGGAGTCAGACATTTTCCTTAATGCTTCATCCCTTTTATTCAAGATCCTTAGTTTTTGAAACAAGATCTTTGAATCATTTTTAAGATTTAGAACTAAGATGACTTGGTTTTTTTTTGGACTTTCATGACATGAAAATCTGATGCGTCAGGTCGATCCATAAGATAATCTTTACGTGTGAACGCACCTACTCATTCCTACTATTTCTTTTTTTCATATAATCAAATACCAAATTTACTGTATATACAGCACGAGTTAACTAAAAAATTCACAATGATTGGTTCTGTAATTAAATTATTATAGTCCGAAGACAATATTGTGTTGGACCCACCCTCTGACTCACTGATCCATAAACATTCAGGTTCATAATATTATTTCTCAACGTCGCGGCAGTTGCACCACGTCGGCCTTACCTGTACAATTAGATTTTTTACTATTTATTGTTTCTGGTCTTTTATTTTATAGATACGTTTTCTTAAAATAATTTATTGCAGAATTAATTTTGATTGCAACAAAGGTATAATCTTGTAGTCCGCTTAATCAGAAAACAGCTTAAAAAGTATGTTATATAAAAATGAAACAAACATTTTTAACAATAGCAAATAATTTAATGGGTTTTCAATAATTTTATTAATGTTATATAAGTAGTTTTCAATATTGATGAATATCTTTTCATCAGCGATTATCTTTGTCTATACTGAAATGCAAATAATAGTGTGCACCACTAATTTTAGAAGGTTAGTTTTGTACAACCAACAGAATAATTTTGCGCATTTCCTTTGAAAAACGCAGAAGAAATGAGTTACAAATAGAGCTTAATTATTGAGTAACTGCTCAAGTTATGAGGGATAAAACGGAACCTTAAGCAAGTGATTGTCAAGCAGGGAAATACGCATTCTAAAAGAAATTCGCTCGGCATGTTGACCACCGCGCTAGATTTTTTATATCCATTAAGGTATATTTGTGTCCATAGAGATATTATTACTGGAGATGCCCTATGGGTTACATTTTGAAACATCGAAATGTAACCTGACCACCTTTGTTAAAACAAAATCACAAAACTACAAAACAAAATTACATTAACTTTTATTGTAGAACGTTAAAAATACAAATCAAAACATAAAGAATGTTCGGGAAGCCCAAATAAATAGATTTATGATAACCTTAACTCACTCGTAAAGGAAGTTTCAATGAGGTTACACAGAGCCCCTGAGAGCCCCAAAAAGATGTTTCAGATCACTCAATGTAATGAGATAGGCTATGCCCCCTCTAGTAATATATCTCTATGTTTTTGTGTCGGATTTTAACTCTATTGGACACTTAATGATAAATCTAAAACTTTTACCATAAAACCATAGAGATATATTACTAGAGGGGCCCCATTGGTTGAATTTTGAGACATCGAAAAAATAACTTGACAATTTTCAACTATCAATATAATCAAATAAAAATAATAAAATTACAGTGACTTATTATAGTAGAACGTTAAAAATACCAATCAAAACACAAACAATGTGCATCGAAAACAATTGATTTATTATAAACTTAATTCATTCTTTTAAGAGGTTTCAATGAGGTTACACAGAGCCCCTGAGAACCTCAAAAAGATGTTTCAGGATTCTTAATGTGTTTAGATACGCTATGCCCCCTCTAGTATATATCTCTATGCATAAAACTACCAAACAAGTTGATTATAATCAACTTTGGTATAATCAACTACTTTTTTTTATCAAAAAAAGTAACCAAGCCATTGGATAAAAAAATTACTAATGCTGATATTGAAATGAAACATGACGTATATCATAGTCTTATTTAGGGCTACAAAATGCCAAATTTCAAATCAGATCTGTAAGATAAGTTGTAAATCAGATGTAAAATTTCAAATCAGATCAGTTGCTAGGCTATTATAAACATTTGAAAATTTAGTTAAGTCATTAATTATGGTTAATAAAATAATTTTTGTGGATGGCACATTCAGACCTTAAGATTGATATTCGTACTAAGTTCCGCCTTTCATGCGTAAAACACGTTGGGAGATACGATGATAACAGACACACACACAAAGATAGACAACTTGGTTATAAATATCTACGCCAATTCCTATAATCAGGAAAAGTAAAAACCTGGTACGTCAAAATTTGTAGAGTTAGTTTCAGGTTTTACTAAATATGAGAGGATGGGCTCTTTATCCTTGATGATGATGTATAGTCCAATCTGTGACTCATTTTGACTACTTGAAACCAACTCATTCTGAAAATATACCTTAAATTATGAAGAAAAAGCATAGTCTGCCTATCTAGAGTAGAGCCTTTTATATGATTGATCATGCTCAAAATTTTATAAGATCGCACTAATTCCACTTTTCTTGCAATAAGTGGCTAAGTAAGTCGTGTGAATAACAAGAAAAAAAATCATTTTTTAAAGCCGTAAAAATTCCCTATAAAACGAGTGTTTAATCATCAAAATCGGATGACTACAACCAAAGTTATAGCTCTTTAAAAACACAAAAAAATGGTTAATTTATGCAGTCAGCGAATTTCTTTGAAAAAATATTGAATTTTTGTGCATTTTTTGGCCATTTAAGAAATTTTATAACTTTAGTTGTATTTATCTGATTTTGACGAAAAAATACTCGTTTTATAGCTTTAAAAATGCACACGACTTACAGGGAGTCACTTATTGCAAGAAAACTGGAATAAGTGCGAGTTTTTTTAAAATTTGGGCATGCGCAATCATATGAAAGGCTCAACTCTAGATAGGCTGACTACGCTTTTCCTTCATAATTTAAGGTATATTTTCAGAAAAATTTGGTTTGATGTAGTACAAAATAAGTCACATTTTTTAGGCCTGGCTCTTGGACTAGTATTGATATACTTTTCCTAGGGACCTCCAAGTTTAGGTGAGGTAAAGTTAAAACGGAACATAATTTCTAAATGTTAACAAAAGGTGAACATAATGTACAATGTTAATGATTCTGGAATGAACCGCGCCCTGGATTCTGTTTCTGGTTGAACTATCCTTGACCCGTCTTATGTTCCGTTTTAAAACCTTCCCGCCTCAGCTTTTTATTTAAACAGCTAATTTTAATGTAAGGACCTTATTTATGATTATCTATAATTTTGGAAGTTTAATACCATGTATTTATCTCTTTATAATCTATAGCTGGGGGGCTTTTGATAATTTGGCATTTTGATGCAGTATGACAGACTTTAGGGGTGCGATCATAATATGATTATCCAATATTCATCTTTCTTCAGACAGATTGAAGACCTTTAAAAAAAATTAGCCAATGTCTGAGGCTTCGAGGATTTTGCATAAAATGAATAGCTTACAGAAATTACTAGGTATAACTATTTAATACTTAGCTTATTAAATACTGTTCTTGCATGATCCTAATGTATCATGGAAAATTGACCTAATGTCATTGTGCCATTCTAATGTTTGCTGGGACATGACATTATGTCGAGCCATCAATAATGGCTCAAATGTATGACATGATGTTCCATCATGTCGAATGATGGAACAGTTCCCAGATGTAGCATTGCATTTTGCTTGGTACATTTCCTAGGTGTCTCTTAGCCCTTACACATTTGTGATCACAGATTAGCCACAGGGTTAGAGCCTAAACGGTCATTTTTTTAAGTGTTAAATATATATATATATATATATATATATATATATATATATATATATATATATATATATATATATATAATATTATATATATATATATATATATATTAATATATATATATATATATATATATATATATATATATATATATATATATTATATAGCAAATGGTAACATTCAATTTCATTTTTAAATGTTTAAGGATAAATTCGAAACTTTCGAGTACGTCTCGTTAATCTTCAACTTTAGAGTCAAGGACATACTATCGTAATTCTTTCTATTATTTTTTTCCTCCAAGCCCATTGATTATAATTTAGTTAGGGTTTGGGAGGGGCTCAGCACAAGAGACAATCAGGCAGCCAAGGTCTCGCTGCCATAGATGTAGACTTAGTAATAGCTGGTCTGCTAGTCCAGATATCACGTTTTTACACCAGATACGAGTATTAGTTGTACGAGTGTAACAGTTCCTATTCTTTATATTAATCGAGTTATTTCAGTATTTTTTAATTACCTTTTCCACTTTTCACCTTCTATCCTCGACCGGTTTATTAAACACATTCAAACTTTTTCTTGAGTAGTGGATGACACAACTAAAGGAAAAATTGGAACAACAATTTTTATTCTATTTCCTAGTACTTTTTTTTATTGTACTTATCATTGTTATTTATTTATTGATTTTTTTTAGTAAAAGGGTACATGGGAGTCTTTCTTCTTTTTTTTTGTCAGCATCGGTGTACTAGGACTTTAAAAAAGCATGTCAACTATGGTATACTAAGACCATACTGTCGAGACGGCTTTGGTTTACAATAGGATCGTACAGCCGTGTCGGTATACTTAAACCATACAGTCGTGGCGGCATTAGTCAACTTTTGTCATTTAGTCAAATTATACAGCCATGTTAATTACTTAACAATTTGTTTGTTGCTAATAAGTTTTTGGTTATTAAATATATACCTGATAGTATCACAGCAAGTATGTACAAGAGAAATTAAAGGTAGTGGACATATCTCAAGGCAAGGTCCGCGTTTTTTGGCGCTTTTGCTAAAATAATATAACTATTTTAAAATTAAATTTAATTCATTATTGTATGTTACTGAAATATACAACAGGGTTCTGAAGGATTGAATTTTATACCAAATTTCATATATATATATATATATATATATATATATATATATATATATATATATATATATATATATATATATATATATATTTATCAGTGAGTCCACCCTTTTTTCTAAAAAACCTCTTCCCTCCACTTCTGAATAACCTTAATCTTATAAGCCCATTTCGCCTTATGAGTTTCACTAATAATCGAGAACAGAGTGCCTACATATTTTCTCACACAATTTAAATTTTACTGCAAACTAGACGGTGAACCAAACTGTGCACACTGTGCTGAGAGGCATGATGTGAAAAATTGCCCTAATCTAAAAGGCAAACCAAAGTGTTACAATTGTAAAAAATCGGGAAAACCAGATGAGCATAGAGCAAATGATGTAAACTGTCCAGGCCACATTAACGCTATCCAGCGAGAAATAAATAGGACTAACTATGGCACTGCTTAAAAAAATCTGGACTAGAGCAATTACAAATTGTAACACTTTTAATCATATTACCCCAATAACACGAATAGAAGAACTATTGAACAATAAAAGTAAATTTCTGGTAACTAAGGAAACATCAAAAAGTAGAACATCAATTGTATACAACTTCGGTCAACATACAGATATTAATATCTCTTTTGCTACAAAATATGAAAGTAACTATAAATTATCAAAGGCCTGTCTACAATATTAAAAACCAAGTATAAAAACAGAGAGAGACTAATATACTTGATTCTTACTCTACCTATACTTGCGACCTATCAACGAATCACGAAATAAAATTATAATAATAAAATCAGATATTTATAATACATTCGAGAAATTCAAAAAAATCGTGAATGATTTAATTATTGGGCTAAATAAATACCCGCTTGTGATTGAGTTGATATCTTTGATTCACTGAGTGATATATCCAGCTTAGAACTCCTAAGTTTAGTTACCGAAACAAACAATCTCAGATTTTTTTTTTATTATAAAGGCCTCGATACACTTAAATTCTTAACATACCCAGTCAGCACATTGAAAATAGTTCTGTTTACAATCTTCTACCTGCTACCAACAGACATGAAATCTTCATGAATAGCATGCTGGAGCTACGAAATTTTCTATCTCAACGTGACCTCATAAACTCTATAAATACCAACAAATATTAGAAAAACTAACTAGTAAAAACATTCTTGAATCAGCTAGAACTCTTAAAGAAGTCACTAGAAAAGGCATGAATATCTACAATAACTTCCAGAAACAATTATCTGGCATACAAAAATACATATAGAATGGGTTACTGCCTGCAAAATAATGGATCTTACGTATCTTTTAATGAAAATGAAAACAAGTTTATGACATCAGAGAAATATATATTAGTAACACAGGATACCCAACTAATGCTTGATGGAGAACTAATATCTAAAATAAGTAAAATAAACATTGCTAGTTGTAAACTTCCTAATATCAAGTGGATCGACGAGTACCTGGTTGCGGCAAGACTCATTTTATTTTAAATGAACATACACCTGGACAGGATCTAATACTAACTCAAACAAAGCAAAACCTTAAAGAAAATTAGAACATCCTTAAGGAATAAAATGAAATTAAGTATAAGAGAAGGCTCGAAAAGGACTACAGAACTGTTTCGTCATTCATTATTAACGGTTCGGACAAAAGTATGAACGAGTCTTTATAGATGAGGCAATACTTATGCATGCCGGTTATGTTGGTTTATTTCTGAACTATCGAAAGCTAAAGAAAATATTACTCGGTGATGGAAATCAAATACCATACATTGAAAGATCTTCCTTACCATCAGAGTGGTCCAACATTTCACAGTTCTGTAGCCCTAGTTTGACCCTTTCTGTTACTAAAAGATGTCCTTTAGATGTATGCTATCTTCTATCTGACTATTATAAAGACATTAAAACAACGAACCAACGAACTCGCTCCATCAGACCGACTATTACAGACGGAAGTCAACATCAACTGAAATCAGACACCCTTATACTGACCTTTACACAAACGGAAAAAATATGGTTATTGAGCTTTAAAAGGAAAATGTTATGGACCCATACTAATTCATACTATACATGAAGTCAGGATTAACATCGAAACGGGTAGTACTTATAAGAACAAACATAATTGGATGTTTATGAAGCTTACCGCATATTATAGTAGCTCTAAGCAGACATACTTATAGTTTTAGGTATTTGACAAACTGTTTCTAATGATTTCATGACTTCACTAACAACAGAATACAAAATACTAGTGACGTTTTTATCAAGAACTACAAACATACGGATTATATAGGGCCTTTAAATAGAATAGAAGCAACGAAAATATTAATACCAACATCACCATGACAGCGACGACCAAATTATGTCGGACCCTATTATTAACCATGACATAGAGACTGTAGAATTAGAAGATTATAACCTTAAACCTTTAATTAAAACTACCAAATCATTCATTAATATACTTAGTATAAATATCCGCAGTCTAGAGAAACATTATGATGAATTAGCAATACTTTCGAATCAATAAATATAGACGTAACTTAGTAGTATTAACAGAAACTTGGCTTAGAGTATTCCCTGAAAACTTATCACTACTGGCTATATACCCATACCTGTAAATGGACAATTTAATAAAGCCGATGGAATAGTAGCTTTAAAAATGCTGTTATTATCCCTTTATTTAAAGAAGGTAGTAAATCAGACGTTATGAACTACCGACCAATATCACTTTTACCCACTGCAGCTAAGCTATTGGAAAAATGCATTGAAATAGACTTACACCATACTTTGAAAAGCATAAAATATTTCCAAAGACTCAATCGGATTTCAAAATAATAAAAGCACTGACGACGCTATTATGACGTTAACCAGATATATTACCACTAAATTAGGTTAACCAAGAAAGTAATTGCAGTTTTCTTAGACTTAAAAAAAGCGTTCGATACGGTAGACCAAAAGAAATTAATAGAAAAACTGCAATACTACGGCATTAGAGGTAAAGTGTTAGATTTACTGACCGACTACATTACTAACCGACAGCAACAAGTTAAACTACTTAACCAACTAGCTATTCAACAAAATTAAATACAGGAACCCCACAGGGAACTGTTTTATCTCCTAAATTATTTCTAAACTTATATAAATGACTATACAACATCCAAAATTTCTTAGGGGAAATAATTGGTTTTGCAGACGACACTTGTTTATTATTTTCACAGAAAAAGAAACTTGGCAACAACTAATATCTCATGTTGAACAACAACTATCTCTCATAAGTAAATGGTTGCATACAACCTATTATTTCTAAATACTAAAAAAACTATAACCTTTTCGATCTCAAAAACAGGACAACCTACGCAGACTAATAACTAAAATACACGACTGTAAGTGCAGCCGACTAAATAACCATACGGACTCAAATTGCAACTGCACTTCAATAGACAGAGTTTCGTCCATCAAATACTTAGGAGTAACCATAGACCAGAATCTGACATGGAAAACGCAGATCAAAAATATTACTAACAAAATTCGAAAATTCATTTACTATTTCAGATCCCTAAGAGAAATTCTGCGACAACATCTTGATGAAAAGGATTTACCACGCTTTAGTGAATCTGTTTCAGCTACGTATAATTGGGTGGGTTCTGCTAACCCTACACACTTATACTCATTAGAAATAGCACAGAAAGCCGTGATAAAAACTATTCTCAAAAAACCAAGACTTTACCCCACGGACCAGTTATTTAGAGACTTTCCAGTCCTCACAGTAAAATTTATTTACTAAACAAGTGCTACTAAAATATTTTAATGAAAAAAAGACTATATTAATCACGATCATAGTACAAGAAATAAAACAAATAGAAAAGTCAAAACAGTTAAATGTAGAAATTATTGTTGCAGCGTCAGGCTTTTGTGAGGGGACCTATTCTTTTTAATACGCTACCCCGATCATATTAAAACTAACTTATACTATAAAGATTACAAAAAGAAAATAGAATGGATTAACCCTCCCCACTAGACAAACTTATTAAAAAATAATTATATATTTCCATCTTATTTATTAACTTTAAATTTTATTCAGTTTACTTTATTTTTATGTATAGTATATATTATTTTTATTATTTATTTATTTATTTTTATTTATTTATTTATTTATATTATTTTTTTATTATTTTTATTTTATTATTTATGTTATTTATTTTTTTATTTTATTTTTATTTTATTTATTTATTTATTTATTTTTTTTTTTCTTTTTTTTTTTTTAGCTTCTTTTAGAAATATTTCATATGAATTAAAGAAGAAAACGATTTATAAAAACTTATTTTTCTCTTATACTTAATTTCATTATAAAGTACTAACAAAAAGTAGCTTGAGAATAAAAATCTAAACGAAAAGCTAGCCACGCACAAGCCCTAAGCTTATGTGGCTAGTAAGATCTTATTTATAATCAAATGTCATTAGGAATAGATGAACTAAGACTTTTAGAGCCTTTATTAGGATTGTATTGCGTATTACTTTTGTATATTATTTTTTAAATAAATTTTTTTATTATTATTATTTCAGACTCGCAACGCTAGAATAGAATGCCTAGGATTCTAGGTTGTCATAACTTCAGAACAATTACAGGCTGAATTCCTTTTCAATAATAAAATAAAATAAAAATAGTTAATTCTTTAGTTAAAAACTTTAGTTTATTAAAAACTTAAAATTTATTAAAAAATCTTAGAATGAGCAATTCTTGATATGTTCAAATATTACTTCATTGAATGCCCATCTTCTGTAATACTTTTTTATGTCCCCAAGTGCATTAAATTTCCTATGATCAGTAAAAACTTGGCAGTCTACTTTTTGTTAACTTTAAATAATACCACAAGCATATTCGAAAATAAATATTTTGTTTAGATGTTTCTCATAGTGGCAGTTTCCCTGGGGCCTAACAGTAAAGTTCATAGATATAAACTTGAGTACATAAGTCTATTTAAATAAGGTTAAACATAGTTGAATAGCTGCCAAGTCGTTGCAGGGAACGTGACGATCATGATAACTCTGACATTATCTGGTCACTGCTCGCTGTTAAGTTAAACCTTTATGTCTTTGAATATACAAAATTCCAGCTTATAACGTGTGCATCTAGTCGTTGGCTTCAGGGTGATATTACGAAGTTACCTAGGGCTCTTTCGACCAAAGATCTTTAATAAAGGGTATGACGGACTAAGCCGATTAGTTATATTACAGAGTGACCCCGTTGAGAATAAAAAAAGAGACGAATCTAAAACAAATTACACATGTTTGGTAAGAATTGCGGATGCTACCAATAATAACATTAACCAAACAGGTTAGAGGCAAACTTACCTTCCGTCGAATGGTTTTCTATTGTAGGTTATAAACAAATAGTGAAAAGTGATATGCTTTATTTTGCTTTTTACCGACTCATTTCTTGATATTCTTGTTAAAAATTTCAAATCATATTCTAGTAACATAACCTGCATTTTGCGCCTTTAGCTACAACCATACAAGTGAAGGCAAGTATATACTCCTATTTCTTTACTTCATACAACGTTTATGGGGTCAGTAAAGTTTGCTTATAGCGTCATCTCCTATATTAGAGATGCTTGCTTTAAACTGTATTGGTTTCTTATTAGAATAGTTTTTTTATCTTATTAAAGTAATGAAATAACTAATCATCCAAATTTCTAGAATAGGAAAAATATCCCTATTCTAAAGAAGATAGGATCCGATTATCGGATCAGATACTATGTATGATCATAGTATTAATCATCATGGATTAAATGATTGTATGAATAATATGGGTGGAATCATTTCCTTAAATCAGAAACCGTTCGAGAGCTAGTGGATTTGTCAAAAGTATTGAAGATTATCTGTATTTAGAAGATAGGTTACTATTGAGCCCGTCAGAGGAACAGTGGTAAAACTGCACTTTTACTAACTTTCAGGTTATTTAAGGTTTTGCGTTTGGCATCAAATAAAATTGTTATAAAACATTTTCAACATTACAATATTTTTTGTATATTATATTTTGGAAAATATTGAAAACATTTGAATAATACATTTCATGCCGAAATTATTAAATTGAGACTCATTACCACGACCGTTTTGGAACTCAATGTACAAATTACATTTTTCTGCAAACATTTTTATGCTTAAATTAACAATTCCCTATATACTTTGGCAGATAGAGATATATACTAGAGGGTACATGTCCTATCTTATTACATTGAGAGGCCTGAAACATTTTTTTGAAGCTCTCTGTAACCTTTCTAAAACTTCTTTTAAGAGTGAGTTGAGGTTAAAATAAATTACTTGTTTTCGGCTTCCAATGCATTGTTTAAATTTTGATTTGTATTTTACACTACTATATAAGTTATTGTAATTTTGTACTAATTATTTGATAATATTTATAAGCGAAGCTGGTCAGGTTACATTTTCAGTGATTTAAAATTTAACCAATACCTCTCTAGTAATATATCTCTATGCTTTGGCATTGTTTAAATAAAAGCCTTATCATAGCCCTTATCACCAGTCAGTGCTGCCAACTTCAAAAATTTAGTATAGCTGTCTTTTGCGCATGACAGTGTGTTTTACAGGTTTCCCATACCAGATCTGAGAGGAGTTTTTTATTTTATTTATTTATTTTAAACAAGAAAAACAGACACAAGTGTCCAATACAATATTAACAAAACAAAGAATATTACAATAAAAGAAGATAATTAAACAAAAAATGTCACAAAAAATAATAAAATGTAAAGAGTTTTAACAAAACAATAATTATTTAAATTAATAATTAAATATATATATAATTAAAATATAGTTTTATACCATTATTTCTTTAAATGCTTGGTATTTTGTTTATTAGGAATAACACATTTCCCCGTATTGTTCCTAATTTAAGAAGTTTAAAGCCATATTACTTCATAATTAGATAAATCTCATACTAATAAAAAATATTTTGCAAAAAATCAAAATCGAAATAAATGACTTGAACCACTGTTTCTTTTATCGGCTCAAAGATCGATTAAGATACCCTATGTAAAACGTGTGGCTTTTTAAAAACATTTATTGAATAATCAAATAATCTCTTTAATTATAATTAGATGGGATAATCAATAAATCATCTTTTATTAAAATCTTTAATAATCTTTTACAAATATAAACACATATAAGAGTTATGCAATCGTAATTTATAACAATTTATGACATAATAAGTCATCTTACTTTGACTCATTTACAATAATAAGCAACAAAATTACGTTAAAAATAACCATAAGTTTTAAAAACACCATAAAGATATGCACTTATTTTATCTAAACATAGATTATATTTAGTAAATAATGAATTTATTAATTTCAATTTCGTATTCATAATGAAAACATTATTTAGGGGCATTAAATATCCTTAAAATAATTAACAAACCCAAATTAACATATTGATGTATTAAACTATCCTTATTATTATTTAATAATAAATTCTTACTATCTCCATGATCTTAATATATAATAATAATTCCCGTTTTAGCTCCTTTCGGCCCTTCAGGGTATTTGCCCTGCGGGAACCACTTCTGGTGGGTCACATCTACTATGCTCAAAGTAAAGCTAAAATAAGCGAAATCTTATTACATCAAATTCTATTCAAAGGCAGTGTTGAAGAGATGTTAAACAATGTCATTCAATTGACGGATTTAATAACCACACTGGTCGGTGTTATTTGGTGATCAGCTAATTCTACAGAAGAGACCAGTTCAGAGATGGAAGAAAGTGGTTTGTTATGGTAAACAGTCATTAAGGTATCTCCAACGTCGACATTATCTCCTACAGTTTTGTGTAATCTTATACCGACGCTATGGTCTATCGTGTCTTCGGGCTTGGTTCTTCCAGCTCCTAACTGCCAGGTTACCTTACCCAAAGTTAAACCGTCGATGTTTTTCACACAACCTATAAAACAAACAATGTTTACAAGCATCTTATATTAACAACCAAATAAAATTGGCATCCGTTTCAAATATATCATTGATCACACACACAATAAAACGAAAAATTATTGTTCTAACTTATTCCTGAGCATTTACATGTTTAAGTTTAACCTGATTGTTATCGTTATAAGATGTCAGGGGATCGTCAACATATATATCATCCCTGTAACACCTACTCAAATGAAACTTATTTTTGTGGTGTAAATATATTCTGTTTGCATCCGCTATTGATGCATTAACCACTACCTTAATATTTATTAGTTTAATCATTAAATAACTTCCTATTTTGATATTGTGAGTTGTGTGACTGATCTCCCCCTCCAATCACCATACGTTCATTCTGTAAATATAACCAATTTAGAAACCTAATCCCAAGGTAGCAAATAGTTTTTAATGAAAGAGGCAATTCGTCCTTTCGCAGGTACCTTTTTAATGCTTCTTTAGTCTTGCCGAATTCACAAACTATGCCTAAACAGGTATGTAAAAAAACCAACTTTCGAGAACCAGTAAAAACTTAAGAGATTAAAAGAAAATACTTTATAAGTAGACGACTATCACCTTTAGATATAGCTTTAACATCAGTTTGGTTTTTAGCCTTGGGTAGATCGGAATAATCAGCCTTGCCGAATTTGGTGACAATCTGAGACGAAACACCCTGACTTCGCAGCATGTTTAGAAAACAATTCAAAGCAGATCCGTCATTGATGACCTGCATCATTTTTTCTTTTCCGTTACTAACGTTGTCTACTTTGCCACTCATAACTAATAGTTGTCCACCTAAAATAATAAATGATTATTTAGCAAGGATATTAAGTGGCATTGATAAGCTGGCATGGGGAGTAGTTTTTTTAGTGAACATAGTACTAAACCATCTAAAAAGGGTACAAATTGTATGAGTCATATAGCTAGGATGTTCTTTGGTGTTTCACACATTTGCGATGAATAAATTATAACGAATCCTTAGTGATTCTTATATCAAATTTGAACTCTCAGGCAAAAACACAGCGGAAGTTACGCGAGACTTAGAGGCGTAGAGATAGAGAGACAATACAATGAAAACCACTCAAGATGCATCTCCAAAGATGCAGCACCGCATTGATAAAAACACAATAATCCTGCACAGCTGAAGCTGTTTCAGGTTTGTAGAATTTTATGTTGTCCCCCATGTAGGGCCATAAACATGCCTCTTACAATGTATAAAGACCGACGGACTCATCACCTCTATTGTCATGGTCATATCTGAAAGATTTAATCCATCACAACTCCCCTACAGTACTAATATAATACTCAAACGACTTATGACTTGGGGTTTTTAAATACATTAACCTAAGTGATATAATTTTTTTTTTCAGTTTGGTTACCTAAATGAGTCACCAACTCCAATAAATCTTTTGGTCCTTTTCCCAACAACACATCTATAGATTCTTCGATCTCTAATGAATTTCCAATTTTCCTACCAAGAGGATTGTCCATTCTTGTCAGTGTACAACTAGTTTTCATGTTGAATCCTTTAGAAACTGAAATCTATTGCGTTCATATTAAACAAATAATTCAGATATTGCTTTTAGGCACAATCAACATATTTACTTCTCCTCGTTTATACTGTAGTTATAAATCATAATCATATATTTTTTCTCTTTAAGTACAATTTGGTACAATGAGACAAGTCACAACATTTAAGTCTAAAACATGAAATAAATTAAAAAATAGGCAATCCAACAATATACATAAATTTAATTAAAATAAATTAATAACAAATTATCAATAAAAATTACATGCACAGTTTTCTCATTAAATTAAATAACAAAAGAAGTTCAGGCAACATAAAGTTCTATTAAATTAAAAATTAACTTAAAAAAATAGAAAAGTTTTATAAGTCAGAAAAAGTGTAAATGACTCTATCAGCAAGAAGTGTTTTACATTCTCACACACCTTGTAATCTTGTTGATTCCGAATGCTTGCTGGAAGTCTGTTAAAGAATACAATTCCGTTATGGTACGGCGACTTCTCATAAAGTTTTGTCCTATGCTGAGGTACAAGCAAGTTTATATTGTTCCTAGTTTTATAAGAATGGTTATCCTTATTTCTTTTAAGTGAGCTTAAGTTATTCTTTACTATTTTTAAGTTTTCTAGGATATATATTGCAGGCAACGTTAATATTTTTTCTTTTCTAAAAATAGGCTTGCAAGACGATCTAAAACTCTTACCATACATTACTCTTAAAACCTTTTTTGAGCAATAAAAGCCTTTTTAAATTTGAGAAGAACTTCCCAGAGAACAATACCAATAATTGGGACTGAAATTGTCCATAATAGAGAGTTAAAAGTTGTTCTTCTGTTAAATAGCTCTTTAAGTATTTTATTAAATAATAGGTTTTTTTAAGTTTTTTACTTACTAAGTCAATCTGTTTGCTGTACGTCATGTTTTCGTCTAGGAATACCCCTAATAATTTTGATTCTGAGCTACGCTTTAAATTTTTGTCTCCCATCTTAAAATTGTACATAATTTTATCCTTTTCTTATTCATAAATGATATATACTCTGTTTTTCAATATTAATAATTAACTTATTCGTTTCACCCATTTTAAAAGACATTCTAGGAATTGATTTACTGTCATTTCTAGATGATCAATCGTTTTAGAATAAAAAATGGCCGTAACATCGTCTGCATACAGACTTAGACTAACATTAGGAAAATTCAGGAATTCTTCAAGGTCATTTATGTAAATAAGGAACAAAAGGGGCCCCAAAATTGACCCTTGGGGCACCCCCCTAAAAATTGACTGGAATTTAGACTGGAAGACATCACCTCCTTCAGAGGTGATGTCTGTTCTTTGCTTCCTATTGCACAGATAGGATTTCAAAAGATCAAACATTTTACCCTCAACCCCATTTTATACAGTTTTACTAACAATTTTTGTGATCTACAAGATCAAAGGCTTTTGAAAAATCAATTAATAAAGCAATAATTTTGTGTTTTTTATCTAAATGCTTGTATATTTTATTTGTGATTTTCGTAAGTGCGGAAATAGTAGACAATTTTTTTCGAAAACCAAATTGAGAATTAGAAATCAAGTTCATTTTATCAAAAAAGTTTACAATTCTGTTATTAATTGCTTTCTCTAAAATCTTAGATAAAATAGGAAGTGATGAAACAGGTCTATAGTTCTTCATATCTAACGGATCTCCTTTCTTGTAGATAGGAGTGAGTTTAGCATACTTCATGCGTTCCGGGAACTGCCCTTCATCAAACATTAAATTAATTAAATAGCATAGAGGCTTTGCTATACAAGGCCCGATTTGCTTGATCAGCTTATTATTTAAATGATATACGTCACAAGACGTTTTATTTTTAAGACTACTAATTAGTTTTAACACTTCATTTTCTGTGCACAGGTTCAAAAAAATTGATTTTTCAAAAAAAGGAATTTGATTTAGGTATTCATCAACTTGATGCTGAACTACTGGATCAATGTTGGTTCCATTTAAGTTAATATAATAGTCATTAAAAGTTTCAGCTATATCACTTTTATTCTTAATATTTTCTTTGATTTCATTTTTTTCACTAGTAATTTCAGTAATATATTTTTTTGGATCTGTATCAAAGTCATTTTGAGTTTCTTTAACGGTATCCCATAATGACTTTGTCACATTTACATTATTTTTAATTTTCTTATCTATACTCTCCTGAATAGATTTGTATTTTGCTTTTTTGACTAGTTTTTTAAAATCTTTCTTATATTTTTTGTAGTAATTTACAAGCCTAGGATTAGTTTTTTGTTTAGTATGAAGGTCTCGGAGTCGCCTCCCATACGCTTTAATATCAGAACTAACTAACTTAGTTTTCTTATTAACTAGTACCACACATCTTTCAACAGGCATCTCGGAATCTATGATTCTAAGGAGCTGATCGATGAATGCATCAAACTTACTGTTAAAATCACTCTCTTTTTCAAACAATGATGACCAATCGACACTATTCAATAAATCAAAATGATTCTAAACTGTTTTTATTCATCTTTCTTTTGAAACAAAGTTTCTTATAGATACCTCGTTTAGAAATGCTAAATAAACTAAATAATTGACCACAATGATCAGACAGACCGGTTTCTACTACTGAGACATCTATTTGTTTAGGTAATAAGTTAGAAGCTACGTAATCAATAGCAGTGCTAGAATTATGAGTGATCCTCGTAGGCTTACAACAATTTGAAACAATTTTGAAACCTTTGAATATATCTTGAACTGTTTTTAATCTATTTGATGATTTAATTTGATCTATATTAAGATCACCTGATAAAATTATTTTAGTCGGTCTTTTATTTTTACTTTTTGAGAGAAGTAATGTTTCTTCTAAATTCATTAAAAAGTCGTCAAAACTACCATTTTCGGATCTATACAAAGAAAGAAGAATATAAGATCTATTTGGCTTAGATGTCGATATCTCTATAGCGCTACACTCAAAACTAAAATCTAAGCTTTTATTTTCAAGATCTTTCCTCCTAGTAATTTTTACCCCTGGAAGATTATTTCTGACCCATATCCCCGTACCACCGTGAATCCTATCCTTCCTGCAGTGCCAGGACACAGGTTTGAATCCTCAGAGCGATGGAATAGACTTCTTCCTCCTTGAGCCAATGTTCCGTAAGACACAATATGTCTATCTTCTTTTCATGGGCATAGACTTCTAGTTGATCATGCTTATTTCTAAGACTTTGAATATTTAAGTTAAGTATCTTTAAAAATGATTCATTTTTAGAGTCTTCTTTATTAATTTTATTAGAGTTTTGCTCCAAACATTGTTTGTCGTCGAAGGTTTTTATAAAAAAGTCTTTACATTTTGCTCTGCACTGATAAGACGAGTCCAGTAATCTACAAGTGCATGCTTGCCTTTTCTATTTAAGTGTAGACCATGTCTAGTGAACTGCATGGGACTATTTAGGAAACTATTTATTTTTAAGAAGGAAACATTATGCTGCGTTCCTATCTCCTTTTTAATTATACTGTTGGCATATTCAATGTCTCGAGTTCGATTTATATCGAAACGTAGAGGTATCTGATTTACGAAGACATTTGTGTTGACCAGAGCTTTTATTTTATCGACTGCTCTCATAAGGTTGTACTGAAAATCAAATTTACTACTAATATCGTTCGTACCCGCTACTATAATGACGCAATCATTCATTGTATATCCATTTGTTAAGTTAGCTATATCTTTAATACAGTGATTAATTGTTGCAGAGGGCTTAAAAAGACTGGTAACCAAGAATTTATTGCTTAGCTTGTCTTGCAAAATATCTCTTAAACCACGGATATGACTATCACCTAATAGAAGTATTCTGGGTTTAATGTCTTTTTCATCAGGTTTTACAGGATCTTTAGGTTTCTCCGGTTCGAATTTAGTTTTAGAAGCGATTGAAGAATTTGATTTTGAAGAATTTCCGATAAGTAGAGATGAATTGGTTTCTTTTTTATTTTTCACTCCCTTTCCTTTTCTGGATTTATTTTTCTTCTTAGATTTAATAGGTAATAAGGGCAGAGTATTATTATGAATATTAGGGGTGGGTGAGAAAGATACGAGTGAATCATCACTGATCTCTGTCTCCCACTCTTTATTCTCGTCTATTTGCCAAACACTACGGTCCTTGTCTATCATCATACTGTCCTCTATGTCTTGCTCTAACACACATATCGTGGTTTCAAGCTTTTCTATTTTTTCTTCAAAAATATCATTTCCAATAACGCTAAGTCGTTTGGTTTCTTTTACTTCTTCTTTTAATAACGTTATTTGCTTATTTTGATCTTCTATAACTTTGTATTGTTCTTCTATTTTCTTTACTAACTCTGTATTCACTTTTTTTATTTCAGAAAGTTTTTCTTGATTTGCATGTTTTTCTTCAAATAATATTTTTATTTTATTTTCTAGCGTTTCAATATTTTGTTGTAGCTTTATATGGCCCTCGTTGTTTAGATTCTCTTTTGTATTTTTCTTTTTACTTTTATTTTTATCTTCAGTCTCTTTTGATAACACTAAGGAAAAGGATAGTGTTTTCGAAAAATTCCAAAACCGGGATGTCACCGGAATTATACGTTTTAGGTGTTTTTAATATATTCTAAGAATTTAAAGAAACGTACCGTAAAATGAAAGTACGCACTATTCCTGAAAAACATTTTAAGGAAATGATATGCTAAGCCAGTGAGGCAGTTTCATATAGTCAAGAACAAGGAATTGTATGAAGCCGATGAACAATTTCTAAACTGTCTGAATTTTTTTTTTTAATGATATGAAGATTTTTTTTACGCATCGTTGACTGAGATATCATATTTGCAAGGAAAATGCAACAAAATAGCATGACAATTTTGTTTTATTATGTTCTGAACTGAAGGCGAATATTTTTATTACTGAATATTTATATTATTTGTAACCAATCATTAGCATCAAAAATTACTAAAGTATATTGAAAAAAGTAAAAACATAAATTAGTCATAAAAATACGTAGAAGAAAGTTGAACCCCCCTCTATTTAAAAGAACCTTTTTTGCATAATCTAAGAAGAATGATAAGATCTCCTTGCATCTTTTTGATAAATGTTCTGAATTCGATCAATTATTATGAAATACTCAGTTGCCTGTCCTTTGATTACGAGGTATTCTAATTTTTCTAGTCATGTATATTAACAACTCATTGTATATGAGCATTATAACATATTATTTAAATACCCAACTCAGTCAGGCCGCAGGGGTGGGCTTAAGTTAGAACTTAGTCTCAGAATCTAAGTTCAGAATACAATATGGTTTCAATCCTTTCAAATAACAAATAGAGCGCCAGGTTCTCTTTGGATTACTGTAGGAAAAGAACCAAACCTATGGTGCCTTCATTGAAGTCTAAATGGACTTAAAAATTAATATGACGTAAGGTTACTTACAAACTAAGTACTCAATAAAGAATAACTCATTTGCTTTAAATTTTATAAGGTTAAAATTATATTGTTAACTTCTATATGTTTTCCAAGACAAAATACTGATTCTGATAAATAATTAAATTAAATTCATACTGTAAAGAGGTGTTCATAACCTGGTTACGATTCATAACCACAGTTAAGACGATTAACTATATATATTCTTATTGCATCACTATGAAAGATGACATAAAAAGTAAAATCATACCTTAGGTTTAAATAAAGCTTTGCAATACTTAAAACTAACTTAAATTAAAAGCATAGAATGTGTTTAAGAGGTTGGTTGAGGAGAAGGGACGAACGGTTGACTAAAATACCTTGTACTCATTTTAATCAAATTTGGAACCAAGTACCATGCCTAGACCTGCCATCTTAGCCAAGACTAGAACCCTGTAAAATAAATCGAGAACGGAACCATTAGAAAATATGAAAAGCGAGCTACGTCAACATGGTGAATGACATAGACATAGAAGTATAAAATTACGAATCTTACCTTCATTTGAAGGGTGACTATAACTTTTACAGACTATCCTGAACATCATAACCAAACTAAATTCTTACACCAAAAACAAATTAAAACCACTCTCAAATTAATAAAGAAAAAGGGACAAGCCCTCGGCAACGCCGAGGCCACAAGCGGACAACCTTAATTTCTTAACCTCCGTTACGAGTGAAAAATCAGCGCCTTCTCAATATTCTACTACAAAACTAAATTAAATAAAATTAAGAAACTATTTAGCCGAAATGAAATATGCACCAATCGAAATATCAAATTAAACTAGACTCAAAATAAAAGTATCCAAAATTAAAATAAAATAAATTTTCAAAGAATTTCTATAAAAATCCCGCGGATTTTTAAACTTAAAAATTCAAACTAAATTTCCGTTACAGCATTAATACAGGTAAATGAACATGTACATGAACACTATGAACTTTTGTAAATATATTGCCGTCTTTGCCTCTCAAGAGAGGACTATCAAGGATATACCTCTTGTATATTCATTTTACCTTTTTAGAATGAAAAATTTTATAGGAAAAAGCATTTTACCATCGTTCGCGCCAATTTCTCTGCGTCGTCAACATTCTTCATAAATGCGCCTTTACCTACTTTAATATCGAGAACTAAGTGACGAACGCCAGCAGCTATCTTTTTAGATAGAATAGAACCTGTAAATGTAAACAGTATGAATGAGTAATCAATAATTCGGAATAAAAAAAAACAAAGTATAGTCAGAAAAACGAACAGACTCTTCCGGCGGAAGCGTGTTGAAGGTAACAAAAAAAATCTGGTTTACTGGTTGAAAGTCTTCCTCATCTACGCGTTTTTCACCTAATTTTGCAGTCTTTCTCACGTAAATCTATATTCTTCCACAGTTTAAAATAGTAAGAGCTCCTAAATTTTCCTAATAACATCGAAATCGCTTCGCTAATCCTCCCTACTTCGGACTCACTTCGCCAGTTCTTAGAGTATTTAAGTCGTTAAATTTATACCGCAACACGTCTTTGAACACGCTTCGCTCGTCCTCAGATAGAAGATCTCCGGTCGCTTATCCAGGCAGGCATTTTTCGAAATTGTTGCTGAGTCATTATTGTGGGTTAATGACGACTCATAAAATTATTTTCTGGATAGAACAACTAACTTTTGAGTTATGACTAATATGGAAAATTAAAAACGTTGTTTAACGCGGAATACGTCTGGAAGCGCATTTACTAAGTTTTCATCTCTTGTCATGGAGTATAGACTGAAAATCTTTTTAAGTAGATCTTATGTAGTACTAAATTGGGACTGAATATGGTTTCAATATTATATGATCAACTGTATAGGGATCCTCATGAGAACCCTTCAACTTTCATTCCAATGAAAGTTAAACTTTCATTGAACAACATTTTTTTAAGTTGTTTAATTGGTAGAATTAGAAAATAAAATGAGGAACAGTCAATCCTAGATTTGTTTAAAATAAATAGTAGTTTGTAAGATAATGTTTTATTATATAAGTTATAACAACAATATTTTTTGACCCTACGGGTTAAAGCGTAAAAAAAAAAAAAAAAAAAAAAAAAAAAACAATAATTTTATTTAGTCATGGGTTCAATCCCAGCACAGGCCTCTGGGATTTTTATGACAGGGATAAAAATTCTGCGTACCGCGTCCTTCAGAAGGGAGGTAAAGCTGGTGGTCTCGAGCCTGTGCGTTGTCATGTACTCGTTAAAGACCCCTTACCCTAAATGAAACTGGGTATAGGCACTATTTAGGACTCTCATAGTAGATTCATTATAATACTATAGTGTGTCTGCGCCTTGTAATTTAAAGTGTATGGAGGTTTGGTTTAACAGCGAGGGCACGTTGTTCCTAGTTTTCACTAGACTATAAGAGACAGTGAAAATATGTATGATTGTTTGAAAAAAGCATGAGAGGAACTATAGAAATTCACGGCTCTTCTGTCTTGATTAGAAGAAATATACCAACATTTGAAAATAAAAGAAGTAGAACACTATCTTAGGGAGGTGGCAAAAAGGGCCCAACAACGTATCCAACTTGCCTGGTAGTTACTACCACTCCCCCCATATTACTACTACTATAACAACGATATAATCTTTCAAACTAATTTACTGATTAATAATAATTTTTGATACAATTTATTAACCTAATTTATCACAGTTGTTAGTTAGGTTATTAAAAAAAAAGGTTTTTTAGTTAGATAATAAAAGCTATAGATCCTTAGTACCAATCTACTGATAGTATAATTAAAATAATATCTAACCAGTAATTAAATTTATGATATCAATTCTTGAATTAATATCTCTTTAACTAACGTGTATTAGATTTATATTATCAACCATTTAAGTTGTATAGACTTGATATTAAATTTATAGTTTGTTTTATACCTGTAATACTAACCTGTTATCAGATTTATATTATCAACTGTAGAAGTAATATCTCTAATTTTGTAAAGAATTTTGTCAGCTGGGCAAATATCTTTGGTAGTAGCAGATATGAAACAAGAACTTAGTTGTAAACATCGCTCCATATCAGCTCTTGATAGTTCTGTATTAAAACCAGGTATACTTTCTAACTTGTCTAGAGTACCGCCTGTCCATCCTAAACCTCTGCCAGATATCTAGCCAAAAAGGAATAAGTTATATATTTAATTTTCCTAATAAATAATCAAATAAGTATAAATAATAATAGCTTTCTTGACACTTCTTTGTGAGAAGCAAAAGCCTCCCTTGAGAGAGGAGTAATAGGAGTTTGCTATCAGATAAAGTTACTTTGTGTAAGAAGCTACATTTTTTTCCAACTTGTCCTATCAGAAGCTGTCCTGAGCCATACACAGCCTAATCTTTCAGCAAATTCGTCCCTCTCTCTGCTGAGTCTCTGCTGCTGGCCGACCTCAGCTTCTGCTGTATCCATAAGGTGTCCACTCCGTCAATATTCTGGCCTATCTTGATGCATCCTATATACGTGTCCAGCCCATTTCCATTTTAACTCGTGACTCTTTATCATCAGACTTTTAGTATTACTTTGCTTTATTATTGCTCTATTTCTTACTCTTTTAGCTTAACTAATACCATGCACAGCTCTGAGCATTTGACTCTGAGTAGAAACTAATTTTTTTATTAAGCTCCTGGGTTAAAGATCAGGTCTGACAACCATACAGTATAGCAGGGAAGACACAAGTTTGCAGAACTTTGCTCTTGATATTAGCAGGAACAATCAAATAAGCACCAAAAAATAACCACCAATAACTCAAAAATTGCATGCTAATGCCTATAGATAACTATGTGAAAGAAGATTAGGTTACAGTTAGTTTATAGTGGTCATTATTGGTAATTGATGCTTAATATCAGACCCGTAGCCAACTAAAACTTGTAGGGGGGCGATATTTATACATCTATAAGGGACTTCCACTAAAAAAACTTTATCAGAGGGAGCAAACATACTTTCCCCTTGGCTATAATAAAAAATGCGCCAAACGCAGGTTATGTAGCAAGGTTGTCGAGTTTGCATCTTAACAATCTTCTGTGCTTTTCGTGATTGTTACATTTGTGGTGCTTGTTAAGTCATTTGTGCTTATTTAGTCATTTGTGCTTATTTAATTTTAAATTTTGGATTATACTTTGCTACTTCAGTGAGTGATAATTTAAGAGTGTTTATAACCTTCTCAATTAATAAACAATGGGAAACCATTGAGAGGTAAGTTTGCCTCTAAAAATTAAGACCTGCACTGTTTTAAAAAGTGTAAGCATGAGCAGTTGTTTTTGACGTGTGTTTCGTGTTGATTTCTCTCTTATTTTTTGGTTTTCGATGGGGTCACTTTTTTGTAAGGCAAATCGACTTAGTGCGTCTTCCCCTTTTTTAAAAATCCTTGATTTTGATTAATCGAAAAAGTAACCTGAACTCCTTCGATAACTTATACAATCAAAGAACAAAATTACAGTAACTTTAGAAATAGAACGTTTAAAATAAAAAAAAACCGCAATGTGTAAAAAGCAGACGACAATTTATTTGTTATAACCTTAACTCACTTGGAAGGTTTCAATAAGGTTATACAGAGGACCTGAGAGTCCCAAAAATATGTTTCAATTTTATTACTGTATTGAGATTGGGTGTGCCTTCTCTAGCAATATATATATATATATATATATATATATATATAATATATATATATATATATATATATATATAATATATATATATATATATATATATTATATATAATATAATACACCATAGGAATAGTAAATCCTAAAGCTGCTAATGCCGGAACTAATGGTAAGGATACTTTATCCCCAACTCCTCCAGTGCTGTGTTTATCCACCACTACACCAGGCCATTTCAGAGTTAAACCTGAAATAAGTCAAAACTTAAGTCTACGCCTCAGTTCACACACTTTATGACTTATTCACTAGCTCACTTTGTTTTGTTAAGTGTTAAGGAATTGTAAAGCCTAAGGAAATACGTAAAAAGAGAAATACAAAAACCTGTCGTAATAAAAAAAAACTTTATAACCATACAAAATATTACATCTTTCTTATAAAGTTTGTAAAAATTAATATGATAGAAAAGAAAATAACGTAGAAAAAATAGAACTTTTTAGTTGCTGAATAAATGAGAGCCCCCAGTAAAAAGACTAGAGCGGGGGCTCTGTCTCTCTCCTTTATCAAAATAATTTTAATTTTATGAGAAAAACAAAAAATAATAATAATAATAATTATAAATAATTTTAATGAAATAAAGTGAAGCAAATAGAAATAAATTGTAAATATAAAACTGATATAAATAAAAGTATTAAACATAAAATAACACTATATCTGTTTAGAAAAAAATAAACTTAATAAAAATTAATAATCCTAGACGTATTGATTTCTCATATGTATACATTATATACATATACATACATATACACTCACACATAAATATACATACATACACACACATACACACTTACATATAAAATAAATATACATAATATATACATATATTGAAAGAAAAGCAGATAGTATTAAAAAAAGAATTGCCTTAAGTTATATTTAGACAAAAGTAGCTATTTCTTTTTTTCCTTTAAATTTTCAAAGAAATAGTGCTTTATTTGCTTCTTGAAACTCTCAAAACGACAAGTTAATTTTATACTTACAGGCAGTTGATTAAATAGTAAGCATTCATGTTAATCACCAGTTATAACTTACATTGCAATAAAGTTATAACAAGTTATAACTTAACAGCTCTGTTTGATTTTACTTTGTTTTTTTTTTTCATTTTGAGTTGTTGGGAAACACAAATGATGTATTTTTCAATTAATAATGAATTATTTAACATTAAATTTGCATACTAAAAATTAAAAACATTAACTAAATAAGTAGTTGCTATAAGAACGAAGGATTAAACAAATGCGATTATAAATAGGTATATAACAATGTAAATATACAACAATATAAATATATAACAATATAAATATATAACAATATAAATATACAACAATATAAATATAAAAAAATATAAATATGTAACAATATAAATATGTAACAATATAAATATGTAACAATATAAATATACAACAATATAAATATGTAACAATATAAATATGTAACAATATAAATAAACAAAAATATAAATAAATAAAAATATAAATATGTAACAATATAAATATACAGCAATATAAATACATTACAAGTATGAGGACAAATTACCTGAGTTTACCATACAAGACGTTAGAGCAATGGTTTCTTGATCGGATAAATCAGATTTATATATAGCCATCAGCATAGCACCTGTAATCAATGTTGTGTGTTAGGAGTTAGAGAGATATATTACTAGAGGTAGTAAACATCGTCCTATTGGTAGATGAAACATCGAAAAAGTAACCTGACCCCATGCGATTATCAAAATAATAAGTTAAAAATTAAAATAATAAGTTATCAAAAAATAAATAAGTTTATATATTTGAATATATAATCAAAAATACAGTAACTTATAAAGTAGAACGTTAAAAATACTAATCAAAACACAAACAATGAGCGAGAAGCCGGAAAAATTTATTCATTATAACCTGAACTCACTCGTAGAGCCCCAAAAAGATGTTTCATATCTCTCAATGTATTTAGATAGGCTATGGCTAAGTTATATCTCTATGTTGGAAACAAGGAACTTTTCTGACCCCATGTAAGTTGTATGAGATAGAGAAATAGAAGCAAACTTACCTTCCCCTTGGTTATAATGAAAAAAGGCGCCAAACGCAGGTTATGTTGCAAGGTTGTCGAGTTTGCTTCTCAAGTTTCTTCTGTGCTTCTTGTGATTGTTACATTTGTGGTGCTAGTTAAGCCATTTGTGCTTATTTAATTTTAAATTTTGAACTATACTTTGCCACTTCAGTGAGTTATAATTTAAGCGTGTTTATAACCTTCTCAAGCCATAAACAATGGGAAACCATTAGGAGGTAGGTTTGCCTCTAAAATTAAGACCTGCGCTGTTATGAGGATTGTAAGCATGCGTAGTTTGTACCAAGCATGTGTGCGGTTGGTTTTTGTGTTGAACTATTTTTTTGTTTTCGATGTGAAATCCACCTAGTGCGTCATTCCTTTTATTCAAGTTCTTTGGTATTTATGAGGGTTTTTTAGGTAAAGTAATAATATCAGGTTTACCAATGGGAAATTTTCAACCTAAGGATCATCATCTTTGGTTTTGTGTATTTCAAGTTTATGATTTAATTAAATAGTTTATTTTATAGTTCCTATTATTCTGTATTACTTCAATAGTTCGTATGCTGTTGCTTTAATATCTCTTGTAGTACACGACATTATAGATCTAGCAGTTTTCCTGCCAAAAGGGGATACTTGAATAAAGATTTTTTTCTTTATATCTCTTGGTATATTTTTTCTTTTGTAATATTTTTCAGGGTGTTATTTTAAATGACATAATTCGAAATGAACAAATAATAGTTATTTATGTCACTGGGCAGTAAAATTTAATTTTTTTAACAAGTTTTATTACTTTTCCTCATTTAAATGCCACTGGAATTATCCGTTTCAGGTGTTTTTAAGACCTCCTGAGTAGTTTTTACAAAGAAGTTTGTCTGTTATCATCGTATCTCTCAGTGTTCCAAGCATCAGTGCGCGTTTTTAGCATTTGTTTAAGATAGATTCGTCTCTATTTTTTTACCATTAAGGGGTTATTTAGTTATAATATTGCAAAACCTAGTGCGCATCTTCTTATTACAAGGTATTCGGTAGCTACAGGTGGTTCTACCACCTGTAGAATCAAAAAAGTAACCTTAACACTCTTGAGTATTATTAATGATGAAATAAGTATACAACAATTCAGTAGCTTATATTAATACAACGTTTATAATTGGAAACAAACCCCAAACAATGTGGCAAAAACTGACAACGATTGATTTGTTATAACCCTAATTCACTCTCAAAGGAGGTTTCAATGAGGATACACAGAGCCCCTGAGAGCTAGAGACCTGTTTCAGGTCTCTAAATGTATTAAGATAGGTTATGCCCCCTCTAGTATATATCTCTTTGAATACTTAGTATTAGTCTCTTTGTTTGAGGAAAAAGCTATGAGCTTCTTCGGATGTGAATAAGAGGTGTTCAAGAGAATGTTTTTTGTTATTTGCTGACCTAATGTTCCACTGCAATATCCTAAATGCTCGCAAGTTAAACAGTGTTTAACTTTTTTTGTTGTCTTATGTCCTTGTTTACAGTTAATACAAATGGGGGAAGTTATTTTAGGACATTGTTGTATCTCGTTTTTATCATTTATTCCATGAGTTGAAGGGTTTAACCCGCATGTTTCACAGCGAGCAGAACCTTTGCAATCAATTTCTCTATGTCCAAATCGGAGACAATTTTGGCACTGTATTACTCGGGGAATGTACGGTTCAATTGGGCATCTCACAAAGTGTAGATAAGCGTAAGGTGGTAATGATTGGCCTCTAACTGTTATAAATATTGATTGTGTGGGGATAAATTTTGGTGTATTGTTGTCAATCACTTTTCTTGTTATTCGTTTAACGTTTATTAGTTTTATATTTGTATTCTGAAAATTCATATTTTGTAAAATTTCTGATTCTGTTAAGGATTGCTCAATTCCTCGAACAACCCCTTTTTTGTAGATTATTGATTTAGGTATAAATGTGTTATAATTTTCATTTAGTGTTTGGGAAGTTATGAGTTTATTGGCATTTATTCTATTATTAAGTGTTATTTTTATTTTGTTCATAGAAATACTGGTTATTTGAGTAATTTCGTTGTTTTTAAATCCTAAGTTTTCATGTAATAGTTTACCTATCGTCATGGGGTGGAGTCTTGATATTCCTTTATTATTTGTATTGGTATTTTTGTGTTGTAATATTACATGGTATGGTCCCATGTCATGTGTGTCATATTGTTCTGGTGTATTTGGTATGTCCGTCATAGTAAGTTGATTGGTCCATTACCTCGTTTAATCCTCCGCTGTTTTCTTGCATTTTTTTATTATTTTTTTTTGTTCTTCTTGACTTCTTCTTTCTTGGTTCTGTCTTCTAGAAGTTCTTAAATAGTTTTATTTCTTATTTTAGTAGATTTGGGGCGGTTTTCTTCTCTTTTTTTTAATTTATTTTTTATGCTGTCACTGCTGTCAAGCGTATGATGTTCTTCCCTCTTTTAAAGTCCTCAATTAACAATTTGAACTTACTTTAAACTCAGTTATTTTTTTAATAGTTTTCTTACTTTTTTTATATTTTAGATGCTTTTATCTTCATATTTGTTTTTCTTGTCACTTCTTTATTTTTGTATTTTATTACTATAGGTTATGACCATGGTTGATAACTTAACTTGACTTAACTTGATTAATATTAAACCAAAATTTAGTGTAAAGATAAAATTGACTAAAAGAGTATTTTATTTATTATATTAGGATTAAAAAGGTGCTTACAAATCAATGTCGAATTTAGAATTAAAATATTTATGACAGAAAGAAAGGAAGAAATAATAGAAAGAAAGTATTATTTAATTAAATAAACAAATTAAAAATTAGATTAGATTAAAAAATATGAATTAAAAAAATTATAATTTAAACAAAAAAGCTATTATATTGGGTGCCCATTTTCACTTATTATTTTATTAATTAGTAGTTATAAAGCAACTCGCAGTATTGTAAGTAACTTAGTACTTATATAATAGAACGTTTAAATACAAATCAAAACACAACCACTGTGCGGGAAGCCTAAAACAGTTGATTTATTATAACCTTAACTCACTTTTGGAGTAAGTTTCAATAAGGTTTACCCAGAGCATTAAAAATATGTTCCAGGCCTCTAAACGTTTTGAGATAGGCTATGCCTCTCTAAGAAAATATCTCTATGCATTAAAATAAAAACATAGGGATATTATTATTTGAAAAACATCAAAAAATTAACCTGACTACCTCCGAATTTCAATGTACCTAATCAAATGAACAGAACAAAATTACAATAACATATATTAAAGAATGTTTAAAATACAAAACACAGATAATGTGAAGAAGCCAAAATCAATTTATTTATTATAACCTTAACTCACTCTCGAAGGAGGTTTCAATGAAGTTGTACAGAGCCCCTGAGAGCCCCAAAAATAGTATATATCTTTATGAATAAAACCCACTAAAGAGGGGTTATAAAACGTCAGGTTATAAAGAAAATGAGATATGTAAATTAAAATAAACAAATCTGACCTATTTGCGATGGATCAGCGTTTCCATTGTATGCGCTCTCAACAAAATACTGCATCTCCTTGTCGCTGAGTTTATCTCCGTCTCTTTTCTTCCTGATCAGTTCTGGAATCGAAAATTCAGCCATTTCACCGGTGTCGCTAATTAATAGAGCCCAACAACAATAACGTCAAAGCAGCAAAAACAGCGTCGATGAGAACGATTAATATAATAAATCGCGCGTATCAATTCGCATGAACACTCTTCATAAAAATCAAATTAGATATAACCAGTTACTCTTAGGTCCACTTTAAAATTATCTTTATCAGCGCCGCTACTTGAAGTTTAAAGTCAACATTAAATCTGTTAGATTCAAATAAATATTATTATAATTACTCAAATATATTATGCAAAGATATCTTAGTTGTAGATGTGACTCAAAGTATAACTTGTTAGAGTAAACTAGATTTGTCACTCCTCGACAAGCGTTTATATACTAAGGCTATCTAAAGTGCATATAATCTTTATATTATCACTGTATTTCACAGTGTATGTATCCAAACAAACTAGTTAAAATGTCAGTTATGTCATATATTAATATAAAAACCATCACTGTTTCCTAGTAGTTAATTGATACAAGGGCAACGTCCTCTATGTTGACTATGTAAGGGGTTAAACAATATGAAATGAACCTTAAAAGTCAAAAAATAATCAAAACCTAAAATGAAAGATTATGCTTATAATTCCGTGTTGGTTTAAAAAGTCTGTTGACCTTGAATTAGAGGTATTATTGAATTTATGTTCTGTGAAACACAAATTGTTGCGTCATAAGAGAAATTTTTAGCGGGGCAGTTCGGAAGCCAGGCGAATTTCCTTTTAAATGCGTACTTCTTTGCTCTATAATCTATTTCTTGCTTGGATTTTCGGTTCATGGTCATGATTATGAGGTTTCATAATAATTTGTTCCCTTTAAAAAAAAAAAACAATGCGCATATTACTCCCACCAAAACTATTGTGGGTCAATCCATATCAAGTGTCATAAAAAAAATAAAAAAAGGTGCTCTAAAAAAATGACCAATAGAAATTTTTTATGATCACCCGTTCTTTTTTTATGGTCCTCCGACCCTAAAATTTAGTGATTTTTGACCTTCAGATAAGCAGCCGATACTCGGTTCTCCCTTGTACTACAGCAAAAATATGAACGGATCTGTTTAAAGCAAGCTTTGAGCTACATTTGGCCCTTTGACACTTTTACTCTATTTATCAAATATTATTATTTTTTTTTTTGGTATTTTGAAAATTACACATACATGATTAAGATATAACTTTGCTTGTGGCCAAATACACAAGAATGTTTTTGGTGGTTTATGTTGACACTCGTAAGGGGTCTTCGTGATATGATTTTTATTAAAAGTAACATGTCCAAGGGAGATATTAAAGGTCAAAAATGACCAAAAATTAAAAAAATATGGATTTTCAAAAAATCATGCTCATAAACGAATTATATTAATGCTTTGAAAATTTTGTTGATTGCTTGTCTTAAAGTAAGTAACTCCTAAAAAAATTGGGAGCTCTTAATTCAGATTTCTTCATATTATAAAAAAATGTTAAAATTTTCATATATTTTTAAGAAACCCTAAAATTTGGAGCCCCCATTGCCCCCCCAAGGAGCTGATATAGAGTAAAAGTGTCAAAGGGCCAAATGTAGCTCAAAGCTTGCTTTAAGCAGATCCGTTAATATTTTTGCTGTAGTACAAGGGAGAACCGAGTATCGGCTGCTTATCTGAAGGTTCAAAAAATCACTAAATTTAGGGTCGGAGGACCATAAAAAGAACGGGGGACCATTAAAAAAATTTCTATTGGTCATTTTATATTTTATTAGTATTAATGTTTATTTCAGTATTACCTTTTCTTAATACGTACTTCAAACAGTATTATAATTGTTTATTTAGTATCTACCTTTTCTAAATAAACGTCTTCAAACAGTATTATAATTTTTATTCAGTATCTACCTTTTTCTTAATAAGCAGTATTAATTGCTTATTTCAGTATCTACCTTTTCTTAATACGTCTTCAAACAGTAGTATTAATTGTTTATTTCAGTATCTACCTTTTCTTAATACGTCTTCAAACAGTATTATTAATTGTTTATTTCAGTATCTACCTTTTCTTAATAAGCAGTATTAATTGTTTATTTCAGTATCTACCTTTTCTTAATACTTCTTCAAACAGTAGTATTAATTGTTTATTTCAGTATCAACCCTTTCTTAATACTTCTTCAGTAGTATTAATTGTTATTTCAGTATCACCTTTCTTAATATAGCAGTTAATTGTTTATTTCAGTAATCAACCCTTTCTTAATACTTCTTCAAACAGTAGTATTAACTGTTAATTTTAGTATTTACCCTTTCCTTGAACTTCCTCATACAGTACTATAATAGACTGTATATTTCAGTCGTTACCTTTTAGCTTGGTAACCTATAAAATTTAGCTAGGGATACCCATACAATATGCTTTATTCCAATCCTCTTAATTTATTAACTAAAAATCGGGTACGGGGTACCTCAGAACTTTTCCAAATCTCATTGGATTCGCTACTATCATCCTCCCGACTTTAGACTCGCTTCGCTCGTCCTTAGATAGTAAATGCAATCTTTTCATTCTCAGTGGTCACCCATACAGCACTGACCACGCTCAATGCAGCTTAAATTTTAGGGTTAACAAAAATAATATATATACTTGTCGTATTGAGATAAAACTTAGTGCACATATTAATTACGTAAAGATATAAACTTGTGCCAAATTTCAACTTGATTGGGTTGTTTTCTAATTTTTAAAAAATCATACACTAGTCATTTGATAAAAATTGAACTAATGCTGATAAGGAGATGAAACCTGGCACATATGTTAGTCTTATACATGGCTACATGCGTGCCTAATTTCAATAGTATCGCGTCAGTTTTCCACGATTTATGGGTTTTCGAAATTTTTGCGGATTAATGACGACATAAAAATTTTAAAACGCCTGAAACGGATAATTCTGATTACATCTCAGTTTCGGATTTTTTCAAACACAATACTTTTTCTATATACCTACGGTATAATGAGGAAAAGTAAAAAAATGTAGCTTATAGTATTATAAAAAAAAGTTGAAATAAATGTTGTAGCACTCAAAAAAATAAATAGTGATTCTATTCATTTTTTTCTGAATTCGTTTTAATATCAAGATATTGATGGTTTGAGTGATTGAAAAAATGTAATCTGTGATAGAGTTTGAGGGGTAATTCAATGTGAGAGGAAGATTATATTTCAAGAGGCTCAATGTTTTTCTAAAACACTATAAGAAATGATAATAAGTGATGTAGGAAAAACAATTCTGACGCGGAGGTCTGCAACCCGGGCGAATTTTCTTTGCAATACGTGCTTTCTTGCTCAACAATTTAGTTATAATGGTTATAAATCAAATGTTAAATTTTATCTGGCTCTAAATTAACTAATTGGGTCTCCTGGATGTTGTTACTTTTGGGTGAAAATAAGCAAAAAAAAACATTTTTCAACAAAACGTTAGTCATCATAACAGTTTTTCATTTTTAAATGAAGAACTGTTAAGATCAGGATTGGAAAAAATGGAAACTGCACTTTAAAATCAAAATTATTTAAAATTGTCATAAAGATTAGAGAAATGTTGATTATTCAATAGGTACTTTTATTAAATGTTTTCTACCACCCAAAATTTATTTATGTAATAAAAAGTTAATAACTATTAAGATCGTCGATTTTTATTTTCATTTATACTGTAAGTATATAGAAAAACTATTGTGTTTGCAACAAAAAAAAAATCGGAACCGGAATTATACCTGTATTATCCGTTTCAGGTGTTTATAAGACCTCCTGAGTAGTTTTCACTAAGTTATCTGTTATAACTGTAACACACAGAGTATTTATGCTAGAGTTGAAACTTCAAGAAAAACAATCTTTGGGTCCAGTAGTGCTCTCCGGGATAAAAATTACAATCTACTTCAGTATGATATAACACAGCGTTTCCCAACCTTTTCAGTACTGCGACCCTATACTTTGCTTTTCTAAAGTTTGGCGACGCAATGCATTTATTTGATAAACCTGAAAATTGCAGGCGTGTTATTTATTGCCGAACTGTTATACCCTACAGACATCGTCAAATCATAATTTTCATGAGGTTTTTAATACTTAATTAGAACTACATACTAATTGGAGTTCAAAGAAGTAAATTATTAATTAATATAATAGCAATAATATAAAAATATAAAAATTAGCATTGTTAAATATAAAAATGAGCATTTATTATTTAAAGGAAAAAATCAAATAATGATTATAGTAAACAAAAAAAAAAGAATAAAAAAATAAAATATGTAATATCATATTAATGACTAATTTGTGCCTGTTGGTTTTCCACTAATAAGTCAAGTCGTGTTTGTTAATTCATTTCACTACTTTAATTAAAAACGCGAAACTATAAAATAAATAAACTGGTGAAACAAATATAATTAAAAAACTTGTACGCGATATTAAATTAAACTACGTTAATGTTTGTTAGAACCAAATTCACATATAATTGAACATTATAATTTTAATAACCCGAACCTTTAAAAGAAGTAATAAGAAACTGTTAAACACAGTATTATCATAGGTATAACAATTCATCAAAGTTAGCAAGAATTAGATAAAGGCGGGTGCCTCTGTCGTAAAGGACTTCTAAAGAAATGTTTGGCCACGGCTTCTTTTGTTATCACATGTTTAAAGTTATCAATTCTTAAAAAATAATATTGTTTAAGCAAATCTGTATTTGCTTAATAATCTTTTCACATAAATCTTTGTCATTTTTTGGTTTGTTACTAATAAAACATTTGGCGACCCAAAAAATTTCGTTCGCGACCCATGGGTTGGGAAGGGCTGATATAACATTTATTGGAATAATCTATATTTCTACTTATCTATTCCGGTCAGGTGCAATCACCAACAATTAATTTATTTGCGAAGAAATGAATAAATATAGTAACTTTTCGTTAACACCTTTTTACAATTTTTATCATGTTAGTCCTCTATTTTAGAGCAAGCAAAACTTGTTGAAAAAAAACTGATGTTAATTTCACCTATAAGCAAATCAGGCTGGGTAAATTTAATAAATAATTATAGTGACTTAAAAATTGTAATTTTTAAGTACGTCTAAAATTTTTAAGTGCATTTTTCCATCCCTTAGCACAGTAGTTCTTCATTTTGTAGAAAGGACAACTTTTTACGAAGAATGGCTTTTTGTCGAAAAATTAATTTTTCCGTCAGAAGGTCAGCAATTGCATGCAGGGACACCCTGCATACTAGTAAGTATAAAGCAGTTGGCATCCAAAGAAATTAATGGGCCAATATTAGGTGACGAATTTAGGATTTGCTTAAATTAATTCTAGTGTGATTTTAAACCACAAATTTTTAATATCTATGATTATGATGCCAAAATATACCAACAGTGAATCATAGGTGGTCTTTAACAAAAACACTAAGACCTCACATAATTTCAGGTTAGCTAATTGGCAAGTTCATAGATACTTGCTTAAGAAGCAACCAGCATTTTAGGAGACACAGTGGTGATACGGACTAGCCTTTGATGCCTATCCTCTAGAGGCCACAGAGAGCTGTTAAAATACCATACAGCATAATACAGATCACAATAACTGCATGTACTCATTAGAAGTAGAGTGCGCAGATGAAGCATTGAAACTACATAGGTCTCGTAAAGCTGCCCTCTGACGTACAATAGGGTAATTATGCTATATGATTTAAGTGGATTTAAAAAAAATTAAGTTTAAGTTAATAAGTTAACAAAGGCAGGTAGAAATTTCAGTTGAGTATTTTTACCTTTCCTCATTTATACTGTAGGTATATAGGAAAAGTATTGTGTTTGCAAACAAATCCGAAAACGGGATGTCATCAGAAATATCAGTTTCAGGAGTTTTTAAGGCCTCCTGAGTAGTTTTCACAAAGATCTAACTGTATGTATGTGGGTGTGCGTGTCTGTTATCTTTGTAGTGCCCAGCGTATTTTTGCTAGAGAGTTGAAAATTTGTACAAAAATCCATCAAGGTTTTGTTGTATACATTAGACAAATTGTCTATTCTAAGCGAAGCGAGTCCGAAGTAGGGAGGAAAAGTTCCGAAGTACCCCGTACTTAAAAAGTGAGGCTGTAAGTAGAAACTTTAATAAGGAAGTGCTTTAGTTAGGCTAAAAAGAGCTTTACTATTTTAATTAAAAAGTATTTTTAATACCTGACCATGACATGTGAAAATATAGAGGAGATAGTCAACCCTTGCTAAGTGTACTATGGTAATTCTTAGGTGAAGTCAGTATAGTCAATTTTCACAATCCTTGTAGCTATGGACAAAAAAAATGTTTTTAAAAAGAAAACAGTCCAAAAATAGTTGAAAACAACTACCGGCTTTCAACCAGGGATCCTGGTTGTTATCAGGGTAAATAGATTTATTAAAACAACAAGACCATAAACTAAAACAAAAGAAAACCCAACATATTATTTTCTTTAGTTTTATAGTCTTGTTGGACAACAAGATGTTTTAATAAATCTATTTACCTTAAGGACAACCAGGATCCCTGGTTGAAAGCAGGTGGTTGGTTTTATGACTATTTTTGGACTCCTGTATTCTTTTTGATAACCTTTTTCTTATCTAAATGTTTCCCATTAATATCTCCTTTAGATAATATTATCCTTATGGCTAGAATTTTGAAAGCTGTGTTCAACAAGATCAAATTAATACACAAATTTAAACACAATAGACAGATTACCATGGAATGACGAACTATATATCAGCACATTTAAATTTGTTTCAAGTCCTTGGTCCTCGATTGATAAATAAAATGTTAATACAAATCTACTTCTGCCTATTAAATTAAAGCAGAAAAAACCCTTGGGACATAGATGGGGCTATCTGTGTCAACTTTCCTTACCTAGTATGTGTCCTACACATATCTGAAGAGTAAACATTATAGTATTGTAATATTATATTTTTTCAAGTTCCATATAAAATTATTTCAAATTATTTCATTATTTTTTTTTAGTTGCCACGTCAATTTGATGTATGATAAGTAATAAACGTAAATTTTGGCAAGTAATTTTTACATTTGATGAGCATTAAGGGGGTTCTAAAAATTTTACGTCCCAAGACCAATGATAAGTTAATACTCATGTAACATACGTTAATCCACATTGCTTTTTACATGTTATACAATTTTAAAAGATAAAACTTGGTCTAAAGGACTTTTAATTTCTGACGTTAGTTAGGAGTCTTAATTATTAGAACTGACAAAAATATACTCTGATACCGAACTGATTAAGTATATAGTTCTAACACTGTATAATAGTGTACTATATAGATATTAGTGATTTTAAAATAATGATAATATTTTAATAATAAAATATAAATATAAGCCATATATTTATGGCTTTAATATAGCTATATATTTTATATTATTATATAATATAAAATATATACTCTAGAATATTTGTTAGTATAGGACTGCAATATGCCTTTTTGCAATTAAAGTTTGCGTTATGCGATTGATTAAATAAAAAATGCTCTTTAAGTAATTTTTACCAAAAAAAATTGCATTCAATTTTTTAGATGAACATCAAATTGACCTAAGATAAAGAATGAAGGGTGCTTTTTACAGATGAGTGTTCTAGGGTTAACCATGTGTGGACTTGATCAATAAAAATAAAAGTCTTTTATGAGAGAGACTTTTTATTCTTTTATTTACTTTTTTTTATCAATTTAGTTATAAACTTAAACTAAAGGGGGTAATAATTTCAACAACAGTACTAATTATGCAGTCTCAATTTTTAGACAATATATATAATATCTATATATATATATATATTTAATATTAAGCATGACATAACAGTTTCATTTTTTTAATAATTTTAATCATTATTTATAAATCCAAATTAATGAGATTAAATTACTAGATTAAATGATAAAGCTTAAATGTAAAATTACATATTTACACTCAAGATTAAGGAAAATAATAAAATACATAACAAATAAACCAAATAATATTTAGGCATATCCAAGCAGTATATATCGAGTAAAAACAAGTACACTGACCAACTTGTACTAATTTTAAACTTATTCCTTAAGTTATTCTATACATTTTATAATTTCTTTTTCAAATGATTCCAAAAACACAGTTAGGCATTTCTTATCAAGTACACACATTATAGCAAATTTGTTCATGAGAAAACTATTATTACTTATACATATTGGAGGGTAGTGATAACCTAAATTATAACAACAGGTATGACAACTATTTTGCCATCGCAGCAAATTTAACTTAAATTTAACCAGATTTCACTGAAATAAAAATACATAAAAAAAATTAATATTAAATAAATATTTTTAAATTACTAACAAAATAAACAATATTTAAATAATTTATCACTAATCAAGAGATCAGCATATTAATAAAAAAAATATTATAACTCCAGTTACACAAATCAATGAACAGAAAGGAGACTTTAAAATAATGGATTATAATAATACAATCTATCACTTAATATTATGTTAGCAACAAGAAAGTAAGTAAATAGTAATGGATGATTCAAATTCAGATTTTTACAGACAGAGAGACAAATTTAATGCAGAGGAAACAGACAAGTGAGACTGTATTTTCTCACAATGAGTTCGAAAATATAATAAATGGAAGACCACTCACATAAAAAAATAAACCGGTAAAAGACACTCAAAACATAAGTGGGTACAAAAAATTTGATAAAAGAAGGACAAAACCTAGCCAATATTTGTTAATTCTATTAATTAAATATTCTGTTAAATTTTGGGATAAGTTCTAATTCATCAGCAGCACTCTGATCCAAGCTCTCTCTTTGCTTAAATCATATTTATAGAGCTCATCTAATGATTTTAAGAAGTTATAATTACAAATTAAACTACTAGTTATTTTTTATTTAAAATAAAAACCCATAAGAAATTATTATTTTTCACTTGCTAATATAAATTTATTTTATACCTAATATTAATGATATATATGCATTAAAAATACCTTCACAGTTAACCTTTACGTTGTAAATAAATGTAAAGATGTTATAAAAAAAAAATAAACAAAAAACAGGTTAGCATGCTAGCACAATCAATTAAGTTAATTTTTAAATTATTCACTGAAGGAACTAAGCTTTAAAAAACAGCTGGAAAAAGGAAATAAGACAAACATATTTAATTTTAAGAATTAAATAATAAAAAGAAAAAGAAGTTTAAAAAGAAACACCTGAGGAATAGTAGTTATAAATATTCTAAAGCCTAAACTGGAGTAGTAAATTTTAAAAGATATAATAAGAATAATACTTATTTCATTCAATTAATCGTACTAAAAATACCTAATAATATTAAAAAAATAACAAACAAGAAAAGAATTAATAATATTTAAATAATTTATTAAATTATACAAATGAATAATAGAAGGACATACAAAAAGAAGTATTATAATTTGATTTTTTTAAATAAATTTCTTTAACAAAAATCACAATATTTATAAAACTTACATGTATTTTCTACAGGGAAATTCACTATTTAAAAAATGCCCAATTTCTGTCGTTAGAGTCATTAAATATAAACTATAAATTTACTTTTTTATATTAAATATATTATATAATAAATTTTATATATCTGATACATCTATATTACAAAACCATGAAATGTAAAAAATAATAATTATTACCTATAAAAAGTAAAGTTTTAAAAAATATTTGTAAAATATTTATTTTTGTTTTCATCACAATGCCTTCTAGTCAACTTACATTATGCACATTGAGTATTAAATAGAAATACTACAAAATTATACATCAAGAGAAAAACAAAGGCCAGAAGTCTACAAATATCCATTTACTTGATTTATCTTGTATAAAAATATATTAATTACACTAATAAGTAGACAAATAAATAATAAATAGAAAAAGGAAATTAATTCAGGCGCCAAATAAATAAAAAATTCAGGTATAATAAAGTATAATCTGTCCTTGCTCTAAAATATGGGTAAGACTTGTGATCTAAATTAGAGTGACAAGTAAACATTGGTGCCACCAGGCAAGCTATGGACAACTCCAATAGTAAAAATGTACATTAAGTCTAAGAAGAAATAGAAGAATAAAAATAAAACTAGTTCATACAACTACTAATTTAACATTTAGATAAACTATTGGACCAGCTTGGACCAAAGCCTAAAAACTTATAGAACCTAGCTTATAACAAACAGATCTTCTTTAAAACAAGCTTACTTGCATATTTGCTAGCAAAAGTAGTTCACAGGTTACCTGATAGCACTATTAGGGAACAAGACTGAAGACCAGTAATCTCTTTTTTATTTTAATTAAAAGAAACCATGCAACAAATCATTCAACTTACTTTATAGGAAAGTATTTATACAAGTATACTGCACTAGATATATTGAATGCTGCTTGCGTCAATCGTTAACAAGTAGAGATAAATATGTTTTAAGTTTAAAAAATATACAAGTAAAGTTCTATAGATTGCAACCTTATCAGTACTTCATTAGATTCTTTATTTCTAAATATTTAAGCTAATGGATGACACAAAGAGCTGTCATCGTTTCCAAAACAGAAAATAAGTTTTATTCGCTTTAACACCAAATGACCTTGTCTACATGTAAAAAAGCAGAGTATAATTAATTTAACAGATATCATTCTTGCTTGCTCCAGAACACAGAAAGAAAGAATGAAATTAATTTTTTATCATATTATAAAATAAGCTTAGCCCACCAACGCTTCTTATAGAAAAAATTCTACACAATTTTTTAATTTTATTTTACGCCCGCTAAAAAATTCCCTACATAAATATGTTTCTTTATAACAAAAATAATGCTTTTATAATAAGTTGGGGAAAGAGACTCCACACACATAATTTGTTTAGTTATTAAAATGTTATTTAGATGCACTAAAAAATTACCATTAAGAGTGCTTAAAGAGCTAGTAATTTATTTTAAACTGTTGAGTTATCAGGCCAGTGGCCATTCCTCTCTTAGATGTCAATGTACAATAAGATTAAAATAGTAGAGTCCCGTTAACCTGAAAATCTACTGTATCTATACAAGCATTTAACAGCAATTAAAGCACGTAAATAGTTACAGTAAAAAATATGTATGTTCATACTATTTTTTACGTCTTTATAATTATTTTTTCATTACAGTATTAATTCTAATACATAATTGTAAGAAATATTATTGCCGTTCACTTTATTATTTAATAAAGTGTTAAATTTTTGATATTTCTACCACCTGACATCAATAACATGATAGTAATTTATACTTCTGATGTCTCTAATATCATAGTCATTTATAAAAATCCGTGTAATCTGAACTGGGGTCAGTTCCGTTTAGTTTGGATTAGCGAGACTCTATTCAAGTAGTGAAACAAATACAATGAAATATGCAAATTAACAAGAAAAAATCAATTGATTCGTTTTACATCAACATAACATTAAATGATACAATTGTTTAGTTGCCATGCGTTTTTAGAAATTCACCCGAAGAGACTAGAAATAAACACCTCATTAGCAGTCATTTCCAAACCATCGCTAAAAAGTATGAAAATCAAATTGAGTAAGGATGTAATCTAAAAAAACTGTTCAAAGCACATCAAGAACCAGCATAAATCACAATTAAAATTCCTGAAATTAACAGTTGTGTTTCACGCCAAAGCCATAACATCAATGTATTGAAGGAAATAACTCTGCTGACAGCCTCGCTAGTCAAGGCAGTAAAATGCCATTTTTGGTTCTGAGCCTCTCTGTGGGGTTTTCTACAACTTTATCATAAACATTGTTAAAAAATGGTAAGACCTAATGGAATCCTACAAGACAAATACTCCTGAACTCAGGCAAACAAATTTGTTTGTCTCTTTTCAATACAAGACCAAAACAACTTCTAATACTAAATAAAAAAGATCTTAGAATTATAAATAGCCTCCTCAGAAGCCATAGTCCTCTAAATTATCACCTCTAATAACATTGGTGTGATTGAAAACTATCAGTAATTATAGTAAAAAGTCCAACAAACCTCTAAAAATATAATATGGAGAGGCTCTAGCTTCAAAAATTCATGACCTTTGATACAGCAATAGTACAACCCTAACACAACTTCATTATAATTCAAGATCAAATACAACTTCTCTTAAAAATTAACTCATGACATTCAACCTTGGTCCACTAACTTAACTTGCATCATAATAGTTCGTCTTTAAAGATTACATTTAATACTAACTAACAGATACTTTTGTGTAATAACAATATTTATTTTTTTTAAATTGATATAAAAATAATAACATTTTATGAACGACAATATTGATAACTCTAAAGTAAACTCAATAAGAAACGGCATTTACATAAATGTTGGAACCAATTTAAAAACTGATCTTAATTTAATTCAGAAATACTCTGCTTTTAATATATAAATTTAGTAATGTAAGTATAAAACAAAAAACATCAGCCACTATTCTATAGAAATGTTTTTGAAAATATATCTAACAATACAATATTTGAAAAATAAATATACAAATTTGACACCTTAATAGTTTTAAATGTTTACCATTAAAGCATTCGAGGTATTACAGAGAAGACTACGTGAAAATAAAAAAAAAATAAATAAAAAGGATAATTATTATGACAACAATTCTACTCTGAGATTATCTACAACATTTAGGGTTTGAATAAAAAATAAATATTTATCACTGTACAATAGTTACAACAAACGATATAAATAAACAGATTAAAGTCAATTAAGTCACTTGGGCTGGTATGGAACTGTGGAGACAGCAGCTGCATGCTCGCTTGCAAGTACCGCAGCTGTAACATAACATAGATTGATTTACAGATAAACTATCAAAATTAAAACTAAACATATATATGAGGTAATAGAACTTTTAGTCTAAGGGAGTTTGATTCTGTGGAAAACAAGCATTAAAATTTCTGTTTTCCACAGACGCATGTTTCAGTGATTGCAGAGAAAACAGAGATTGTTATTGTGAGTAGTTGTGAAACCCTTAAGTATCACAATAGTAGAGTCTTTTTTATAACAATAAAGTTTAAAGATATTTTTTTAACTTTGATGAACATAAACCTCTCTCCAAAATAACTGTGAAAGTAAGCCTATTCGAATGAAATTCGGTATGATGAGCTCAAACCAACCTAACTATTCTTTAGATTTCTAAAATATTGGAAAATATATCCCAGGTGTATCCAGAATTTAGAGTGGAGAGGACCAACTTCTGTTCTTAGAAACACAATTATTTATAGCCACGCAGACTTTGGATATGATTTGTAAAAACTGAGAAATCATATCCCTAAAAGGAAACATTGTCCTGCCACACAAATAGCAAAATCACAGTTGATAGATTTTAAAATAAAGGAAGTATTAAAAAACTTGAAATTATTAAGCAAGTCTTTGACATTTTTAGCTTACTTGTACTCTACTATGACACACGGTTAAAATCAGTTGACAGCATGGGATATAGTGTTGAGGAACCAATGAGGTTGGCCAAATATGAAATTTTGGACATGGTTAAATATCCAGGACTAACTTCATTGGCTCCCTCTAAATATTTTCCTGTTATTATAATATAGAATAAAATTAATAATCCATTTAAAAAAAAGGACATTCCTGTTATTGTCAAGTTAATTGAATCAAGTCTTATTACAAGAATAAAATATCCACACCACCAGTAATGTACAATAATCAACAAATACAAACAGAATATTAACTTCCGAGTTGTGCTGTTTAATATGTCAGATTTTTAAAATATTTATTTCTAATGATTATTCAGAAGACTAGTTTACAAGTAACATCAATGAAAAACTAAATAAAATATTACCTCCATAAGGAGCAGGGTATTGTCCAGCCAAAATAGGATAACCTAATCCTACATGAGTGTGATGGTGTGTGTGGACGTGCCTCTGTGGAGGAGGCGAACGAGAATCTTTACCATCAGGAGGTATAGGAGTGATTTTATTAGACGACTGCGGGGGTGTAGAGCTGGCCACAGATGTCGGAGGTCCCACAGAAGACGGGGAACACCTCGCTGATGGGACTTTAGGAGTGGGTGACTTTATAGCTCTCTCTTGTAACTCATGGATCTTATGAGTCGGGTGAGAATAATATTGGCTAGCGTGATGCTGCAACAAATCCAGAGCTTTACCACTCTGGGGTCTGGATAAATCTTCAGGAGCGTGATACCGTCCAGACACAGGTATGTGAGGATGAATATACGAGTTGGGAGGAAATCCGGATACTAACATGGGATTCATTCCTCTGTACATAGGATGACTTGGATCGAAGGGCAAGGCTCCGTAATGAGCTGATTGCATGTATCCGGGATGGATATAAGCGTATTGAGAAGTAGGAGGTGGGGGAGGTCCCTGAGTCTCCATAGTCGGTTTGACACCTTCTTGTTTCTTCTCTTCGGTGGGTCTGTCCTTCTTGGGTTCTTCAGGTTTCTCTTTAAGTTTTGGACTATGGATACTTCCAGATTTATGAGGAGGAGGAGGAGGAGTTGCTTTGGTAGATGTCCCTTCCTTGCGGTCAGGGTACAAATAATACCGTCTGATCTCCTCCTGTGACTGAGACTGCTGCCTAGGGTAAAGGAACGTGGGGCTCATTTGATTTTTCATTTCAATACTTTCTTTAAGTATTTGATGATTTTCATTTTGTGGTTTAGGGTCCTTAGGGGGATTACTGATATCAGTACCCTTAGGTTTGTTGATGGTAGGAATATGCAGTTGTGCAGGAGAATTAGGAATAGATTTTGATTCTGAAGATACAGGAGGAGTTTTCTCATCTTTTTTCCCGTCCACCACCACAGGTGGGTAAGATTCAAAATTGTAGGGTAGACCAGGATATCCAAACTGATAATAATTGTGTGGCATGAACTTTTGTTGAAAGTCTGAACTCCCTTCTTTCTTATCTTTGTCAGATGGCTTTGGATCTGCCTTTTCTGGAGGAGGTTCTTTTGGCTTGTCTGACTGGACTGATGGCACTAAATACGGAGGTTGACCATAGTATGGGTACATTCCGTAGGACTGCATTTGAGAGCTCTGATTAGCCTCCTTTTTATCATTGACAATTCTTTTAGGTTTGCCTTCCACTTCAGATTCTAACAAAGGTGCAGCATCATCCGATATGTCAGAATAGGCAGGAGATTGAACATTTTCACGCCCTACTTCAAGTCCAAGAGGAGGAGGGTCTTGATTCTGGTTGGGGCTTCGAACAGGAGACTTTCTTGACTTTTTCTTGTGATTAGGTTTAACAGAGGTGGGTGTCAAAGGGTTTACTACAGCTATTAGAGGAGAAGGGGACGGAGGTGAAGGAGCCAACTTTTTGTCTTCAGGCATCAGTTCAGAAGCAGGTTTAACTTTAAACTGTAAAATCTTTTTTGCTGAGGAGGATGACTGTTGACTATCGGAGGGATTTAAATTGGAGGGCTCTTCAACAACAAGTGGAGGAGTAAAACTAGGAGCAGGGCATGGGGTAGGGAGGGGAGGGGCCTGCAAGGGCTGGGATTGGGATTCGTCTGAACTAAACGCTAAGGTAGACTTCTCTTCACTCTCAGAGGAGGAAGGAGGAGGGGGAGGAGGAGGAGTAGGAGTGGTTTCATCACAGACAGTAGGGACAGGAGTTCTCACACCGCTCACAGGTTCTTCTTTCTTGATTTCTACAGGAGTGGCAGGAGGAGCCGCCTGATACTCTTCATCAGACACACCCGACTCTTTAGCTTCCTCGTCTTCCGGAGATATATGTGCATGAGACTGGTGATATTTAAGTCCATTAATATGTTTATACTTTTTTGAACAGTTGGGCTCCGGACATTCGAGAAGCACCGGTGTACTACTGGTAGATGAAGATTGAGAAGGAGGAACTTTACGTTTAGCAGTTTCTTCTTCAGGGGCCTTGGCTTTAGTTGCTCTTTTCGCTGCTACAGGTTCAGCTTTAGGAGCAGAAAACGGAGTAGGGCTAGACGAGCATGGCCCCTTTCTACCTTTAGCACCAGACAAATTGCTTCTCAACTTGCTGTGCATAGAACTCCTTGTTTCAGTAAAATTGCTAAGATCACCTAATGAATTAGTGGTTCCACGTCCTCGTTTCCCCCTCCCTTTAGGTGTCCGGGCATCCATGTCACTAATAGGAGACTCGCAGAACCTAAAATAATAAAAGACATCTTAATGTAATATAATACATAGATGGGCTTAAAGTGAAACCTTTATTGTTATTTATATAGTTCATCCAAATAGTAAAAATAAAGACTTAAGCACTAAGTTCTAATTTATGCCAAATATAATTTAACCATTGTAAAAGAATGCATCTTTTTTAATGGTCAATGGTTTAGTAAGGTACATGGACATGGTGTTTGCTTACCAAAGATTGCATCATTAAAGTAATTTTAATTTCACTGACATAACATTTAGTAGAGTAAATGTATATAAAGCTCTTAAGTTTATATTCTATTCCGAAGTAGACATGTGATAATATATACAAAAAAATTTAACATTGAGGTCTGCAAGCTAGGCTTGCTTTCTTTGTTACCAGTCAAACAATTGTTTACGTAACCACAACTAGTTACTTAAACAAACAAAAACTTACTGCTGAACAGAAGTTGCTGTTCAGTAAGATTTGAAAAGATCAGTTCAATAGTCTAGATCCTACTAATGATAAAGATGGTCTAAACAGAGAATCAAATAGGAAGGGGGGGGGTCCTAAAATACTATTTGTAACAGTAGTAATATCATAAATATATACATGAATTCATATCATTTCAAACAACCGCCGCCATTTGACTATTTTAGTTTACTAAAAGATGAAAGCCAACAAACAAACCATTTTTAAGATCATTTAGCTATTTACTGAAGCCACTAGGAGACAAGCCTACAATAAACCATTAATATACTTGATATTTACTTTTCATATTAAGTTTACAATAGACACAGTTTAATCTTAATACAAAGCTTGTGTAAAATAAAATTTTCCACAATCTTTGATAAAGTCATAACATTTATTTATATTCAATAAATATGTTTTATATTAAAAATACTATAATATAAATAATGGCCAATAAATAGCCAGTGTAAATAAATAACCTACCTAGGAGGAGCCCACTCATGCTTTGAACAATCTAAAAGAGTTCCAACATAAGTTTTTCCTCTCCATGTCACATTGACCACAAGAACCCCTAAAAACAAAAATCAAGGTATTTTGTATCAGCAGAGAAGTAATAGTCCAAGAGCCGGACCTGAAAAAATGTGACTCTTTTTGAACTACTTCAAACCAAATTTTTCTGAAAATATACCTTTAACTATGAAGAAAAAAAACATAGTCTGCCAATCCAGAGCCATAGTCTGCCCTTCATATGATTGCGCATGCTCAAAATTAAATAAAATCGCACTAATTTCAGTTTTCTTGAAATAAGTGGTTCCCTGTGGGTTGAGTGCAAAATATGAAGAGAACATTTTTTAAGTTGATAAAATGATCTATAAAACGAGTGTCTGCATCGGATATATCGGATGACTGCAACCAAAGTTATGGCTCTTTCAAAAACACTAAAAAAATGTCAATAATGCAGTCAGTGAATTTTTTGGAAAAAATATTGGCTTTTTTATGCATTTTTGGCAATTTAATAAATGCCATAACTTTAGTTTAGTTATCTAATTTGATGAAAAAACAATCTTTTTTATAGAAAATTTTATTAGCTTCAAAAAATGTCCCCTCTGTGTTTCACACGACCTACAAGGAACCACTTATTGCAAGAAAACAGGAATTTTTGAGATTGTTTAATATTTTGAGCAATTGCATTCATATGAAGGGCTCCACTCTGGATAGGAAGACTGTGCTTTACCTTCATAATTTTTTCATAAAAATTTTATTTGAAGTAGTACAAAATGAGTCATATTTTTTAGCCCTGGCTCTTGGACTATGAGTGAGGAATGATGGCGATGCTGCAAATAAATAATAATTGAAATGCTACAATGCGAGTGTTGCAGAATATATAACTTGCTGTATATTGCAAATAACCTCATAGGGAACACAAACTTTTTTATAATAAGTATTATCACAGAGTATGTAAAATAATTAAAACATTTTACTTGTTTAATTAGTAAACTTAGTAAAAGTTTTAGACCTTAGATAAGTACATTCCTAAATACGAAATATAGCAACAAAATTTAAACAATTTTTAATAATTGTATTAAAAAAACATTTATTAGAAGTTGTGTATCAGGTATTCAAAAGAATGATATTTCAATACCCAGTAATTATTTAGAAAGTTGTTAAAAGAACTAATAGATAATGACTGTTATAAATTACTTGCATTAATAATGTAAATAAATTAAATTAATTAGTTAACAAACTAATCAAATAAAAAGTTTATTTGACAATAAGAAGTCCCAGTGTATACATTTAGTATAGAATTGTCAAAATATTTATTTAGATAAAATTAATAAACCTAAAAAATGCTGATCTCACTAATTTGTAGCGTGAATAATCAAATACCTGTTTCACTAATTCTAGTCATTAAATCCCAAAATTATTTTATTTGATTCATTTACAAGTTTGATTGATTTATTGAACAAGTAAACATTAACAATAACTTTTAAATTTAATTGAGGAGACAAACTATGTAAGAAATTATTTATTGTTTATTAATTCAAAAGGTAGTTTATCAAACTATACAACGATTTTAACACTTGTTTTTTATTGTATTATTTTCTCCCTTCTGGAGATAAAATCTTATAACCATGGAACAAACAGGTTGTAGCTCTCAAGCAGTAATTATCTCCCTTGGCCTCACCACGTAAGTTAACTGAAAGGTTCCCTCAACAAAACTCAGTAATCAACTAAATAAATCCCTTGGGAAGCCTCGGGATTTAAATAATATGGTACCCTCGGCTTTGGTCTCAGGAACCAACTTGATGCTCATCAGAGAGCAAAAAATTACTTTTCTTCCTTGGAAAGTTAATAAAGTATAGATTATTCAGATAAAATATATTAAAATAAACACTATTACCTTCTGTTTCATGCCAAACTATTCCTTCAAGAGTAACACTTGTTCCAGGTTCACAAGGCCCTAAACAATCTGGCTCAGTAATAGTTCCTACACTTGTGCCAACACAGACATCTGCAACCTCCTATCACAAGTATTCAAAGACAAAATTACAAATAAATTTCCTTAATCCCAAAAACTAAAGTATTGGATACAAAGAGACTAATACTTAGAGAGAGCACATAGGCAGAATAACACGGTGATAAGGGGTCAGGAGTGAGGCAGTTTCTGTAAGGTGCCACAACTATGCTTACTCCAACTATAGTCTCCCTAGAGAGAGACTAGATATTCCCTGCCCCTCTACAACTCCTATCGTAGCACCCACTCTACAAACGGATGGCATTTTACAGTAACGTAATATTAAATCTCTTTATACAACATAGATAAAAGATGTGCCATAAATAATAATTAAAACTTATTTTAAATTAATTTTACTCAATTTGAGACAAAATAGTGAAAAAAATAATGAAATATTTATGTTTTGTAATTATAATGAAACATAAAAAATGTCATGTCACCAACGTACAGTTATGGCACTAAGCTACCCAAGGAATAATAATAGTTGTTGTATCAACATCTAAAAAAATATATATAGATCAAACTGAAGTCAAAAGCTAAGTGAAAAAATAGTAAATTTCTGTCACCACAGAAAAATTGCATTCAAGCTTACAAGACAAACAACTGATTTTATTCATTTTGTAACTTAAAACATAATCTTAATGGGTTTTATTATTGTTGTTGAAATAATATAATAATGAATAAAGTAATTCTTTCTCTAAGTCAAAGTTCTAAAATTGATTTCTTAAACTCAAGTGAAAGCCAACTTCCAAAACTTCAAGGTAGCAGTAATATCTCAGCCACAATCACCCATTTTTATGAGGTGGTTGAAATGCTAGTACAGAGAAATTGCTATATTTGACCTTCACAGCGAATAGTTAAGGGTTGGACCATAGAAGTTTGAAATAATTTAAAAAACAATACAGGATACATATTTTAGAAGCCAGCAAAGAATGAGAACATAAGTCAGGTATCTACCTTAGGTTCAGAAGCAGCAGGTACAGTTTCAACTTTATTCTGGCTGTGCTGCTGTGGAGGAGTAGCTGGAGGAGGAGGTGGAGGTGGGGGAGGAGGAGGAGGGGGAGGGGCAAAAACCTGCGCTATCAGGGGTGGGGGAGGAGAATTACAAGGAGAAATAAACATTTCAGGAGTAAAATCTTCGCTAGCAGTTATCTCTTCACTGTTGGTAACAGGTTCCTTCACTGCCGAGCAATTAGTTTCACCGACTTGGGTTTTAATTTTCTTAATTCCAACATTGGATGAAGCCACTTGTTCTTCAGAGGTCCTTTTTAAATTGACATTGGTACTTGAAGAGTGAGGCGGTATTGCGACTGTGGTATACGATTGTAAAACACCGTTTACGTCACTTTTGTTTATTTGTACAGTAGCACTAGCGACAGTATTGGAAGAACTCCCTGTACCAGAAGAACTCCCAGAGTTCACAGTAGGACTAGAAACAGCTGCGCTAGTCTTTTCATGCTTCTTCTCTCTCCGGTGACTACCGCTCCCACCTCGCTTGGGGTGCTTTTCGCCGTTTTCACCGCTCTTGACTATCTCGTGTTTGGTTCCGGGTTTGGTGCGTTTGATTTTCATTTTTAATCCTTTATCGACAGTAGCTTGATGCTCTACGGGAGAATGCATCTTTCCAGGTTTGGGGGTGGCCATGCCTTCCCCCACTCCTGTCTTTTCTATGTCTGCATCAAGGTCAATAATGAGGTCACCAATGCCTATGTCCCATTCATTGTCGTCGTACTCAAAGTTTGCCGTGGTCGGAGTATTAGGAATGGGGGGTGTATCCCTCATTGGGCCGGCCATCTTGTTCCGGCATTTTCCCTCACCCCTAGGTCTTCCCTTTTACACATCATACCAGTCTCTGCAACAAAAATATATAAAACTTGGTAAAATAACTCTTTAATTTAAAAATATCACTTAATTTTTTTGTTTGGGAGAGGAGAAAATAAGAGTGTATTGTTGCATTACAAACTAGAGGAACTTAAAAATTTTATTTTTGACATTAATTGTTATATGTGGCTGACCTACTGCATCCAGCATCAGTATCTATAATACATCAAATCTTTTTAAATGTTAATATCGCCACATCACGTATGTCCTTACAATGGTAGATCTAATAAAAGTTAAAATAGTTTTAAGATATCCTTGTTTCAATTAATTATGTTTTCTTGAAATGTTATTTTCTTACATTGTTTTAATAAATTATGCACATGGACCAAAGTCTGTGAGTGCAGTATTATAATAAAAAAATGGTAGATCTAACAGTTTATGAAGCAAAAATGGAAGAGATATCTAGGATTGATTCTGATCAATCTTGATCTCATATCTGAGATACAAGATAGTTGATTCCTGCCAATAATTCATTATTGAATGCACTGCCACTAACTATCCAAAATTGAATGTCTCTGCTTGAGGTGCCATCACAGAGATACATTGAGGCGTTACATTTACTCATTAAGTTTAATGCTAATGACCTAACAAATATTAAAGATGATTGTCACTCCTTTATATTAGAAACTCATTTTCATTTATTCATATGTGTATGTTACACAAAATAATAGCATTTCAGTGTCACTGAGTTTAGAACTAAAACTTTTTGTCTGTAAAAAGGTGTTGGAAATCCTAACCTTTTTTCAACTCAAATATAAAAATAACTATTCAGTTTTGCTGAGTTTAGAACTAGGCAATTTTTTGTCTGCAAAAAAGGTATTGACAATCCTACCATTTTTCCAACTCAAATATGAGAGTGACTATTAAGTGTTGCTGAGTTTAGAACTAGGAAACTTTTTGTCTGTAAAAAGGCGTTAGCAATCTTAACACTTTTTTACTCAAATATGGTGCTGAGTGTTGAAAACTACTGATATACTATAGGGTTTAAACAAACGGGTTTCTTCTCCCTCTGTAATCTAAATCTTTCCTACTAAAATACAGGATGGACACAAAGTCTTCCCTTCCCCTCGTAAATAACGATTAGACATAAATTAATTAAACTTGGGGTACTTTTTTTGTGTCAAGGGCTCAACTTTTTGGTAGTTCAGTTAACTTAAGGTGTCCTATGCTACAACAAATTTTAGGAAAAAACAGAAAAAAGTAAATTGGAAGGTATTCTTTAATTGGGTTTTAGGGGTTCTAGAGATGAATACAAGACATTTTGGTCCTTCCATATTTTAGTCTAAGATTGCAATTTTGGTGGGAATAAGATTTAAGATTAAGTATTGACAGAAGAAAGAATAAAATAAAGAGAAAAAATTCCTTATTTTTGATTTGAAAAAACAAATCATTCATTTATAATTAAAAATAAGCAGACGGGTACACTAGAATTCATCATTTCTAATGCATTTTATGGGAAAAATAAAGGTCTGGGAAAAATTACCCGAATTGAGTGACATTGGTATCATATTGTTCAGAGTATAACACACTTTTAAAAATGATTCATACAAAAATATTCTCCTATTTAACTATTTAAAGTTACAGTTTTTTTTAACTTCATTGATTATTTTCTACAATAAATGTATTTGACATAGTCCTTATACTGGTTAAAGTGACTTGGCAGATTTCTTACAGTAGAAAAACAAATTTTGGTAGTCACATTACCATACATGCAAGTAGATTAACAGAAAAATAATTAGGTCTTTAAACTGACAGTGGTCGACTTAGTGAGGGTAGATACAAAATTTATCTTTATGGCTCTACACCGAGCTGAGTAATCAGGTTGATGTATTTTAAATGAACCACCCTATATAATTAATAAAATAATAAATAATTGTAGCAGATGATAATAATAATAATGCCCGTTTAGAGCCTTGCGGCTCATCAGGGGTAACCCCTGCGGGAACCGCCTCGGGTGGTAGTAGCAACCGTTACGCTCAAAGTGAATTCTAAAGTTGGCGATAATTTATCATAACAATAATCTTCTAAAAACTGAGAGCGTAACCTGGGATGCGAACCCCAGACCTCCGTGGGTGTCAAAGGTCAGTGTAAAGACTAACGCCTTAACGACCTCGACCACGGAGGCGGCTCAGATGACAATAAATAAAAAATTAATCCACCAGATTTTTATGAAAATCTGGTCCCAAAAAAACTTTAAATAAGAATATATTTTTTCTCAACTTTATTTTTTGATATCTTGACCACAAATATAAGGTTTTTGACAACAAAACCTTACTCCATAAATCTTTTAATTATTGTAAAACAAAATTTAGTTACCAGTATGGAAGACTTATTTTAACAACCCAAAGTGTAGACAGACATTAATCAATAAAATGTATGTGTAGGATTAGGTTGGGTGCAACTTGTTACGCCGCCATCGCTGTTAGATTTTTCAGCTGATCAGCAACTAAAACAAAACCATGGCAATTTTATTATATTATTTAATAATATTACATGAATATATTAATATGGTGCTAGCCAGAGTGGTGATAGTATGGCGAGAAAAAATAAGGCCTTTTTTTATGTCAATAAAGATTGACATCAAAATACAGTTGACAATAAAATGGCCCTACATAAGAGAATGAACTCTTTCACACAACACACCACACACACATATATATACACATATATATATATATATATATATACATATATATATATATACATATATATATATATATATATATATATATATATATATACATATATATATATATATATATATATATATATATATATATATATATATATATATAATATATATATATATATATATATATATATATTATATATATAATATATATATATATATTTCAAATCAAGAAGCCAGATAAAAACCAAGTTCTCTCAAGAATAAATGACAAATTTAAAACCAGGATTTTGAAATACTGAAAAACCTAGTTCTCTTTAAAAATAAGGTACAGAGTGCAATCGCTGGTTTGTTTTTCTTGCCAGCCTCTCGGGCCAATGTAACTATATTACCTACTTGTAACAATAATTGTTGTTGTATAACTCAATATAAAGTGTCAAAAAAAAGGTAAATGGGCCAGAATAGAATCAGGGAAATGGATCTTGTCGCAATTAGTCTCAATAAACACATAAGTCAAAAATTAGTTATAGTTAAAGTAATAGTTTAGTTATTAGTTATAGTTAGTTATTAGTTAAATTAGTCATTAGTTTATTTTTTTTATTTTTACTTTTGTCAAAATTTAATATATTATTTATTTTTATTAGTACATTATATTTCATCAAAGAATTTTGAAGTTTCTCAGCACTATCCTATCCCACCTTAATGAAGCTGATTTAAAACAACAGATAAGTCCTGTTTTTATGGCTTTAGGTTCTATGATTGTCAAGAAAACCAGTTTCGATTGATTTTTATAGCTTTAATAGGTTATATAACTATTAAAAGTTGAATAGTTTCCATGTACATCATAAAAGAGGAAAATAATAATTCAGAGTGACATACTGCTAAACCCTTTATGTTACCAGATGCATTTCAATTTTTTAATCTCCGCCAAATTTTACTGATATCAGGTCATGAATAAAGATAACTATTTTTCCTCATTTATACCACAGATATAGTTTGCACTACAAATCTGAAACAAAGTTCTCTTCAGGTATTTTTAATAGGTACCTCCAGAGTGGGTTTCACAAAGTTGTGTCAGTCTATATGTGTGCGTCTCTTATAATCATAGCCCTCGGTGTTTTATACTAGAGTTTAAACATAGTACAAAAGTCAACCTGTACATCTAGTTGTGCTATCTGGAATTTAATTTTTACGACGTCATTAACCCTTAACAATGACTCAGCAAACTTATTGAAAAATCATGAAATGTTGAAAAATGTTACTATCGATTTTAAATTTAGCACAAACGTAGTTCTAAATAAGACCCGTTATAATAAGATGAAACATTATTAAGTTCCAACAATGTCAAGTATTACTTGACATTGTTTGTTGTTGGTAAACATTTAAATGTTACATTCTGGGATTTGGTAATAGAAACTAGCATTTTGGTAAGGGTATGAAAAAAAAAATTTAATTCAATTTAAACCTGTTTAGAACAAATTATATTAAATTATGATTTAATATTCTAATATGTATATATTGATAACCTATAAAAAAAACATCGGAGAGCAAAAGTTAAAATACAACCAGTGTCTGGTGTAAATGAACTTATTCATTTAGCGTAAGGCAACAAATTGACAGCTATGCAAATCAAATATTGGCTTAAATCCTTAGCACTAAAATATCTAATGGAACAGTTTTCCACCATATGTTAACATTGACAAGACAAGTGAATACATTGAAATTAATATGGTACATATTTAGATATACAGAAGCATGAAATAAGACTACATTGAGAGAAACATGACATGAGACTACATTAAAAGAAACATGACATGCGAATACATCAACATCAAAAAAACAGGAGTTGAGACTAAATTAAAAGAAACATGACATGCGAATACATCAACATCAAAAGAAACAGGAGTTGAGACTAAATTGAAAGAAACATGACATGAGACTAAAGTAAAAGAAACAGGTCAAAAGACTAGATTAAAAGAAACAGGAGATAAGGCTACATTAAAAGAAACATGACATGAAAAAACATTAATATGACATGTGACTACATAAAAAGAAACATGAAATGAGAATACATAATAAGAAACAGGACTTGAGACTAAATTAAAAGAAACAGGACATGACAATACATTAAAAGTAACATGACATGAGACTAAATTGAAAGAAACAGGAGATGAGACAAAATTGAAAAAACAGGACATGAGACTACATTGAAAGAACATGACATGAGACTACATTGAAAGTAACATGACATGACACTAAATTGAAAAAAAAACAGGACATGAGAACTACATTGAACGTATCATGACATGAGACTACATTGAAAGAAACAGGAGATGAGACAAAATTGAAAAAAAACAGGACATGAGACTACATTGAAAGTAACATGACATGAGACTACATTGAAAGTAACAGGACATGACACTAAATTGAAAAAAAACAGGACATGAGACTACATTGAACGTATCATGACATGAGACTACATTGAAAGAAACAGGAGATGAGACAAAATTGAAAAAAACAGGACATGAGACTACATTGAAAGTAAAATGACATGAGACTAAATTGAAAGAAACAGGAGATGAGACAACATTAAAGAAACAGGACTTTAGACAAAATTGAAAAAAACAGGAAACACAACAACCTGCTATGAGCCTACATCCCAAGAAACACAACATATGATCATATTTATAGTAACATAAAATTTGACCACATATGCAGAAACATGACATGTTTCAAACATGACCACATGGCATGTTTCGAAACATGTCCACATTCAAAGTAACACTACATGGGACCACATTCCAATCAATATGACAGAATGAAGAATATAACAGGCATTGCTCAGAGTTTAAAGAATTAGATAACCATTTACTAACAATACTGGTTGTTTATAGATACATAAATATGTATATATATATATATATTAGGGTGGCCCTTAGCTATAGGGGTGAAAAAAATGTTAGAAATGTTGTGCTCCCAACCCTAATTTTGTTCGAATATATGAAAAAAAATTCCATACAAATTTCAGCCCGATCGGGGGTGATTAACAGGTGCCGCCAGGCCTTTGAAGTTTTATATGTGTAAAATTCGTCAAAATTGTGATTTTCGTGACAATGTTTTTTTCTGTGATTTTTTACATTATGTTCTAGGTAAAAACAATACCTAACCCACTAATAAGACACTATGAACTTATCATTATGACCTGAAATTATCTTAGTTTGTACTTACTCTGATATTTAATGGTAGACATATATATTTTTCTGAAAAAATGTTCAAAAAACATTTTTTTTTTTCTCTACACTACAAAGTATAACTCATATAATATGTTTTTTGTTATCAATTCATTAGTATATTATGTTTTTGTATACTGTCTTCTATAATTTAAGACCAACATTTGGTTATTTATACTAAAATTAGCAGACCTAATGTGTAACATTCAAAACACTGCCATCCTATCTCGCAGTAGGTGAAAGCTAAGTAATGAGTATAATAGTCCAATTCAGTTTCAAGAATTTTCAATTAGTTTTTCGGTTTGAATTTATTTTCAAACAAGCCATTATTGCGACATTTGAAACTTTGTGTGTTACCCCCCCCCCTCCCTCCCCCTTTGCCTGACTCCTCCTCTTCCCTTACCGAATATTAATATTAACAAATGGTTAATACATTTTTTTAGTATAGCATTGCTAATTTTTGAATCTATAGCCTCGTAATTGACTAATGACTGAATAAAATGCAAGTCAGACATTGGGCCTTACTCCCACTTGTTCACCATACCATGCTCTTAAATACTCTCTAATAAGAAAATGTTAATTTTTCTCATCAAAGTTTTTTCTTTGGTAGACAACTTGAAGTCACTTCTAAATAAATAAATTTTTGAACAATAGATCGCCAGGTTCTCAATATTTCTGCAAGCTCCATTGTTCTTACTGGTGTTCGATGCCGTGGTGTAAAACACATCGCTTGAACTGAATCAAGAAGTCACCATTCTTCAAGACATCTATAGACTGTGGCGGCTTATTCTGCTCTAGTAGCCTGTGGTATGCTCGGAGCTCCATCAACTTGTCTTTTCCGCCATATGAAATAAGAACTGCCAACCTCTCTATTTTACTGTCTTTTGTAATATTAGAAAGAAGCTTCCCATCCCAATGCACAACAGCACACTGAATTCTATCAATACTAAAGGTTTTTAACAATTCATTGTATCTAAAAATCTAAACTGGGATCGTTTATGGCTTATTGAATTTCTGTTAATTACCAAGTTCTTTGCATTATGGCCTAACGCTTTTTGCTGTGGCAACTAATATATGAACAGCATCTCTGTCTTAACTTTGCACCTATCTAACGTTGCTGCTAGGCGATCATTAAAAAAATCAACAGTTCCTCTAAAACCTGACGATGAAGGAAAAATTGCATCAGAGACAAGCTCATCTGAAACTCCCTCACTGTCGTCTGTGCTACTACTGCTTGGTAGCAATTCCGCAAACAAACTAGATCGATCAATATCCTCCATGCATCGAGTTTTTCAACGGACCTCTTCCTCCTTCCGTTCTGCAATTCTCTATTCTGCCCTGTGTAACTTAATATCAACTCCCAGCATAACACCAGGTCGCCCTTTCATTCTTTGCATCCGAAAAACTCTATGTGTCCTGAATTTTTATTTGATTTTCGGCGTCACTATGGGCAATATCAAATAAATCATCCAGCCTGTCTGTAAACGCAAAACTACTACTGATAGCAAACTCAGTCGTTTTAGAAGAATTTTCTGAAGACAACTCCAATCGTTTTATAATTTGATTAAAATCTCACTGCAGTGGTCTTTTCTTTTTGTAGGGATTCTTGCTTTTTCCCAAAAGATGCTAACCTCCTTTATCATCAATTCAGCACTATGTTTTACATCTAACTTGATTATTTTGAGATTATAAAACAACACTTGTCTGTTAGAAGGAAGTTTGCCCCCAGTAATTGGTGGGAAACCTACTAAAAAAGGATGGTCAGAACGAAGAATTCTTTCACTTGTAATTTTATAACTAACAAACAACTTAAACCAACACTTGATTTAAAAAAGAAATTTAAACAGATTTGATGGTAACAGTTTGTTTTCTGAACCAAGACTGGAACTTTTTTTTAAGTAAGTCAAAGGGATTAAAATGATTCATTCATAGTACCCCTGCTTAGATCACTTGCATCTTGCATGGTATTTTCCTTCACTCATCTTTAATCCTTAAGTGACACTAGGGTTATTTTACCTGAAAGTATTTTGGTAACAAGTATTAAAAGTATTCAAAGTTATAACCTATCTTGCCTTTCTTTATTCAATTCATTTTTTGTGAAAATTTTTTAAAAATTTCATATTTCATAATAGGTAAGAGGGGGGGGGGGGGGGTGGGCAAAGGGGGGGGAAACACCACAAAGTTTCAAATGTCACAATAATGGCTTGTTTGAAATAAATTCGAACCAAAAAACTAATTGAAAATTCTTGAAACTGAATTGGACTATATACTCATTACTTAGCTTTCACTACTGCGAGATAGGATGGCAGTGTTTTGTATGTTACACATTTAGGTCTGCTAATTTTGGTATAAATAACCAATGTTGGTCTTAAATTATAGAAGACAGTATACAAAAACATAATATATACCAATGAATTGATAACAAAACATATTAAATGAGTTGTACTTTGCAGTGTAGAGAAAAAAATGTTTTTTTGATAATTTTTTCAGAAAAAATATATATGTCCACCATTAATATCAGTAAGTACAAACTAAGATAATTTCAGGTCATAATGATAAGTTCATAGTGTCTTATTAGTGGGTTAGGTATTGTTTTTACCTAGAACATAATGTAAAAAATCACAGAAAAAAACATTGTCACGAAAATCACAATTTTGACGAATTTTACACATATAAAAACTTCAAAGGCCCGGCGGCACCTGTTAATCACCCCGATCGGGCTGAAATTTGTATGGAATTTTTTTTTCATATATTCGAACAAAATTAGGGGTTGGGAGCAAAGAAAAAAGAAAGTTCATTTTTAAGGGCCACCCTAATATATATATATATAATATATCATTTGATACTACCCATTTTGCAAAACATGAATAGTTGACACAATATTGCTTGCCATGCATGATGGCGGTAAGAGAGCACCGCTGGTCTCTGGTAATACTTCACATTATATTCTTCAGATTAATTGAAGGTCAGAGTGAGTTCAGGCTCTGTCGGCATTCGATGAGTTAGACGTAATGAAACAGAGTGGGGCATGACATTATGCCCCACTCATTCGTGATCATTATCAATAATGATGACGAATGATGAACAGATCCCAGATGTAGCATTGCATTTTGCTTGTTACATTCCTAGGTGTCTCTCGCACAATTTTTGTGTCATAAGTTTATTTGTGTGTGTATGTGTGTATAAAACATAACATTTATTTGTTTCAGATACCACAGTATTTTGCTGATTTAAAGTGGAAGGTAAATCAAATTTTTTGATTAATATAGGAAGTTGAGATCAGTTTAAATAAAAGCAAGTACAACCAGATGTGATCAAGTTCTCTAGTCAAATGATCAGTTTTTAATGTTATAATTTAGACTGCAGTCTTATTTTGAATATTTCTAGCTAAGTTACAAAATGAAATAAGCTAATGAGATTAGGGTCATAGAGGGAGAAAGTAGGGTTTACAAAATGATGGACTCGCTGATATTGCTTCATAAATGACCGTATGATAGACAATAATATTTATTCTTTCATGAATCTGATAAAATAATGGAACAAACAGAATCGGATGATATGATAAGATTAAAAAAGTTGTAAGAATGTTTACAAACAATTTTTAGCTTACAAAGTTTTTTAATACTTCTAAAAAATAACTGTAGAAACAGGAGCATCTAAAATTGGATATCTCCATCGTTAACTACAGCAATCTTACTATCTGCAATTCATTTAAAGGATTCATTTGATTTGGAAAACAACCCTAGTTAATGTTAATAAAACAGGAAAAAGAGGGTAGGGGTAAAAATTAATCATAGCACTTCAATTAGAATTTGTTTTAAGTACAGGAAGGTAAACATTACTGGAAAATTAAAGAAAAACAAATATTAGGACAGAATTGTTCAGATTAGACTAAATACAACATAAGATAACCAAGACATGTTGGATACCATCCAAAACCTGACTAAGTCTACTTTCTGATTTTTATCATGTAAACACTATTGTTCATTACTCATAAGAAACATATTGACAACCAAGAACATCTAGCTTTTGTGGTGAATATTTAATACACTATTTTTTACTAGGGTGTTACAGTCATGTTAAGACAAATATGCCATATTAGTTGCCCAAAAAGAGTTGATAGTGTCGCAGACCTAACCTAAGAGTATGATCACTCTAGTAGCTTATATCTATAAGATACATTAATGTTAAACCCACATCAACTATCCATATCTAAAACCTCATTTATCAATAAATGACAGCTACATCATTTACTAACATTGAGGTTTTCATACAAACTAACTTTTATTAATTAAAAACAATATTCATGAGATGTATTCCTAAATCAGAATAAGATTATTCAATTTAACTAGAATCCATGAAATCTTGCTGAGTAATTCATACAAATATAAAGGAATTCACTTTTAATATACACCTCCAGTACTTACTGCTATATCACCTTTAATCATACAAATATGATAAATACTTAGATAAATAATAATAAGGAATGAAGAAAAATATAAAGGTAGAAATGGAGAATGTTATGAATGGAATGTAATGAAACTTCTTAGATAATTCTTTCAATATACGCATACCTATTGAATCCTCTTTCTAAGAAATAATTCATTTAATTTTTAACTTATTATTTACTTGCTTAGCTCAGTATTAAACGGAATGTTGGTATGCTGCAAACTGGGGTAGTGTTGTACATTGATTTTATTATACAGTTCTACTTGACAGATCAGCTGCAGTTAGCAGAGAATCAGGTTAGCTTTAGTTACACGTCTAGTTATCCTTTGATCACTTTTTGTACTAGTTCATGTACAGTATATTTTAAACTATTAATAATATAACTTAAATTACTAATAAATAACTTTCCTTCAGATATACAAGTTTTGCATTTTAATTCCAAGGTAGTGTTAAAAAGAGTGAATCACTAAACCAGCAAAACATTTAATTATTCTTGCATAATATAAAGTCCCAATCTCGGTCAAATGAAGCTAGATCCTCAACTGCACTCTATCTGAGCATTCTTTGGTAATGGGATCCTTCAGCTATCCACCTTACAATAAATATCCCAGCAACTTATTATAATTGCAATAAATTTATTCAAGTTACTTTGCATATCTTGTTACTACTTAAAGATTCAAAATTTTACATATTTGTCCCTGTTAAAATTTAGTAGATAACACATGTAATATTTATATGGAGCATGTGAAAAAAATGCATCTAAGGTTGGGTTACTCCCTTAAAAAAAATATCCCAGCACTAATAGATCAACTTAAAAATCCAAAAAAAAATTACAATAAGAAAATATTTCAAAAAAAATGATAGGCCTAAATCAATCTATATTTAATACAATCTGGCACTAGATCACAGAACTACTTTTGCTACTTGAGCTAATAAATAAAGAATTCATAGTAATTGTATATTTTTTTATCAATGAATATATTTCTTATATTACTTACAGAAACAAATTAAAATAACATCCCAGGCAATATTCAAGCATATTATTTAAGATTGAGTAAGATTAATTAGTATTATTTATTACTAACAAAAGAATAAGTATAACCCAATCTCTACTCCACATAATTAAGATAACAGGGAGATGAGATGAGGTAAAATAAAATGACAACAGAACAATAATAACATACAGATTGAAAAGAGAAAGATGAATCATTTGTTTAAACCCTAGAAAGTATTTTACTTTTTGCCTCAGTTACTAACTTCCTTAATGTCATAGAACACCATATGCTGCAGAAGCAAGAGAAACATTTACCGTCAAGCCCCTGCCAGTGCAAAAACTGTTTTCACCAAGCATATTGCCTCAGATTCCACGGCCATTCCGCAACCCATGTTGATAACATTGCAATAAGTTTTATTCAATCTCAAATACAAAATGGCCTTAAATGTTAATACGTGCCCTGAAATAGGCAATATATATACAAGTATATGAGTGTTTAAACGTACTACATAAATTGTTTTAACCAAATACATGTATTTTGAAAAAGAAATTTCAATAAGATAAAATGCTCAGATCTAAAGTGTTCAAGGGGAGTCAAATCTGATCAAACAGGCATGGGCAAGAGAGGATCTTCACATAGCGAGAAGTACTGATGTTAGAGGAGTCGCTGATCAAAAGCAACATGCCTATAGTACAATTAGTTTGATCACTTATTCCGACACTAATTGATAAGTGAAATTTTCTTGGCAGGAAATTGTTTTGTTTGAATCGTACGATACAAAAAAACAATTTACTGTCCATGTTTGTAATTTGTGGGTGACTTTGATAAATTAAATTGTTAAAAATAAGCACAAAGTACAAACTGATCACACAATATATGTAAGAGAGTGTTTGGGAGAATTAACAGTTCAGCTAGACAGTGGGTAAATTTCCTTAGCGACTACTTCTCTCCACCACTGAACATTCTGATCCAAACTCTGAAACTGGTAGGGCACTGCGAATGCACCTTTAGGCTTCCCAGATCAATTCCCGTCTACAAACAGTATTTCTAGGGGTTTACGATTCGGCCTCTTATGCTTTAATTTATTTACTCAGATCTAAGTTCAGCTATTTACATGAAGATGAATGTGTTTAAACATATATGAGATAAATATACTAAGTTACAACAACTTTAGTTATTAAAGATTAAAAACTTTATTGCTTGGTTATTCAGCTGACCATTGATAAAACTAGCAGTCATAATTTATCACCGAGCGAATCAAATAGAAAGAAACTATCAAACAATAACTTAATTTAGGTAGATTTACGGGTTTAAGAGCAAAAACAACATAATAGATAGAAAATCTTGGCAATCAACGTGATCAGAGGTGGTCGAACTCATCCTAAAATCGTCTCATGTGCAGGATGCGGTTTAAAAAAAAAATCAAAAACATAAATTTCAAAATAAAAAAAACAACAGTTCTACGGAAAATAAGACAAATTACCTTAATGAAACCAAGGACCAGGACAGTGAATATGTAAATAAACAAAATTGGGAAGACGAAAATCAGAAGGGGGGGTTTGGCTATCAAAACAAACCCAACAATCCGTCTACTACATTAACCAAACAACATAAAGAAGTAAGCACTAACTAAATTCTTTCTAAACTTGCTATCTACTCAACTAAACAAGACTTAAAAAGTTCTAAATAAAACAAGTAAACAAATAAATACCTTAAATTTAAAGAATGCATGGTGATGCTTGAAACTAGTTTGGAGCTCACAGGGGACTTGCACACTGCATAAGAATGCTCTAACACTACACTTCACAGCGCGCTTCAAACTCGTCAACAATCATTCTTACTGTCTCACAATCACAAAAATTACGCCCAGTAACACGAAAAAACTAAATTTACAACACAAATACACTCACAAACGTCGCGAGTCTTTAGAAAATTTTTTTGATAGACGAGTATACAAAATGCAAGATGGCCATGAATGCACCGGCCTGCTTGATTCTAAAATTCCTCGAGCAATGCCCTAGCGGTGGTTTTCCATACTTGACGCAGTCCTCAGAAAACATTAATTTTTATCATTTTCATTTAGTTTTTTTCAACATTTAAACCAAATCTGACCATTTTTTCATCTAATTGATAATAATTTATTAATAATAAAGAAAAAACCACTAAAACAATAATTTTAAGACGTCGAAACACCAAAACGACAGTTCATCGAACTTAGACCCCTCTTTGTTGCATTTTATAATTAAAAGCAAATAAATCAGAATCCTTTTATATAATAAATAACTTTTATTAATTATTGAAAATAATTATTCAGAAGAGATAAACGCATAAAACTTCAATTATTAATGAATATTAAATATTTACTGCGGCGCACCACAGAATGTTTGTAAGTCAACTAATTAGTTACCAAGTTTGTATCTTAAGGTCAAACTGTTATGGCGGACTATTTTACCAATCCTACCTCTTTCTCATAATCAAGTTGGACAAATGTTCAGTACTTGCCTATTATTTTTTAAAATACTAATATCGTAATATTACTGGATTCTGCGTGTTGGAATATCATTGACATCCGGTGGATTTTAATTTTTTTGCAAAGACAATAGCTGGCTCAAAAATATGAAAATCGCTAAATTTGGAATAACTGCGTATGAGCTCTTTAGGATTTACTTTTTTGTGTTTTATTTTAGTGGTTACACTGATAATTTAAGGTGAGTTTTTATTTGTATCGTGTTTTTGAACATTAATATGTGCGTGCTAATTTAATAGTTTTGTAATAAATTCTGTGAAAGAATTGTTACTATCATCAAGTTAAAGATAAACAGGAACTATAGTAAAGGTAAATCACACAAATTGTTTAAGTTTTGATAAATATGTATATAGACGAAAGTTTATTGCCTTAAACCTTTCGCTGCTAAAGACGGCATATGCCGTCAACAGAAAAACATTCGCGTGTTGCGAATAACGGCATATGCTGTCATTTTTTTATGATGACGAGGTTAATGCTGTGAATATTATTTTGAACTTGTAGCGACATCTATTGGTTGTTTGGGGTAAAATTCTAGTGTCACTGATAGGTGGCAGTAGTGTCATCTCTTTATCCAACAACGTAAAAGAATGTGTAGAGTCATGGACCGCCACGCATCCCTTCCCTCTTGGCATTTGAACCTTTCTTCTCTCTTCTCCTATCTATAGCCCTTTGATTGACATATTTATGACTCCTGTTACTAAAATCAGTTCTGACAAAGTAGCGACATTGAACTTATTTTTTAACTCTGTAAGAAATAAAAAGATAAAAACACACAAAATATTTTATTATAATAATTCAACTATTCAACCATTCGTGCAATCATGTCTTAATCGTTCCATAATTTTACGTCCTCTCTTGTTAGGTATCAGTGAGTATAACATGTTGGTAGGTAATAGGTTATCTCTACTGATGGATGGTCAATTATGTATAGTTGTGGGTTGGTAATCTTTAACAGTGATCAGCGCGTATTTGAGCCTGTCTTTGGTCGAGATTTGAGATTATTTAAAACACGAGTTCTATTTGATATCTTATTCAATATATTTAAAAACTTGCCCAAACTTTTATTATAATAGTTTTTCTCGAGTAAGCAAAAAACTTATTTATTTGAGTATAAACTTTAGGTTAAAAATACATATTAATATGTTTTTTTTAAATTATGTCATTCAACACTTATATGTTGATTAATATTATCTATATTAATATTGACTTATATGCAGTTATATTTACACAGAATTAATTATTTGTCAAGCCGTAAAATCAATGAGAATAATTATTAAAATGTACTAGAAAGCTCCAGTACTGCCGTGGGGAAAAAGTAAGAACAATTTTTTCCCCAGACCTCGCGCTGTTGGCATTAACGCGACTTTCATATATATGTCGACCATTATCTTAATCAATATTACGATTATACAAATCAATTAATCATATTTAATTTTAAAAATTATTTTATAACAATAGAATAGCATTATTTTTTAAATGCTAAAACCATAATTATATTTATTTTTAATATAAAGATTATGCTCAAATAAACAAACATTTTTTAGACGAGCAAAAAAGAATTTAACATTTATTATAATTTATGTATAGATAATATAAAACAATCAGCAGAACATAAAAATTACGTAAGGGAAACTACCCAGGCCAAGTTAAACTTGTGTACTTTAAGGTAGAAAAGCAAAAATGCCTCCGCAACAGGGGATCATTTTTTGTTTTGGCGGGTCCCGCAACCAGGAACCCAACTACACTTCCAATGGGGGTAATTTTAATATATAACTTAAAATTATAATTACTATGATTATATTAAAAAACTTTAGGTTAATACTTCTTACATTATCAATAAAAGTAAATATTTGAAGGGAAAAAAACTCTTATCACTTGCAAAAGTATACCGCTCGTTTTAAGTAATTTAAACAAAACTATTATTTAATGGTCGCCTATTAAATAAAAATATTAAACAAAATTATTATTTAAACCATTTACTTAAGGTCGCCGTAGTAACGCCTCTGTTTAAACAAGGCGATACATCCCTTTGTTCTAATTATAGACCTATTTTCTTACTGTCTAATATTTCAAAAATGGTCGAAAAATGCATGAAAGCATGGATTTTAAATTTTATAAATAAAAATAATCTCTTAGCAAGTAATCAGTTTGGATTTAAAGCAGAAACAAGTACGTCGGATGCTATATATAATTTAACAGAACAAATTCTGAATAAGTTAGATGATGGTCAATTTGTACTTTCTGTATTTTTACAGCAGAAAGCATTTGATACTGTTAGTCATAAATTATTACTTAGAAAATTGTATTGTATAGGTTTTAAAGGGAATTGCTACAATTTGTTCAAGAGTTATCTGACTAACAGAACTCAATATGTGAAAGTAGGTAATGGTCTGAGTGAAGAAGTGGTCCTAAAAAGTGGTGTCGGTGTACCTCAGGGCAGTGTCTTGGGACCAATCCTATTCCTCATCTATGTCAACGAAATGTTGACCATGGATCAGGTTTATGATTTTTCCCAGGCGTTTGCAGACGACAGTGTCATATCATTTTGTGGACATACTTGGGAGCAGGTATTCAATAAAGCTTCTCGAGTGATATCTATAATTTATTCTTGGCTCACTTCACAAAGTACACTCTCTTTAAATATACAGAAGACAAAATATGTAACTTTTTCTATTGACTCAAGACATCAGCCTTTGACAAAAAACAAACCATTACTTATACATAACCCTGAATGCTTGTTAAGAAATAGTATTAATTGTGCATGTACTCAAAATATAGGCAATACTGAAGACTTTAGTCAGTAACCTCTATAGTCAGTAAACCTCTATTGGAGGTGGGCGATACATCGTCCCTTCTGAGATTGCCTCCTTTCAAAAGTTTTGGCTGGTTACGGGCTTGTGTCGTTTTAATATCTTCCTACAAGTGGCCAAATCTAAATTAAACACAAAAATTGGAAGCAATAATCACCAATCTGTAGTTGTTTAGGACGATTTTCAAAACTAAGAACCTGTGATATCTTCCAATCCAAGATATCGCAGGGTTAAACAATTTTTGAAAATTTCTAAAGGAAAAACTCAAGGCAAAAAACGGGCGTGAAGAGACCGAAGGCCTAATGGCATATTTTTGATAATAATGTTTAATACTGCAGTAATTTATGTCAAAAGAACTATAACGGCATTATCAAAAGACTACTAAACCGGTAATAACAAAACGTAATGTGCATTAGTATATACGAAAGAATGTAGGCGCTACAAAAAAATACTTTTTAGAACTTCAATATTTTGTATTATCTTCTCTTATATTTGTTTCAAAATTTATTTGATGCCTGTTAGTGTTATGGTAATTAAATAGAAAAAATCTAGCTTAAGTATCTTTATAAACTGATATACTACAGTAATTATGTGGTATTTTATCTGAATTTGATAAGAAGGAAATAAGATTGATACAAATACGATTGATACAAGAAAAAAGATTTTCCAGCAAGTAATAAGATCTGCTCCAAGCCAAAATTATATTTTTAAACGAAACTTATAGGTTAGCTATATGTATTATTCGATTTTTAAAAACATACAAAAATCATTCGATAAAAATTGAACTAATGCAGATTATGAAATTAAATTTGGCACATATGTTTGTACATGACTACATATGACACATATGAGATATATGATTACATATGTGTGCTAAATTTAAAATCGATTTTTGATATCTTTGCTGAGTCATTATGGCCAGTTAGGATAGCATAGTTTGACCTAAAAATTGATTTTCGTACAAAGTTTCAACTCTCTAGCATAAATACACTGAGAGCAACCATGATAATTGACACAAATGCTCATAAAACTTTGTGAAAACCACTCAGGAGATCTTAAAAAGATCTAAAACGGATGACTGATGAAATCTCGGTTTTGGGATTTTAGTGCGAACACAATACTTTTCCGGTATACAAATAATTTATGGTATAAATGAGGACAATTAATAGTAGCATTGGAAAAAAATTTTGATATATGATAACAGATAGCTATATGCAGTTGGGCGAAGCATAACTATATCCTCGATTTAGCAGCGTGCGTCGCTGGAATTCTGGGCTGTTTCAGAGAGCCGATATGACTCCATATTTATTGACATACAATACAGTATGATATGAATTAATCTCTAAATATTCATTACGTCAAGACAAGGAAATAAACCTATAGGTAAATGACAAGCTTGGACTGGGTCTAGAGTGTGTATAAAGTGACAACAAGGATCTTGAATACAGGGGGTGATGCACTAAGTCGATTTGCCATTCAAAAAAGTGACCCCATCGAAAACCAAAAAATAGAGAGAATTTATCACGAAACACACGTCAAAAACCAACTGTACATGTTTGATACAACCTGCGTATGCTTACAATCCTTGATTTGTTTACATAAACTTCAAACGGTATAATTAGAACTAGTGCTGATAATCTTTTGATATCGTATTTGGCTTACTTATGGAGAAGTAAATGTGTAATGCATTTACGATCTCATATTTCTCAATTTTTACATTTTTCCGAGTAATAATTGTGGGCTAGTGTCGTTATACTTATTGGCTTAGGGACATTCATGTAGTTGATTTTGTACCTAGCACATATAAATATATATTCTTCCTTCATAACCCTAATCTCATAATACATAGTATAATATAATATCTAGTGCTAGTTTAAAGTGTTAATAGTCCAACATGTCTTTACCCATCTTTACCACAACACATCTCTACCACAACTGTTGACAGTACACCACTAGGTAATACATAAAAACGCCCTGCGCGGAGCTACCCGTGTTTACCATTAAGTTGAAAGTTAGGGAAGGCGAGTTCCATAATTTGGCAACTTGTCTTTAATTCGGCTCTTAAGGACACAGCATTCTTTTTGTTCCTTTGACATCTATTATTGTTTTAATAATAATATTTTTGCGTTAGTTTGCTCGGCTTATAGATAAAGAAAATTACTGAATATTTTGTCATGTGTTAAATCATAAAATGATAGGTCGATGGAGCCTGTGGACCGTATCTCGTCTCAATCCGATGGGATGATATGCGGGTAGTGGCTGTAGGTCCGTGGCCGGGGAGAGTTGTGAGCGAAAGGCCGCCCGGGGAGGGGTTTATTGCGGGCAGGGGCCGATCGATCTCTGTTTGCGGGAGCTAGGTTCTCTCAGTTACCAGTATCTCCGCTGACGGGCGCCACGACGGTAGATCCAGAGAACCACTCTACTCTTGACATCGGATATATCTGTGCTCAGCACACGGTTTTTACATCACTCGAAAATACGATAATGAAAACATCCCGTATAAGACGGGCCGGACCGCCTTCTGTTGGACGGTCGGGCCGGCTCGAAAAGCGCTCTTTTTAAAAGCCAAAATTATAAAACAGGCTGTTAAAATTATAAGACGTACTCGTAAAAAAATAAATAAAACAATCGGCAGTGGTCGAATCTAAATTAATATAAAGTACTGTCAAGTGTAAACCGTCTCAATAAGAATTCTCAAGGAGTATTAGATTTAAATGACTTGAGATATTTGTTTAAGTGATAATTTGTTGGTCGATAGTGATAATTACAATGTTATTGTCTACTACTATTATTTATATCGTCTTCGTATTCCCTATAGGTGAGTAAACATGCTTTTCATTATCTATTTAATCTGGTTGACTATCAACCATTTAAGTTGACAGTGCAGTGCAAATCGAAATTAACGAAAAAATTAAAAGTTGTTCTAGCTGAGCGGTGCAGACGCATCCGTTGTTTTGGCAAGTAACTCGATGGCAATTAATAATTTACATAAATAAACTACACTACTAGATATTTACACTAAAAGACTATTGTTTTAAGTAAATGCAGTAGCTGTTAGGTCAGAGAGAATGTTTGCTCCGGGCCAACACAAATTGTTTTTCTTATCAAGTGATACCTGGTCCAGGATACTAACCTATCTCTCTGCACTCGTCACTCCTCTCTCCCGACCGAATTCTCCAACTCTTCAACGTGAAAATTATTCCTCAGCGTAATAACTAATCATTTATTCGTATATTACATCTTACTAAGCATTCGATCCTTTCTTTATACGACAAGTAATTGTAGAAAAATAACAAGATACAAATATAGGTCACTCAGATGTACTTTAGGGAACTAAGATGATTTCGTTAAGCTTGATTTTACTTGACTCTTAACATTATCATCACTTCACGGGTTTGCCATCAAAACTAAAATACATTTATTTATTTGAATGTGAATAAATATACTGAATTTATCGTAATTAATAAACAATCATAGATATTAAAAACGTTTTTATACAAGTATTAAAAATGTTTAATTATAATCATAAGGAATAAGCGCATAATTGCAAAAGAAACTGACACAGAAAATAAAAAAATAGTGTTAAACATAATAGAACACATAGTGTTTATAATTGACACAGAAAATAATAAATTCATGTACTTAATACAATGTAGTACGTAAAAATATTATTGTATCTACTAGTATTTAGTTAAATACTATCTAGTTGCATTTAGTTTTGTGGCATTATTTTAAAGTTTTACAATTGTGATGTAAATAATATGAAAAGCATGGTCTAGATATAAAATAGAGTTGTTACTAACAATGATATCAACATATAAAAAAATTATAGATAGATAGAATATAAACAATTATAGGTATTAAGAACGTTTTTATCCAAGTATTAAAAATGTTTTATTATAATCATAAGTAATATGTGCATAATTGCAAAAGAAACCGTCTTTTCCTAGAGTTGCAATCTAGCATTTATAATTTACAAAGAAAATAATAAATTCATGTACTTATTACAATTACTATTACTTATAACTTAAGTAACTACTTATTACTTATTATAATACTATGTGGTACGTAAAAATATTACTGTATCTACTAGTATTTAGTCAAATACTATCTAGTTGCATTTAGTTATGTGACATTATTCTAAAGTTTTACAATTGTAAATCAAAGAAAAACATGGTCCTAGACATAAAATAGAGTTGTTACTAACTATAATATCAACATTACAAAATTATTAAATCAACTAATTACAGTAAAATGAAAATAAATACGAAAAAGTACAGACTTTAATTTAATTAATATAAAGTTGAGAAATTATATTAAAACAACGCTAACCAACTTCTAAAACTTAGGATAATATAAAAAAAGAAAGAAGGGTAGTAATAATTAAGATAAATAACATCAGCAAAGAGTAACAGTTACACTAAAAGATTACAAACAATGACAAAATGAATGAAATATTAAAATGAAAATTAACATTAAACAGATAAAAATAACAAAAAAAAGATTGGAAACTCGTTTAAAAATTTCCACGACCAACTGGGAACCACTTATTTAAGCAAATAGTAGTAGTAGTAATATGGCGGAGTGGTAGTAACTACCAGGCAAGTAAGCCACGTTGTTGGGCCCTTTTTGCCCCTTACTTATTTAAGCAAATTAAAATCTGTTTATTTTTCTAAAATTATAGGTACCTGTGCTCTATTATAATAAAGTTCACATATCTCGGTAGGCTCACTATAATTTATTTCTTCATCTTTTGAGATAAATATCAGAATCAGAAAAGCTTGGTTTGAAACCTAATTATATTAGCTCTGGTTTTCGGACTACAAGACTCGAACGCCGATCAACGTCTGAGTACATTATTAAATAGGTTTTACAATGCGTTTTGGATGAGCCAAATGAACGTGAGTCCTAGCCAATAACTTTAGCCAGAACCCATAATTGAACGACTTGGCCAAGTTTTTTTGAACAAATTGGCCAAAACACATAATTAAACAGAACTTCAAAATGCAACATTCAGTTTTTTACGTTTTTGTCCCCATTTAAAAAGTGGGGACTCATTTAATGTATTAAAATTCAGCTGAAAATAATAAATTTGCACCAAATGACATATACTAGTTTTTTGAACTCCTTATGTACAATTATATATTATTAGCCGGTAACTTATTATGTTTAGTTTTAAATTATTTCATATAATTGTAACTTTGGTTTATTCGAAAGAGGTTGACTAACTGATCAAGGATATATCTTGCATGGATTCCGTCAAAAGAATACCATATTGCTTTGAACCATGGCAGAGTACTACAGTTTCGACTACTAACAGAGTTTATATTTATCATTATTCTTTTGGTAACTACTACACAAATATGATGATTTTATTTAATTAATTATTTAAATTAATTTTATTATTAATTATTTTTTTTCCACTTTTTACTTTTCCTTATTTATACCGTACTTATATAGGAAAAGTATTGTGTTTGCAAAAAAATCCGAAACCGGGATGAAAATGGAATTATGAGTTTCAGCCTTTTTTAAGCCCTCCTGAGTGATTTTCGCAAAGTTGTCTGTGTGTTTGTGTGTGTGTCTGTTATCATCGTAGCGCCCAGTGTATTAATGTAGAGAATTGAAATTTTGTACAAAAAAATTATATCTGTAGTCAGTATTTATACGTCACTAGTTTTTGTCAATTTGACATGAATATGTATCGAGGGTAGATACGAAATATAGTTAGAATATGAAGTAAAGTGGAGTGGTTTTTTTAATGTCTCATTAGTGCCTCATCATCAATTAAATTGCAATCATGGAGACCAACACGAAATAGAATAAAAGAGTTTTTTTTTAATTTTATATCTTGTTAAACCGTTTGATTTTTCATCGAACGCCCAGTTATTTATTATTCAATAAAAATAAAGGTCTTTTTTTAGTAATTAATCTGTTTTTATTTATTATTTTGATTAAGTCCACATAAATAAATTTGTAAATAGTATGTTTATATAATTTAACACTTACCCACACAGATATATATATATATATATATATATATATATATATATATATATATATATATATATATATATATATATATATATATATATGTATGTGTGTGTGTGTGTGAAATTTTTAATATTTATATTCTTGAGAATATAGGTAGTTATAATATTTGAATATATGATGTAAAATTTTAAATTACTAGATAAAAGTAAGCTTTAATTCTATATGTTACAAAATTTATTTTGTTTTAATTATTCAGTCATCATTGTGGCTACCTTCAGAGCAACATAAAAACAATAGCAAACATAAAATCAATCAAATAAATTACTTACAATAAAAAGACTGATAAGACTAGATTGAACATGAAATTGACTAAAAACAAAAAATATTAAAATTGCACAAAAATAATTATCTAACTTTACATAACACTATCTCAGACTTAAAAAACAATAAAAAGTACATAAAAAAGGTTCTAAATAGCTAAATCACAGTAAAGTAATAAATTAATGAGTTACAATATCTAATGTAAACAAGAATCTTCTTGCTCGTCCACATCTTCACTAGAGAAGAACTTTCATGTCGTAAGAAATGTTTATGAAAATTAGTTTTCATGATATTAATACAATGATGAAAGGATTAAGAGTATCGATTTAGGGACCCTGCTTGCGCTGTCAGATTATACCAACAAAACTTTTTATTATTTCATTTAAATTGTTCATGTCAGTGTAGATTCGGGTTATCGTGACTTTCACCTCTTTATCGCGTTTTACTTCTCCTTATCATCGCGTTTATCGTTATCATTTGGATCTTGTGTAAAAATAATAAATACACCTTATACTTCCCTTCAATTAAAAGAGTCATGGAAGGACGAACAACAGGTCATGATAAGTAATAGTTTTTGTTGATTTTTGTGCTATTATTTGAAGGCACAGGTAATAGATAAGCAATAGTGTGGGTATTTATACTTCTGTTAATTATGCTTTTAGTCCGAGAGCATGACCTGAAAAAAATTTGACTCATTTTGTACTACTTCAAATCAATTTTTTCTGAAAATGTACCTTTAATTATGAAGGAAAAACATAGTCTGCCTATTCAGAGTGTAGACTTTCATATGGTTCCGCATTCTCAAAATATTATAAAATCACACAAATTCCTATTTTCTTGAAATAAGTGGTTCCCTGTGGGTCGTGAGCAAAACATGATGAGAACATTTTTTTTAAAGATGATAAAATGATCTATAAAACGAGTGTTTAATCTTCAAAATCGGATATCAGCAACTAAAGTTATAAAAAAACACCTGTGTGTCTTTCAAAAACACTAAAAAAATGGATAATTTATGCAAAGTCAGCGCATTTCCTTTGGAAAAATACTGGCTTTTTGTGCTTTTTTTGGTCATTTAACAAATGTCATAACTTCAGTTGTATTATCCGATTTTGACGAAAAACACTTGTTTTACAGTAAATTTTTCAGCTTTAAAAATGTTTCGCATGTTTCGCACACAACCAACAGGGAACCACTTTTTGCAAGAAAACTGGAATTTGTGTGATTTTTTAATATTTTGAGTGAACGCATTCATATTAAGGGCTCCACTCTAGATAGGTAGACTATGCTTTTCCTTTATAATTTAAGGTATATTTTCATAAATATACCTTAAATTATAGCTAATATTACAACTTAACTCAAACCCACTTGGGTCATCTTCAGCCAAAACTACAACTAACTATACAGTATAATCCACTGCCACAAAATCTTCTTAACTCGACAAAAAGAATGTTTTATCTATTAACAGAGCTAATTAGTATTGTTATTGATAGTTATGCTATTCTTATAGTAAGGTAAACAACGTGTAATAATATAATGACAAACAACATGTCATTGTCTATCATGTTAGACAATAATGACAGCTAACAGAGCTAATAACATTAACCTATTAACAGTGATTATTGTATTGTTATTAATAGCTGTGCTATTTAGACGCGAAAGTAAAAACATGCGTAGCTTTTACACATGGTTAATATAATAATAATTCTAAGCTTTTCTTTGGGTATAAGAATTTATGTAAATTGATTAAAATAAACAGAAGTTTAAATATTTCATAGCAAATTAAGGATACAAATTTAGGCTAAACGAGTAAATCTGGCTTCACCCTAGCGTCGTGTTCACTATTTAAAAAATCCGTAATTTATTGGGAATTTGCTTGCTTTGGTTTATCGACAAGTAAATTAAATTTTAAAATTTTATACAAGACAACTTTCAAATAAAATCTTAGTGTTTTTTGTAGTATATAGCTTAGTAATTGAATTAAACATGTCATTAAAAACAAACCTGTATTTACTTTTTAATTAAATTTTGCGTATCAATATTTGTGAATTGGTAATTACTGCTTCCCTACCTCCCGTATAAATAAACCAAGTAGGGTCCAATACTAGCCTCTGGCTCAAAAATAAAATATAGCTAAAATTGAAATAACTGCGCATTTATTTACGTTGCGATTTACGTTTTATTACTTAATTTTATTGGCATTTTTACTTTTTATTAAGTGTTTTTCACATTTTATCGAGTTTTCGTACTTTAATATGTGCTAATTTATGATTTTGTCTTATATTTTGTGAAAAAATTGTTACAATAATTTAGTTATTGTAACAATAACAAATTATACAATAAAATATTGTAATAAATTATTTTATTGAGTAACATAGTAAGCACATAAATTCGTTAAGTTGTTATAGATTTTTATTAAAAAAATAAACACTATATCAGAGGTGATAAAAACGAAACTGGACCTCCTGGTAAACATTTTCCCAACCGCAGATTTCATAGCAACCACAAAATTTTAAAGATTTGCGGACCTTTCTTTAGTTTAATAATTACAATAAAATAAAACCCGGACCCTCCCCCTGGAGGGTTGAACCCAAATTGTTCACATGGTATTTTTCTTACCAAAAGTTTAGACTAAATCCTGATAAAAAAAGAGGATTTAGTTTCAGAGATGAACTCCGTGTTCTATCCCGTTTATACGACAGCTATCGTGGGGGGTAGAACACGGGGATGAACCCCTACAAAACACCGCGTTTGATGGAAGTAAATATCACCGAAATTTGAGATAAAATTTCGGTGATATTTTTAATTTTTTGAATTAAAAATGAAATTATTCATCGATTAGAACAAAAAACGAGAGTTCATGCTTTAGTCAGTTTGTTGTTTTTTACTCCCCCCCCCACCTAATGGACCCCAATTAATTAGTCTAAGAAAGTCTTAATTAAATTTTAATTATTTTCTAAACCTGTCATTAACACGAAGATAAATAAAATCTGGGCTTGAAAGCTTGTATGGAGTAATAGACAATATTTTATGTGTGTATATTCTGTGAGGTGTTGACAATGAGAATAATTGAAGGCGCATTATCTTGGTGACAGTCAAATTATCGGATGAAAAGCATCATCCTGGCGAAGTGTGCCGTTGACGTGGGTCATATGACACCGCGTTAAACACCTTAGCATACTTCCTCTTCTATTTCTATCAGTAATACTCATATGCAATAATGCAAGTCATAATACACGTTAGTAAGGATTTTCATCATTACTAAGGATTTTTATTTTTCCTTATTTATATCGTAGGTATAGAGGAAAAGTATTGTGTTTGCAAAAAATCTGAAAACGGGATGTATGACTGTTATCATCATAGTGCTCAGTGTATTTATGCTACAGAGTTGAAATTTTCTACAAAAATTAGTCTACCGCTGTAGTTGTGCTATTCAGAAAATACTTTTATACGTCACTTACCTGCAATAATGACTCAGCAAAAATTTCGAAAAATCATAAAACACGAAAAAATGATGCGATCTAATTGAAATATGGTACGCATGTACCCTTGTATGAGTTTAATATATGTGCCAACACTGATTTTATCTCATTATCAGTATTAGTTCAATTTCTATCAAATGATTTGTATACGTTTTTAAAAAATTGCACAAAACCGGAAAAAATCCCAATTGCGTCGAAATTTGTTCTGTTTTGTTTTAACACAATAATTCTATCTATAATTTTTGTTGGATCATAAAAGTTAAGCAGCATCTAATGTGGTCAGTGCCTAGATGAGTGACCGCTGGGAATGAAACGAATGCATTTACTATCTGAGGACCAGCGAAGCGAGTCCGAAGTAGGAAGGATGAGCGTAGCGAATCCGATGCGATGAGGAAAAGTTTCGATGTACCCCGTACCCGATTTTTATTTCATTCTTCTATTTCGCAGACTGTGGTAGAGTATACATGTCATTTGATCAAAAATTAGCTAGTCTAGGCATAGAGGTATTATTACTAAAGAGGCCATATAGATTAAATTTTAAAACCTGACCACCTTTGCTTATAAATATTATCAAAAAATCAGAACAAAAGTACAGTAACTTTTATAGGAGAAGGTTATAAATACAAATCAAAACACAAACAATGTGCAGGATGACGAAAATAATTTAATTGTAATAACCTTAATTCACTCTGGGAGGAGGTTTCAATGGCCTTACACAGATCCCCAAAAGATGTTTCAGGCCTCTTAGTGTATTGAGATAGGCTATGCCTCCTCTAGTACATATCTCTATGAATCTTAGTAGTAAGACTTTTGTTGGTGTTATACATATAGGAGAACACGTAGCTATGTAAAACTCGTGCAACGAATTATACTGGTGAAATCTCTTTTTCTATGTTTTTCCTAAGGATAATTATTTAACGGGCACTCTCACTAAATGCTTAATACTTGTGTTTCTTTTCTTTGCAAGCTAATCTAGTTAGGGAGGTCTTGAATTCGCTTATCCTTTACTAGAATTATTTGAGTGAAACTATATAAGAGTGACATCTAGCTTTACTTAAGTCAAGCTAGATGTCATTCTGATGAGTTTCATTTCTTAAGAGAGTCATATGTTATCGGAAGAACCCTATTTTTTACTTTTTTGGTCCAAGGACAAAAGTATCCTAGAAACTTTGAGGGAGGGGGGATTCTGCGGCACTTAAGTTCTATCAGTAAGGCCACTTCTTGAAAACCAAAATTCCTACCTCAAGAAGCTGTATGCTACCAGTTTAAGTCCGCTTTTCAAATTTTATATTTGTAAAGACTTAAACATAGTTCATTCAAAGTCAAGTAAACTGTGAGTTACAGGATTTAATTTCGAGACCCTTTATTGCTACAGAAGCATTTATAGTAAAATGATAAGGTGTTGTAATATTCATCTATTATAGAAAAGTAGGTATAGGAAGTGGGTTTACAAGTTGTTCCAGAAACGCTATAGGAGAGGTAAATGACGTGTACGGGTTAAGTCCTGGACTTATAGCTACCGATACCTGAGATAAGCTAAATATCCTCACAAATACTAAATTTACTATTAAACTTGGATATCGACTAAAAAGTTTTTCAGTTACTGAAAATTTAATGTTTCGGATAAAGATCGTTTCGACTATTTTAAAAGGTTTATACATTTTGAAAGGATTTTCAACAGAAATCGTTTTATTTTGAGAAAAAAATACAAAGTATTCGAATATTTTTACAAGTTGGCAATTAAAATGATAAAAAAACCAAAACTGTTGCCAAGTATGTGATGTCCCTATCTTTAGATAACAAATGGGGGGGGGGGGTATTGTCGAACTTTATTTTTCTACTGCTAATTCTACCACACCTGTGCTGTATTCCTCTAACACGGCTGTATATTTCTAGGTCCGCTTTAAAATTAAGATTCATTCCTTTTAAGAGAGTTCGCAAATTCACAAATTTCGAAAGAATCTGCTTCATTGTTCTTCATTACTTAGCTAACTAAGATATGATGTGGTTACAACTGCTGCAACCATTTAATGAAGCATAAGTCTCGTCAAAATTGTGATTAGACTTTTACCCGATGATTCACGAGCTTTGATTACATTACAACTCTATTCGACCTTTAGTAATATGACCAAAAATGAAACAAAAACGAGATAAGCACCCTTTACCGTCCACTAAACTTTAAATTCACAAATTTCGAAAATTATTTCCTTTTCTTCAATTCAAAAATCAATAAACCCTAAATATCAGGAAAATAATTCCCAATCACTTATAAAATTAATGGATTATAATCGGGTCGAGAGAGAGGGGGGGGGGGGGGGAGGAACAGTCCCGGGAATTTCTAAAGGCTTTACTTGAGGAGCGATATGATTAGATCTCTGATTAGATCCTAGGTAAAGGATTTTAAGGTCTTGAAATAGATCGGTAAGAATGGAGATTTAATCTGAGAATTCTCTCCAGTTTCGACAAATCTCTTATTCTTTTCAATCACCCTTCTACTTAAATGTAACAATTAAACCCTGTTTTAGTTTTACCTCGAGATTTTAACCAAATTAATTTTTTAGCGAATTTTCATAAGACAATAACGCTTATGAGAGGTTGGTTGAATTGAAGGAGTAGAGATGGGATTAAGGGAGATTGGTTCAACTGGGGCTCCTAGCTAATGTATAGAATTAAAAAGTTCGATTAAAATGCAAGCCTCAAGCTGGGATTTAAACCCAGGATGGAAGGCAACCCTGAACGCGGGCGCGTCCTAACCAACTGAGACAGGCTTTCCAGCTCAATTTAAAAAAAACACGAGCCTCTACGTGGCCAGCCTTTTTGGCCTTTGATATATTTTTATCTTGAAAACTACGCAAACCACAGATGTATTTAAGGTCCAGGTTTAAGGTTTAAAGCACTTTAAACAAGTACTAAAATTATTTTCAGAGAAAGAGTTAAAAAAGCATTTAAAATATATAACAACTCTATTTCGTTAATGGAGATAGCAAAACTTCGTAAGGGTAAGAATGTTGAGGTAGAGTAAGAATATTGGAGAAAGATACAGTACAAAGATCAGGACGGAGATAGTTAAGATTGGGATAAAAGATAAAAACATAAGTAATTATATATAAAGAGAAGGAATGAAAAAACTCAGAGGCAAAAGACACTTGTGGGGATCCTTGAGTCTTTATAGTATTGATTTCCACGTAGGCCTCGTGTTGGTGCCATCTTCTGCCCCATAAAGTTGTTTCTAAATGAGGTCTTGAAAGTCTCAAGTGAGGCCGAGTTGCTCGGTTACAGGATAGCTACATCTCACCTGTCTTGCTGTAAACTGATTATATCTCATCCTAAGTGATGCCAGTAAAACAACCTCTCTTTTATTATATTCAAATACTTTATCACTTGTCAACATATAAAAAATACCTTTTGAGATGAATTTGTCTTTTCTGTGAGTCTTCAAATAGATTCCAATTTAATTTAGAGAAGCTGTAAAGTAGTTATTTATTTCGTTTAATCAATAAATAAAGCGCAACGGCGTTTTTGATGTTTTGTATCAAAACATCAAAAATGTATGATCGATGAACAACAAAGATGTAGTTTTGCGTCTTAACGACTTAAACCTCGCTGACGTTTCTTAAACTCAGAGACCGTTAAGAGTTTTAATGTTCACACAATGTTTGACGCTAGTTCCATTAGAAGTAGGGTTAGTAGTTGTGTCGTATTCTGGTGTATATAGGATAAGAGTAGTTTTATATATGTCAAACGAAAACTTTTTCTGAAACATCCGGAATTCAGTGGTATTGAAATTGGATTGGAAGCAAGTAGTTTAATTTTAGAAATTATCCATATTATGGTATGCTCTTATTCAACGTTATCGTAGAAAAATACACTTAGGCGGAACACGATTGCCGAAAAAATAATTAATTATTTAAGCGCCTAGTAGTTGATTTAGGGGGGGAGGGGGAGATACTATTTTTTTTGGCAATGGCTCTATCAGAAGCTGTGTTAGTAGAGGTGATGTAAATAAAGTGTACCACCCTGAAAACACATGCATTCTAGTGCGGAACTGCAAACCGAACGGATTTAATTTGAATCGCTCGTTTCCTTGGTCAAAAATTGATTTCTCGCTCAAGTTTTCGATTTATACATCATTGCCGGGTACAAAATCCACTCTGCTTTCAATAAAAGCAGAGTTTATCCCAATCTTTGAAAATACAAAATAAGTGGACTAACAAGAAGAAGTAGTACTGTTCTGACTATATAAAGATTCAATTAGAATGCTGAGGAAGTAAGTAAGCATTTCAAAGCATATTTGCCGCGCTTGCGTACAAGCGCGGCAAATATGCTTTTTTTTAAATCCGAGAAAAAAAGAGCAACAAGTTGTTATGCCACTACTCACGCTGTGAAGGTTTCACCTAAAGCTCTAGCGAGACATGAATTGTAAAGCAAGGAGGCAAGCATTTCTAAGGAAATTCGTCCGTTAGTTCCAACCAGTATTTCTTCCAGTCTTTACCAATTTAATTTCTCAATATTATATTTTTAATTAATTTATCTTCAATAATAACCAGTATTTTTGGTGTTTTTAATAACTTAACAGATAGTCCTTGAACTTAAATAATTAATTAAACCTCAATAATCCTGCACTGACGCCCTAAAGCGTCAGTGCAGTTCCGTGCACTAAAGAAGCATGAATAGTTGTAATCAACAGCAATAGTTGCTGTTGATCCAACAGCTAGTATTGTCAATAGCTAATTCTTCAATTTATTTTTACCTTGTCTAAAAGTTTTAAACAATAAATCCAAAAAAATATAAAGATTTAAGTATATATGTTTGCATCAAACATGTTAGACATTAAAGATCCCTAATGTTGTCTATAATAGACAAACTTTATAGGGTGGTCCAATATATTTGTCTGCGTTCTTCTATTTTCCTGAAAAACGGTGGTGACATGATTTTGGATTTATTTTAGCCCCCCTCCTTGCTTATCTAAATGGTAACTCTTCGTTGATAGTCTATTTTCTCCCTAGAAAATCATTAGCCTCCTCCAAATCTAGGGCTATAAGAGGGGATTTATGGTATGAGTGTTTGCCCCCTTTCGACATTTCTTCCTTCATGTAGCTGTGTAGGTTGGCTCCAACACTGGCTTAGTTCCAAACATGGCTACTTGTTTTTAAATATTTATGTTCTATAATTTAACCATTAAATAGTTCATAAAGAAGAACTTACCTCTTAAATTTACCACTTTAACTAAAGTTTTGTAAAAACTGCAATAACTTCTATCCAAACCTATTATTGTTAACAATTGCCAACTTTCACCCAAACTCGTTTTATTGTTATCAAACTTTTGTTACAACTTGTTCTAATTGATATATTGTTTGTTTGAATGCATTCCCGCTTTTTCAGAATAATAGCACTAAAAACCCAATTTAATGAAACCAAAACAATTGAATATAAAAGCTTGCTTATTAAAACGTTTCAAATCAAAACAATCGGAAAAAATAACGTTTAGAATCTCTGTAACACTTAGGATATCAAGTTATGTATTTATTGTTTTTTACTTCTATACGCCTTCTAGGTATGAGAAAGGTATTCTATACACTATACTCCAACATTGAGTTTTCACATTAATCATATGCTGAGTGTTTTTTAGACCGAGAAGTTAATAATTGTTATTAATGCTAAAAATAAATTATGCAGCTATGATATTGTTTGGTAAATCTTGTCAGACACCAAGACCTAGCGTGAATCCAATAATACACGTAACAAAACAAAATATACGCAAATGCTCATATTGAACCATAAAGGTCGCTTGACCACATGCAGTGCGATGTGCTACGTCAAATATATATATATATATATATATATATATATATATATATATATATATATATATATATATATATTATATATATATATATATATAATATACATATATACCTAAAACCAAAGTTAAACCTAGGATAAAGTTTTTTTTTCAAAAATGTGAAATACAAAAAAGGCGTGCATCGCTGCCTTGGTAATTATCGATATGCGTTTTACTTCATATGGTTTGGCTTTTGTTTATAGGAAGATTTTCAACATTATGTTATCAAAGATATAGAACCTTTAAAAACCTAGTTCTAATGAATGTTTTAAGATATTAAAGTTATTAATATTTAGGGGTATATTAAATAAATAAATAATCATACAAACGATAAACCATTTAACACTTACTACGTTAACTTTACCTCTATATAAAGACTTGCAAATTACTCCCCCCCCCAAGATAAAGACAAGGAAAAATAAATAAAAATATTTTAAACCACCGAAGAGACAACAAGATCTTTATCCATTTTTTAACTTCTCAAAAACCCAAGTTTGTAAAAGTATATATATTAAAATTTTGCAAACCCCTTTATAAATATAGATAAATTTTATAATATAAAATCTTCTATACGTGTTACGGTGTATTTACATTAGGGTTGCTTCGCAGCTATATCGTTCTTCCTAACTAAGGTTTTGGCATTGTGCTCTCTAAACCCTAACTGTGTAGAACCGCCGCTTCCTCCTTCAGGTATTTTCTCAATGACCTAAATAAATTTTTATAACTTTTACGACTAAAAAGATAGGTCTATGTTTAACTAACTGTTTATAGGGTCTTATATTAGAAAAAAACGGAATTATATTAAATAATAAATAAAAATAAAAGAGGGTTTTTTGGTAAATCTCTTATAGGTAAAAGCAGACTAAGATTTTAATCTTTCCTATAAATAAAGCCTTTTTAAAAATGATTTACTGTAAATCGAGACACTTAAGTAAAAAACACGATATATACTTGGGTATATAAATACATATACAAGTATAAACACATATACATACGTACATACACGTAGTGTAACTATTACTATACTTTGCATACCCACCTTTCCCCGAGTTAAAATCTAACAGAATATAAATCATTCGAAGGCAGTTATTTTCTTTCTATAATATATTAAAGTTTGTTGATGTTGCTACGATATACAAATGAAATAGTCGACCTGGATCCCGTGCAGCCTCTCGCGGATATTAATTGTCGAAAAGACGTTGAAATGATTGTCGAAAAGACGTTGAAACGATTGTCGAAACGAAAAGCTATCATTTAGAGCCAAAATGCATTTAACCTCAGTTTATATAAGATCAAATTAACAATATAATGAAAAATATATAAGATATACTCGTAAATAGTATAACAAAATAGTCCAAGAGCCGGACCACATTATATTATACGGAATTAATTGAAGGTCAGAGTGAGTTCAGGCTTTGTTGGCGCCCTGATGAGTTAGACGTAACGAAACAGAGGACGTGACATTATGTCGAGCCATCAATGATGACGAATATCGAATGATGGAACAGTTTCCAGATGTAGCATTGCATTTTGCTTTTTACATTTCGTCGGTGTCTCTCGCACAATTATATTGTGTCAACTATTCATGTTTTGCAAAACTCGGTAGTATCAAATGATATAATTATATATATATCATAAAAATGTATCAAAATGCGACACAAAGACTGTGTGCCGCACACGAGTTTCCTCCTGCGGCTATACAATGTTAGAAAGATAAGAGATGCGTGTTATTTATTAAGATTTTGATTATAATTATGTTATATAAATAAAGAAAGATTATTATTTATTTATTATTTGAAATCATAATTTGAGTCGATTCACTTTTTCGATAACCTAGGACTTAAAAGATGTTTTCCCATATTTTTATGGATGTAATGTTGGATGAATGAATCTGAAATGGTCCAATTGGTATAAATATATAAATCTATTACAATTATCTATAAATATATTGTTAACCTTAGATAAAAGTGAAAATCAAGCAAATGTCAACTTGGTCTTATTGTGCTATTCCAATTATTTACCGTCGTTGACGATAATGTAAAGTAATAAATATAAAGATTTTTAGAATCGTATTTTTATTCATTAGTTAGATAACTTATGTCGAGTCATGTTTCATAAGCATATTTTATACATTTAGATGTTTTTTTTCTCATATGTTTACGTTGTATGTATACACCATCTGCATATCTTTTTATTTTATATAAAAAGTATTTAAGAAATGAAATATGCTTGAAGGTACATTAAAACCATCTAAACCCACAAACCTTCGTATAAATAAACCTGGATGTAGGGAACAAATTAAAAAAAAAACAAGCAATATGTAAGTAACTTTTTTAGACGGCTTACGAGGGACTTAGTTGTCATTTTGTGGAAGAAATGAAATAAAATAATGAGAAGCGCTGCTCCAGAAGTAAAAATTCTAAATGAAGCATCGCAACTTTGACATAAGAAATGAAAATATTGCCCGCAAGCTCTGAAGAGTTTCATTAAGTATAGTATACTTTTTATTTTAAAAATATTTTATAACATTACGGGTTATTAGCTTTGGAAACTTCTCTGACATCGCGTTGCTCTATTTTAGCTAACATGTTTGCTGAATAAAAGTTCAAAGGGGAACTTTTTACATATACTTATAATGATCGCGGTATAAAACCCTTTGCACCATACTTTTGCGTTTTAAGCACCAAAATCAATTACATAGGATTTGTTCGGAAGTTTACTCCGCAGTGCCGTCAAACAGAAACAACAGTAGTCATCCTAGAGACAGAACTGCGTTCGGGGCACGTCCAAGGTAGTACTCCAAACTATCTTAGACTGCACTTCGTCTGATTACAAATCTAAAGCAAGAAGAATCTAACTTTATTCAAGCATTTTTAACATATTAAAAAATCTTGCTTTTAAAATAAATTAAGATTCTTTGAGCCAAGTCCTTAATATGTAGGAACTCTTTATAGAGAGGCAATAAAATCATGTATAATCCGTAGCATGCCCTACGGACTATGAGAGTGACAGTGCCACTTTTAAACAGTAATACTAGACCAAGAGCCCAGGGGGGTGTTTTGTTAATAAAAAGTGTGATGGCTGGAACTGGTCTTAATTTTTCGTAAATACCTTCCTGAACAAGGATCTGCAATTCTGCCGACTCGTATCGGATGGGTGTCCCAGGCAGAACGCACTTTACATGTCAAATTTTCCACCGAAGTTAATAAAAAGTGTAATGGCTGGAAACGGGTTTAATTTTTCGTAAATACCTTCCTGAACAAGGATCTGCAATTCTTCCGACTCGTATCGGATAGGTGTCCCAGGCAGAACCTTTGACCCCTAAAGTGCGTTCTGCCTGGGACACCCATCCGATACGAGTCAGCAGAGTTGCAGATCCTTGTTCAGGAAGGTATTTACGAAAAATTGAGACCGGTTCCAGCCATTACACTTTTTATTAACAAAACACCCTGGGCTCTTGGTCTATACCAACATACCTCGTAAGACAAAACATACAGTGTCTTGAATACTTATATCATCTTATATTATCTCTCCAAAAATCAGAACTAAAACCATCTGTAAGTAAGTCTGTCATAAAGGTAAAACAATAAAAAATTGTATTGAATACATGTTTCTTTTATTTAATCAGTGACGGACTGAGCAAAAAGGGCACGAGGAGGGTTTGGTCTAAAAGGGCCGAAACCTACATTTCAAAGGCACTATAAGGAGCGGAGGTCCTATATTGCTCCCCAAGTAGAGGGGTCTACTTTTAACTAGAGTAATATTAATTATTATTGCCAAGCTTAATTTAATAAAATTAAATCAAATAAAATTAAAATAAACTTAAATTTATTTATCTAAATAAAATATTTAGTTAAATGATTTTATCTTAAATACGTAGGCCCTAGGGCTCTTTTGTACTGCTCTAAGGCCCTGACCAAGTATGATAAGGAACCCTTCAGGCCCTAGTCTTCCGTTTGGGGTCTTTAAAGGTCCAGTTTTAAAGAATAGGGGCCTTAAAGAACCTAGATTTAGGTAACAAATTGAAGTACTAAAACATTCTGAAGTACTTTAAAAACGTCTTTCTCTAGGAGCTCTTCAGGCCCTACCTTGGAGTATTGGGTCCTTTTGACTCTTGTGTTATAAATATATTACATAATTATAATAAATAAATATATTCATAAATTACAAGATTAAAAATATTTAATGTGCTAATCATTTTTTTTAATTGCGTTGGTTTTTCTTTAATATTATTTTTCGCTAAGGGGCCCGATGAGGAATGCGCCCTCGTCCTTTCTCGCCAGTCCGCCCCCGTATTTAATATTATAACAACACAGATACCCAAACGTCTTTTTTGTTGTGGTACCAAATAAAGCTCAGGTAAATTTACCTGATAAATAAAAATAAAAAAATTATCTGACGCCGAGGCTCTTAAGCTTCCTCGGCGCATTTTGGCCCGAGGAAGCTGAAGCCACTCTGCGGCGTCAGCCTTGGTGAACATCTAAATTTTTCACCTGATATTATCTTTAATACAGGTATATAAAACCAATCGTCATAATCTTTTAAGAAAAGGATTATCTTAGACTAGATAACATGATCCCTTCAAAAAATTTTCAGCCAATTTTTATATATCTATTTCATTTTGGTAAAAGTTTGAAACAGGTTTTTGTAAAAGTTTAATTTCATCATCATATAATCTGCATGTGAAGCATCCTAAGAACTTATACGCTAATATCGCCATTTTCTTGTGATTTTCCATCAAGCTATTGTTTGCCATATGCCATAGGTTTTAGTCAAAAATATTTTATTCTTATGTTTTTGAACAAAATCTACAGCACATTTCAAACAATATTTTAATGAAAAATTAGCATGATTTCTTAAGGTTTTAAGCAGTTTCCAAGATAAGCAATATTTCCATTAGCTCTAATTTATTATTTTTAGAATAACCAAATTTATGAATAATATTACTGTTATAAAGATGTTTCTCTTTTACAATAAAGTTAAAAATAATAAACATATTTGGTTATCGTATAATCTGTGAGGCACAAATTTATTGCTACATTTTAACTAAATATGCTACATTCAATCGATACACAAACTTCATAAAATCGTACGCCAAATTTAGAGAAGACGTAATTTGTCTAGGATAATGTAGAGCTTTAACGTCAAAACTTCGAAAACCTATACAGTACATAAAGTTAGGGCTTGAATAATATAAGGTTTTTTGTAAATTTCAGACCAATATAACCAATAAAGAGTGTCGTATGGCATTTGTCTATTATTAAACAATGCTTTTTGCATGTGAAGGAAAAAGGTAAATTTTCAATAAAACTAAACCTCTATAATATCAAACCCCAAACAACGAAAAAAAAAAAAAACAAGCTTGGCTTTAATTAAAAATTTTATTTGAAAGTAAAAACCAGTATTTTATCTGGATTTTTTCCCCATATTATCCCTTATTATACATGTAAATTTTTTAAACAGTGTACAAGAACGTTTTAACACTGACGATCACTCTAACACATAAAAAGTATTAATTTATTAATAAAATATAATCCTAATTAGTAATAATTAAGCAAGTTATTAATACAAAAATGCAATTTATAAACATTTAGAATTTCAATTGATTTTGTGGTAACTTTAATTATATTTAATTTGAAAACCCTTTAATGTTAGCTAAATATTATGGTCCAATTTGTTCGATAAATAAAGATAAATAGTTTTTTATTAAACTCGTTAAAATAAATAAATTGAGTAGTGGCAGGATAATAAATGAAAATGCTTTCTATTAGGGTTTAATTGATCAAGTTTTCAAAATAAATTAGATGGCTGGTATTTGATTAGTGATATACTGTGGAATTATTATATGAGATTGCAACAAATTTAGCTGAGGTTTTAACATAAAACACCTTTTAGTACATTCGACGCATAGAACATGCATTTTCTCTTTAATTAGATTTTTTGTTAATTAAAGTGATGAATCTTTTTTTAAATTTAATGTTAGGGTGAATTTTGGTCCGAAGTATCACAGCAACTTTATGATCAATATGTGGACTTGATAACCTTAAGATATATGATCAATCGCATCTCCATGACCTAAGACTTCATGATAAGATCTTATCTCCTCGAGACTTTTTAACTTAAGGTCTCATGATAATATCTTATCTCCTCGAGACTTCTTAACCTAAGGTCTCATGATAAGATCTTATCTCCTCGAGACTTCATAACGCAGGAAACCTTAAGTTGTGTAGTCTCATAACCTAAGACTGCATGATAAGATCTTATCTCCTCGAGACTTCATAACGCAGGAAACCTTAAGTTTTGTAGTCTCATAACCTAAGACTAAATAATAAGATCTTATCTCCACTAGTCTTTATAACTTAAAGCTTTCTGAAATGGTTTTACGAGAAAATCCGTCGTATTTTTAAAAGGTAATTCGTCATATTTTAAGAGGAAGTCTTTCATATTTTCAAAACGCTGTATATCAAATATCCGAGTTACACTTCGAGAGAGTGTAATCGCTGGATTGTTTCTCTTACCAAACTTATCAAACCAATGAAACTATATCAAATCAATATCAAATACTTTTAACAATATTTACTGTTGTATTAATCAATGTAAAATGTCAAAAAAAGACTTAAAATTCGTTTTGGGCGAGAACTTTAGTTAGGTCCCTCACAGTTTAAACATATCTATAAAGTTTATGTCCATTCTTACGTTGATTACACAAAATTAAGAATAGTTTTAGTTTCAAGTCCCCTACGACATGAAGTATGATTAGGCTGAGAAAAATACCCTGCTTCTAAAGTAGCTGTTAGAGACGCCACTAATTATGTTTATTGTCAAGACTACTTTCTTTCGCACTTTGCTTGTTGTAGAAATATAAAACCCAACTAAAAGCAACCCGACATCAACAGACAGTGCTATAAATCACATGAAATGCTAGATAGGGACACACTCTCTTACTTTCATACAAGGAGTTGAACAAAATAAGATCTTTGTTGTAGTTGTGTCTACCAGGGTGACGTCTAAACTAGTTCAGCTCGTAGTAAGGATCTTGTATAAAAAGGATGACACGCTAAATATATTCTTTATAAATCGAAGTGACCCCCCTGATGTTCACAAAATGAAGAGTAATCTTACAAAAACATATGCCAAAAATGCACTGCGCATGCTTACAATTTAATGGATCAATCGCGCAAGTCTTAAATATACAGGCAAACCTCCCGACTGTTTTGCAGTCTAACTTAATAATAATAATAATTATCTTTATTTTTCTTTAAGAATGACAAATTGCATTCAATAGATAATTGTCAAATAATATAAATACCTAGTCATACACAGTGGAAATTACATACAGTCATACAGTTAGAAATGGATGAGGAATGTGTATGTGCAAGCTTGGTTGTGTAAAGAATAGATTACACTTACACTTAACTTTAAAAAAAAAATAATTATAAATATTTTTTTAGAATATCTTCATTTAAAAAATAAATAAATAAATAATTAAAATAAAAAAATGATTAGATTGTAAAATAAATTCAAAAGCACTTAAATAATTAAAAGCTTTATCTAAACTTATAAAAGCATTGAACTCTCATGTCCACATTTGCAAAGGCTGATTTGTTTGTTAAATTTAACAAATTATAACAATGAATGTAAACATAATAAATGTATTACTTACTTACTTGCTTACTACATACCACTGTAGCTAGCAAGTATCTTGAGATATATAGGTTAAGGAAACTCATACAGATAAAGCAGTGCACCAAGAAATCAGCATTTCCTCAATTTTAAATACAAAACTTTATTTACAAATTGGGTTGTTAGTTTATTTTAAAAAATCCAACTCAATTTTTTTTAAAGCTGTGCTTTCTAAATTAAAGCAAACGATAAGTATAAAAGGAAGCTCAGGGAGAGTTGTATTGTCTAACTGTGAGACGTGGTTAGTCCGTCCAAGCCGAAACACGTCCGTAAGACGTGAATGTCTTGAACGTGCTTACATTAGTCGCCCTTGTTCTGTACAGGAGCTGGCCTGTGTTAATGCATTGAAGTATTTAGATTTGCTTTCTTATCTCTTGTGGTAGGAAGGGGGAATATTATAGGGAAAGAAAAATTACGACGCCCACATATTTAAAAATGACCACGTTTTTGCAGAACAGTACTTAAATTAAAAAAAAAATAACAGTGTGGAGTTAATAAACTGCGTAGGCTTCCGCTGTTATTGTCATGAAGATTTAGGTCTTCCGTTAGTGACCGCGTCAATGTAGATGAAGAATCCGACGTTTCGCTTCCACTGTAGGAGGCATCTTTAGGGATATAGACATCATGGATTGAATCACAATGATCTACAAAACTGACCTGGAGAGTTGCTCTACAAAACAAGTTCAGTTTTGTAGAGCATTGGGTTTCTATCCATGATGTCCTACATTCCTGAAGATGCCTCCCACAGTGGAAGCGAAACGTCGGATTCTTCATCTATATTGACGTGGTCACCACCGGAAGACCTAAATCTTCAGTGTGGAGTTAGGTGCGTACCACAGATAAAGAATAAAGATTCTTAAATAAGAACCAACTACTGTCTATAACGACACTGACTCTGTCAACTTTGTTAATTTATGTATTATCCTGATGAGTTTTCAGGGTGCTATAGTTGGTCATCAGTTATGCTGATACCTAGGTTTTTCATAACTAGGCACAAAAAATTCAAAACTCTTGGTCATTTATTGATTTACTTTAGAACATTTTGCGATAACGTCTAAACTAGTTTCTATCTGTTTTTTCTCGGAATGAACAAAACAAAATTGTAAAAAGTTGAAGCATTTGGAATATTTTATCACTTTCAAGGTCTATTCCAGTGATTTTCTAGTTTCTAAGCACTGCTCCAGTAATTCCCGTTATTAAAATGTCTTCCACTAATTCATTTAATTTTAAGCTCTGTTTCTCTAACTTCTTTTATTTTGTTCTGTATTCTTCTAATATCTGTTGTGGTAAGCTCTGTCACACTATATCGTGTTATCTAAAGCTCTGTTTCTCTTAATTTTTACTCTTTCTCATTTATACTGTAGATATATTGGAAAAGTGATGTGTTTTTACTAAAAATTCGAATCCGAGATTACACCTGAATTATCCGTTTTAAGGCCTCCTGACTGATTTTCACAAAGTTTTCTGTGTGTTTTGTGTTTCTGTTATCATCGTAGCTCCCAGTGTATTTTTTTAGAGAGTTTAACCTTTGCACAAAATTCATTATTTAGGTCAAGTTGTGTCGTCCGGAAAATAATGCTTTTGGCCTTATTAACCGATAGTAATGACGTAGCAAAAATTTCGGAAATCCATAAAACATTGAGAATGTTTTGATCAAGTTGGGATTTGGAACGCATGTAATCATAATATAAGACTAATATGTGCCAAGTTTCATCACACTCTCAGCATTAGTTTAGTTTTTATCGGATGAGTACGTTTTTGAAAAAAAATGTTAAAAATCGAAAAATAATTCAATTAAGTTGAAATTAGGTGAAATGTAACCCTTTACGTAATAAATAAGTACTAAAAGTACTTAGTTATTAGTACTAAAGTGTACTAAGTACTACAAGTAAAGCAAGTCAGTAGTAAGCATTACAACTTTAATACGGGCAGTATATCTACGATTTTTGTTTGATCATAAAAGTTAAGCAGCATCGAGCGAGATCAGTGTCTGGATACGTGAACGGTGGGAATAAAACTAATATACCTGCTGTCTTAGGACGAAGACATTTTGCCGTATGAATTTTGTGATTTTATATTCTGAGGACGAGCGAAACGAGTCCGAAGCAATGAGGATACGCGTACATAGCGAATCCGAAGTGGTTAGTAAAAGTTCCGATATACCTCATATATGATTGTTTTATACGTATCACTAGATTCTTTGAACAATCAATACATGAATATTCAATGCCATAAGTTAAAACGAAATTTGAAAGGGCGATGATTCATCATAAAATTCACCATATATGACGATTGATTTTTATTTCTCTTTTGTGGCCTACAAATTGAAAATTAAAAATTCAAAGTGTCGCATTGGTTTTTCAAAAAGTACCGATTATTTCAGAAGCTCTTTTTTTCAAATACATTGTACTCTTTCAATTGTATGTAATACTATACAAAAAGTATAGTATATGTAGTCCAGTTTCTCCTGTGCTCAGAGAAACTGTTTTAGAGAAACAAAAATATAAAGAATTACAAGTTTAAAATACTACGAATAATAATTTTTTGGTAGACCCTTAGAATAATACTAATATAGAAGAAGCATATGGCCGTAAACACAATGTAATTCTACTGATAACACGAAAGCCGGTTTACTTGTGGTCGGAAAGATATCGTTTTTGATTTGAAAATACTTGTTGTGGAGGGTTGGGTGGTTTAAAACTATAATAATCAAGGATTCCTTATTACTATTTAATCTAAGATCAAAGTCAAGTGTTAAATGCAATTTAACTAATACACATCATCTGCGGTAAACCCAAGTAAAGACATTTATATCGTTATAGGGGATCCGCAAAATTGTGTGATGCAGTCATTAGAGGGACGCTTTGAAGTAACGATGTAGAGTCCCTTCAAGATAATTTTGTGGAGGAAGTCGTTCTACTTGGCTCAGTGCTATCTTACACAAGCCTTTATCTTAGTGGTAATTACAGCAATGTTACCATAACCGCAGTATCATATAACGCTAAGGAAAGATGGAATACAAGTGCAGCCCAACTGATATTTGATGGATAATAACTCAGGCTGTAGATATAATGTTCATACCTTTTAATTACTTGTTTTTTCCAATTTTTATGGATGTTAGGAGGTTTTACCCAGTGTTGGCCGAAGTCGATGATCATTGTCGATCGGCTTTCATCCGCCACTAGAAAACTCGTATTTTTAATTTAAAATCCGAAAAAGTACTACAGTGGTAGAGAAAAGGGGTAATGGTTCTCCACCCTCCCTTAAGTGACATTCGACGAAAAATACACATAAACTACATAATGCACTGTATAAAAAATGCATATAAAACAAATAAAATTCATTAACTGCGTAAAAATAGATTTTTATCCACTAAACTCGCTCGTATTATAAAGTATTTATTGACCAAGACGTTGGTCAATTGGTTGAGCTGTATCCCTTTTAACTTATTTTTAATGTTGATAGTCCAAGAACGGGATAATACATATTAAATTATTGTGGCGACGTTTGGCCAAGCTGGCCATAATCATGTCTGGGATGATTATGGCCAGCTTGGCCGAAACGTCGCTGCAATAATTTAATTTGTATTATCCCGTTCTTGGACAATCAGCATTGAAAAAAAGTATTTATTATCAATTTTAACCAGCTCATTTGTAAAAATATTAACAAAAAAAACATAAATGCATTCGTTTCATTCCCAGTAGTCACCCATCCATGGACTGACCACGCTCGATACTGTTTAACTTTTATGATCCAACAAAAATCATACGTATAATTGCCGCATTGAAACGAAACTTGGTATACTTATTTATTACGTAAAGGCAGGCAATAAATTGAAACACTTGTACCAAATTTCAACTAGATTTGATTATTTTTCGATTTTTCATCAGTCATTCAATAAAAATTAAACTAATGCTAAAATGAGATAAAACTAATCACATATTTTGTACATATATATGACTAGAGGTTGGAAGGTATTAAGTCTCGACTATTCATGCATACAAACAATAATTAGCGATTAGAGTTCACATTGCAAATCAAACTAACTTTGAAACCTTCAAAAAGCTCATAAACCTTTCCTGATCAACTCTCATATTCAAGCTGTTATGTTGTCGCTCTCATTACATCTCCTTAAGTACCAAAGCTAAAATAAAACTTGCATGTATAAACATAATTTTTAAAGTCATGTCAATAAAAAATAACTTTTACTGCAAATTTATGCCTAGAATACTTATAATTAACTGTATTAATAAACATATACAACTCCAAACAGAAATAACAATGACCTGTTATCATGAAAAAAATTAAGAATTATTGGCGCGTCAGGTTGATTAGTGAGCGGGCCTGTGGGTGTGTTTGTGCGTGGTTAGAGTCCATACCGTGTCGTGTGTGTGTTATTAAGTTTTTTTTATTTAAAACAATACAATAAATCTAAGGCCAACATTATTTTTGATAAGTTTTTAGAAAAAAGATTACAAGTTAGTTTATTGCTAAAGGCTTTCCTTCTTTAGGTTAATTACCTTAGAAATACATGAAAATCTGAAAGAAAGTTTAAAATTAAATACAAGTCATCATTTTTAACCAAAACTTAGTATACCACATTTAGTACATACCACACCAATTAGTATACCGCATGCAACATTTCAGCTGCACTTACATTAAATACTTTAAAAAAGTAAGGAAAATATGGTCACTGACTTTTGAAAATAATCTCAACCTTTAGTAAGTCGACATGTGATTTTAAATTTACGATAACTTTTGATAACTAGTACCCAATTATGATATTTTTGCAACCAACTCAATATGGCAATTAAAAACATCATATAATTTTTTCAAAACCATATTATATGGAGATTATTTTTACAGGAAAGGGTTTAAACACATGGGTCTGATTGCTTTAACACTGATACTAAAGGTCAACCTATACACACCTCTAATTCCCCCTTACACCCTTAAATGTCTGATTGCCCGCTTAATTCCCCCTTACACCTTTAAATGTCTGATTGACCTGCCTCTAATTCCCCTTACACCTTTTAATGTCTGATTGACACGCCTCTAATTCCCCTTACACCTTTTAATGTCTTACACCTTTTAATGTCTGATTGACACGCCTCTGATTCCCCTTACACCTTCAATTGTCTGAAGGACTAGCATTTGATTATTCTTCGCAATTCGCAAGAATCAGATGATGAAATCCAGTTGATATTCAGTCCAGTTTGAGCCCTTATATAAACGGAGTGTCCTGGAGTTTACAAAGTTAACTAACGTTTACGTTAACATATCTACACAGTAAATACATGAAAATGATAGTAAAACGAATTAAACAATCCTTATCTTAAGAGTCAGCTACTAGTAAGGTTAATGACGATCCTTCCCTCCTTATTTTGTGACTAAGTTTTGTCTTAAGAGGTGCTCTTATTGAATTAGGGAAAATTAGGGAGAGGTGAGATCACCTAGCAAGTAGGTAGCGTTGTTGGACCCTTTTTGCTAACTCCCTTAGATATAAACAAGTTTCATCCTTAGAAGTGCTAGTGCAGGCATTTTGTGTCTAATCCACTGAAATGTGTGACTTTACTATATGTTTCTATAGCTTTAAATAGAAACAACACGTGCCCTACTGCCAGACCAAGCTTATCTGCTCACGAAATCATAAGACAGAAACTTATTATGAATTTATATTATATAATAAATCATACGAAAAGCCTCTCACAAAGTTAAATATATATATATATAATATATATATATATATATATATTTATATATATTATATATATATATATATATATCTTCTCTCGGGTTAGTTCTATTTTAGCTTTAATTTCTTGTTATTATACTATTTTTGTATGTTTTGTCTTTTTTTTTTTGATTCTTCTTTTTTAGTGTTTTCTACTCTCTTTTACTTTTTGTTTTTAGGCACTGATGATGACCGTTTTGGTTGAAAGCCGGTTTTGAATTTTATTAAATTAACTTTGTCGAGAGGCTTTTTCGTATTGATTATTATCATACACTCCACCTGCGCTTTACCTTAATAACTTATATAAGGTACTATTAAAGGTCCCAAAGTTGGCCTAAACTTAGATTTATTTAGGTTTAGAGATCTTTTACGAGTATCTGACTTCGCACAGGCTCGGAACCACCGGCTTAACGGGAAGTTAAGCCGGTGTTAAGGGTTTTAATGGTAAAAGGGTGTTAAGGGTTTCAGGTCAATTTAAGTCCCTTTAACGGGGCTTAAAGGGACTTTTGAATGACGGCACGTGATATTTCTATCCTTTGCTTGAAAATCTTAGAGGCCCCGACCGGGATTGAACCCGAACTGTCTGGGTGGCAGGCAAACGTGCTAATAACTACAATACCAGAACCTCCCTTATTGAAATTATTTTATTGAGTTATTTTTAATTCCGCTGAAGTAGCTCCCCCTCTCCCTTAATGTGTAAACTTTATTTCAAAAATATTTAGCTCGGTCTTTATGCCTTTATTATTAAAGTATTTTACTGTGAAAAGCGCTTAATGATTTTTCCTAAAACTGGAATAGGTTTTTAAATCCCCTCTAATTATTATAATCTGCCAATACATGGGTTCAATTAGGCTTAAACCTTTCATAACACCTTTCCTCCTTCCTGTTATGTGTTTTTATAGCTCCCTGCACTTGTAAAGCAGGGAGTTTCGTTTGTTTTCCTACTTATCGTAATACTCCCTATTATTATGGTTATTAAAAAGGTCTAACTATTTAAATTTAGGTCTGATCTTTATTTAGTTTAAAAAAACTGCATCCAGTTTATAATTGTAAGTATTAAAACAAACTGTCAAATATAGAGTTAAGAAATCTATCGGACTTTTCAAAAGTTACAAAAACACAGAATTTGTAGCACGCTTTTTGATTTTTGATATTTTTAAAATCGTCCTTGCTACAGATACAACAACAATATCTATGTGTGCTACATACAGATTCAAATCACTTCACTACCACACCTGTGAAAAGCTTGATTCATAGGTTTCAGGGTAACGAGTTGCTCGATCGTGTTCGGTAATTCTTACGGATATTTTTCTCCCTGATTGTCCAACATAAACTCCTTTACAAGTACCATAGGTTATTTTATTCACGCCACTTTTATCTCCAATTGGTATTTTGTGTTTGGCCGATTTTAAGATTTTACCTTAGGTTATAGGGTCTGAAAGTTACTTTTATATCGTCATGTTCTAATATTTGGGCTATCCGTTCGGAAATTTTGCTAAGTATGGCAAACTGATCCACTTAGTGTTTGGGTTAGAATAAAAACAACTAATGACTTATTTATCCAATTCAAAACATTGCAATCGTTGATGAGAAACGGTACTCAAGATGCGATTAAAACGTTTGCATTGGCTACAATCAACGGTACAAGCCTCGCTTCGCTCGCTCTGCAAATCTACACTCACATGCAAAGTTTTTCTTAACTAGTTGTGTAATGTACTATTACTCCCTAGTTATATAATTAACTACATTTGAAGTTAATTATCTGCTTCTTCACTTACAGTTTGTAATACTCTCTCAATACATTGCAGTACTAATTGACTTGGAATGTACATAATAATGGAAAATGTTGTGCTCACTGGTCCAGCGATGAAATATTACAAGCTTAAAAATGCTTGAGAGATAACATGAGTTTAGTAAAAAAAGATTGTTATTTGTATGAAAACGATATTTATGGTCCTAATTGGTCAATTGCTGGAAGGTAGTTATTAATGGAGAATATCGATCGACGAAATTATATAAGAAAAAAAGTATTTACAGGTTTTTAACGGTTGATTGGATTCGCTAGGCTGTAATATTGGTTGAAAATACAACTCTAAGGGGAAACAGGCTTACCAACGAAAGAGACAAATTACATATTGATAGGTCGCTCGCGTGAAATAATAATGCTTGACAAATTTATTTCATTTTCACTTATATAACACTAAAAACCTACAAAGTACGCCACGCAATAAAACAAAAATAAAAATACATTGGCATACTTGGGACAGTCGTAAATCATAAAGCTTGCCGGCACCGTCCCCCCATCCCGTTATCGAATCCCCCCTCTCTGCCCCAAAACCCATTTCCCAAAAGCTCACCAATATATTGAGATGTAGCCAACCCTACAAAATTCCAGGTTTGATTTTAGAGGGAAAGAGAGGTTGTGGTTGTTATTAAGATTTAACATTGACATTTATTATTTGTAGTGAGTTAGTGGTAGTGTATGAGTTATTAGGGGAAGCTTTTTTCAAGAAATTGGTCCATCTACGCAATGAGATTTAACATCCATTATTTTCCATTATTAAAAAAATATTGTTAAAATCAAAGTGAAATTAAAAGCTCCTTCTTTTAACAGAAATAAATGTTTTAATGTCAAAAGACCAAAATAATGATCTCTTAATTATTAAGAAACATTTTAAGAGTATAATTTACTTAAATACTGAAACTATTATTTTGCTCAAAAAGTACATTTAGCAAAATCAAATCTTTTGATTTTATTTCCCGTTTTGAATGCTTAATAAGGAACATTTAATTGATTTTATTAGAATTGAATAGAATCGAATCTTATTATCAGAAAAAGAATATAAATATTTATAACAAAAATTTTTTGGTGGAAGCCGGATGAATTTTCATTGAAATGCGGGATAAGTAGTAATAGTAGTAATATGGGGGAGTTGTAGTAACTACCAGACAAGTAGGCTACGTTGTTGGGCCCCTTTTTGCCAGCACCCTAAGTGTTTTTTTCAGTTAACCCTTTTTGTTTCGCTTAAATTTCCGGTGTATGTTTATAACCTAAGCAGTAGGTTAAACTAGTTGCGTCACAACTAGTTTAATATTTTCGAATTTTCCAAAGAAAATGCGCATATTTATCTCATATATTATGAAATACAGGGCGCACTCATATGAAGCTTAGTTTATGCTAAATTTTAGCTCATTTTCTTTGAAAACTTCAAAAAAATTTAAAAACAAGTTGGGACACTACTGTAAATAACTTATAGAAAGGGATTTGGAGATCGCGTTACTATCCTTAACCCTCGGAAGGAAACGGATCAAAGTCAAGATTCAGACTGTTATATTATTTATATTTTAATCATTGCCGTGATGACTTGCCTTTGTTGTTAAAATATTAAACTTTATTAATAGACTTTAATTAATTGTTAAAATATTAAGTAAATTGCTAGTAAAGTAATTTTGAAATGGACTTTGTGTTACAAGTAAACATTCATATTTACTTAACTATATGAGTAAATATTCTTATAAACTCAATTATATAAGCAAATAAGAATAACAGACAATTTTCCGGAAAATACTCGTATATGTTTCAGAACCCGTGTATAACATTATTAGTTAAAAATAAAACGTTCTGTTCTAGAACCACATACTTTCCTACTACAGACACCAACATTTTTAACTTAATTATTCCCGAATTTACCCCAGATTTTATCAGTTGTTCACGTTTCAGCACCTAAAAATACCAAAACCCCCCCCCCAATAATTATTGTCTTTATATAACAAAAAAACTACTATAACTAAAAAAACTTGGTTTTCGTGAAGACCACTTCTCATTATATTGATTTTTTCACATTTAAAATTTTAATTCTTATACTGATTATATACTTTTATAAACAAGTTTCATTTATATATATATATATATATATATATATATATATATATATATTATATATATATATATATATATATATATATATATATATATATATATATATATAATATATATATATATATATATATATATATACATATATATACATATAATAGTTTCGCGAAATCGACTTTATTGTCATCAGGTTACCTCTGAATAGAGTTGTCTCTCACTTTGCCTCACCATGCGAGCCAACTCATTAAGGGTTTTGTTCAAAGCAATTCGATAAAACAGATATGCTTAAAATATATATAATAATAATAATGCTCGTTTTAGGACCTTTCGGCCCTTCAGGGTATTCACCCTGCGGGAACCACCTCGAGTGGGTCACATCTTCTATGCTCAAAGTAAAGCTAAGTTGGCGAAATCATTTTACATCAAATTCTATTCATACAAACTGAGAGCATAGCCCGGGCTGTGAAACCCTGACCTCCGATGCCGAAGTCCAGTACTATACGACCGCGGCTACGGAGGCAAATAAAATATATATTAACTAATATTAAAATCTTGGTTCATTAATTTTTGAATTAAAGTCTGGTCAATATTGTGTTACAAAATTAAGACTGACTCCGAAAAAGGACATCTGTAATGTTTAACATTTTTATTTGAATTTGCAGGTTGAATTATGAAATAGTTTTGATTTCTATTTTAAGAAAGAAAAAGAGATTATCCCGAGCAAGAAATTCGACTAGTTATTATGCTTTTAGCTTTATACAGCTGTAAAGTATTTATAACCGGAATTCGGTTTGCCTCTGGTTGAAGTTAAGGAAATATATAGTTGTAATAGAGGTCATCTCTTGGAAAGCCATAATAGACGTACAATAGACAATCGCCGGATCCAATTAATATTCCATCCTAGCCCTAGATACGACCCTTGCCTCCCTTGCGCTTACTATTTGCAATATCTGGGTTATTATTTATCAGCAATCAAGTATTTGATATGATATCAGTGGCACTGCGAAAAATAACCCCTAATTAATGTAAACATTACAATTATTTACAAACAACGCAAAATATAATTAATACCTTCTGTGGTGTGCCAATTAGCAACAATTATTAATTTTTTGTTTGATTCTTAGAATAATATTTATATAGAAGGAGCATAGGACCGTATACACAATGTAATTTTACTGATAACACGAAAGCCGGTTGACTGGTGTTCTTAAGTAGGGGTACCGCTCTAACAACAAAACATTATGTTAAATATGTGTCATAAATATCCATTAATGAAGAAAGATCGTAAAGAACAAATATAATAACTTATAACGCCTGCTGAGTATTTAATAAAACCGGTCTTAGATGGCAAAAGGATAGCGGAATACAAGAATCTACATTTAGTCGATTAGGACTACTTTTAATATTCACGATTCAAAGAGATAGTTGTAAGGTTGGCAATACCAATGGCGGGAAAACGAAAGGGTGATCAATTTTTTTTTATCATAGGATTAGCATGGGAGCCGATAAAAATTCTTGTTTTATTTATTTATTGTTTGTTAATTTGTGATAAATGTAATAAAAATTATTAGAACGACCATCGGTGCTAAAAAAATGGCCAATGTTTCATAGATAAATACTTCGATTATTCCAGGATTTTAAATATAGAATCAGGCTCTTATCACTACAGACAATTGATTCGTCCGATTTAACCCAGAAATAATGAAACCTAAAGGGATAATTTAAACAAACATTTTACAAATAGTGAATTTATTGAGTTATTAATTATTTTAGTGCGTAAATAAAATTGATTAATAAATTAAAACACCATTACGGTAAAAATCGGCTTCTTATCATTTAATTTAAATACCTGTTACAAATAATTTAAACAATTTAATGCAATTAAATGGTAATTTTGTGTGTTAGTGCAAACTAAAATTATTTAAAAGTAACATCAATCAACAATAAATAAAATAAAAACTATATTATGATCTTCATCTTTTTATCACTCTATTTAAATACTCGTGACAACCCATTAAAACGCTATTTTTCAATGAAATTGTGATTCTTCTGAGTTCATACGCCCTAAAATTAGTTAAATTAAAACATTTTGATAAAAAATTTAAAGAAATAATCGTCACAAATAAGAAAAACCAAAAAAATCCCCATAAGGACTTTAACAACGATCACCCTTTCGTTATCAATTTCACTTTGAATCGCGAATAGTCTTAATTAAAAACGTTAAACTACAATTTAAAATGCTAAAAATATTGTAATGTACCGATTTACAATAAAATACTAATAAAAATATTAGTATTTTATAAATAATCAATCATTAATTAATAATAAAACATAATAATTCAGCAACTGTTATTGCCAACTTTTTTTATAAGAAAATTGTATATTGTTAGGGTGGCAGCATTACTTAAGATCACCAGTGAACAGCCTTTCGTGTTATCAGTAGTGCTCCTTCTAAATATAGTATAATTCTAAGGTTTGATTAGATAAGAATTTGATACAATTTTAACTGTCAACAATTTAAAATTTCAGCTGTCAAAGTTTTTCTTTTTTGGCAATATTATGAATAAAAATATCAACAACTAATTCTCTCTTCTAGTACTAAAATAGAAACAGGTAAAGGTAAAATTATTTTATTTTATGAATAAATATAATGTATGCAAATTAATAATTCATACGAGTTCTACTCTAAATACCAAGATGTGTCATCTAAGTTTGTTTTTATACTCAAACAATAATAATATTTAATAGTTATTGACATATAAAAAGTTATTATTAAACAAACAAAACGAAGTAAATATTTGTTAGTTTAGTTAAACTACTTATTTATTTTAACGTTTTACAAATCAATACCTACACCATCACACTACATATAAAAACTTTAAATCAAATGGAATTTATTAATAAAATATTTCGTTTTCTAATAATAAAAAAAGTTTTATAATGATGCAGAAGGAATTATTTTATTTCCCCAAAATAGATGGATAGTGAGGAAATTAAAGGGTAACATTGTTGAATTTCTAGCTGATTTTTCTTATTAATTATACATAGAATAGTCGGGGAGTTGCGTGTCTACCCTGCATTAGTCCGTTTCCTATATCTGATAACTCTGGACGTCTAGCCTTCTCCGTCCGTCCCTAAATATTTTTTTTTTGGAATTAGCGAAACCCTAATTTATATCATTACCTGCATTTTCATTCTTTATAATCCCAAAAAATTATTTCAAAATAGACATAAATATTTTTTTTTATATTTACATAATAATGTAATTATATTTGAAATAAAGCAATACACCGATGAATTATATTATTTTCAAAGACAAAACAAACAAACAATTATTTCTTTAGTATTTATTTATTTGCGTTTTATAAATAAAGTAATTGCTTTGATAATCTTGTTTATTATTTTTGTAATTAAAAATAATTGCGTCTGTCGTTTTTCTTTTGTTTCCGTTGACAGTTTGATCCAACAATTTTTTTTGTTTTACGCTACAATAAAAAAATTAAAAATTTAATACCGGGACGTCAAAAGCTCGAGTCTCGGTCGGATAACACCCGTGTCGTAAATGGGAGGCTTTTTTTAAAATTACTTTTTAGGGGAAAATGTCGACGATCCGAAACCACCCTTGTTTTGGGTAACAGATACAATTAAAAACGTAAGGTTACACAATTAAACCCTTGGGTATATATCCTGTAAATGTGAGCGCTGTTAGATAATAAAGTAAATATTTGAGCCACGACAAATACTACGGCAAGACAAGCCGTGGTTATTATATGTTATGGCAAAAAAAAATCTCACGTACGGAAAAAAGTTCACTCTTTTTTAAAGAAATATATTGTTTCTTTCTTGATTATTCTAATCCCTGTTTTGAATTTAGCTAGGTGTTCATTCAATACTGTTTGTAACCATAACCGTTGAAATAAAACTCAATTCCATTATAATGGCAGAACATCTAGGATTTTAGCATTATTTTATACCCTTCCATACAAATCATTATATTGACATTCATGTATTAAACAAATTAAAATATAAATAAAGCATTGTGAAACAATGTTGATGGTGCTATTGTTACAAATATTGAGGCTTTTTTACCAAAAATGGGGGGTGATAAATATTTAAACAAAATTTTCTTCGGCTGAAAAATGAGGAAATTTTTCAGAAGTAAAAGACTAAATTATCTTCAATTTAAAAAATAAAATTAGCTCCGGTTATAAAGACAAGATTTTTAATACTAAATTATCTTATATTGTAAAAATAAAATAATTATCTCCGGCATTAAACAGCAACTTATCTTATTGGGTTGTAAAAACAAAATTATCTCCGATCGGTAAACAAAATATACTTAATGTGAGACATCATTCTTGTCTTTTAATTTAGCATATTTAATTTTCCGATTCCGATAGCATATTTTCCTTTTTCCGATTCGTTGATTCTTTGTTTAGAATCAGAGATATATACATTTCAGTGCGATTTATATCCGTCTAAGTGAAATTTGAATAGAAAATTACACTTATAAGGTAGGTGGTAGGCTTAGAATAATACTATATATAGAAGGAGCACTACTGATAACACGAAAGGCAATTCACTGGTGGTCTTCAGTAATGCTGCCACCCTAACAATATACAATTTTCTTCTAAAAATGTTGGCAATACCTCCGGTTGCTGAATTATTTTGTTCTATTATTAATTAATGATTGATAATTCATAAAATACTAATATAAATATCGGTGTATTACAATATTTTAAACATTTTAAATTGTAGTTTAACGTTATTAATTAAAATTATATTAAAAGTAGTCCTCGTCAACTAAATGTAGATTCTTGTATTCCGCTATCCTTTTGCCATCTAAGACCGGTTTTATTAAATACTCAGCAGGTGTTTCATGTTATTATATTTGTTCTTTACGATCTTTCTTCATTAATGGATATTTATGACACATATTTAAAATAATGTTTTGTTGTTAGGGTGGTACTCCTACTTAAGACTACTAGTCAACCGGTTTTTGTGTTATCAGTAGAATTACATTGTGTATTCGGTCCTATGCTCCAACTATATTAGTATTATTCTAAGGTGGTAGGTTTAGGGAGGGGTGTTGAATCGATTCTGTTCGGGCTCGAATCTTTGGTTAGGCCTCGAAGAAGCTTAAACGTTAAAAATTCATAAAACACCCCAAAATGTCATTTAACGACAAATAAAATACAACCAATCTCCGAGAGTCTTCTTCTGAAAGGGCCAAATTACAGCGAAGCGGCCAGTATCCGAAACACATCTGTTTCAGGATAAGATAATTAACTTGTACTAAACCACAATAGATGGGGGATTGAGCCTTTATAAAAATCGCCACTGAACATAGAGTCGCCACTTGATAAGCTCCAATATTCCTAGGTAAAACTTGCCATTCTTTTCCACCATAGTAGCAGTAGTAAAGAATATTATAAAATAAATCCATACAAAATTTTCAATTATACAGAAACGATGTTCTCAGATTCATTTATCAAAATAACAATTCTCCTCCTGGTCTCCATTTATCAGTATACTTGATACGCCGCGCCGTCGATGGTAAAGGGCTTACAAATAGAATTACACCCTCAATTACATTTTTTCAAAAGAATTGCTAAGTATAGAGAAAGCGGGGGTTTTATGACCGAGGTAATATTTTCTATACCTAGACAACTGTCTTGCCCACTTTCTTATATCTAATTGCCAATTATGCTTCACAATAAAAATAAGGTTTCTATTATTGCTTTCATATTTCTAAGATGTTATTGTGCTTATTTTTCTTATAATAGTTTCAAATACTATTTGCGAAATATGATGTAAGATTGTAGTTCTAGACTACGTTTCTTTACATCGCTTTTTTTCTAAAAAAAAATCGACCTTAATATCTCTTGATAAATTTTGGGTTGGGTCGTAAAAACTCAGAAGTAAGAACAGCTGTAAATTTGTAATTGGCGTGCGCTGTTTGCAACTAATATAGCTAGTATATCCGGTATATACTAATACAGCTACTAAAATCCGGGTAGAGGGCACCTCGGAACTTTTCCTCCCCTTATTGGAATCGCTACGTTCATCCTCACTATTTAGGATTCGATGCGTCCATCCTCAGTATTTCGGATTCGGTACGCTTATCCTTACCGCTTGAGACTCGCTTCACTCGTCCTCAGAATATGGGACCCACCTAATTTATATTGCAGTTCGTCTTAGATTTGCTATTCCTTAGACATTAAAAAATAAATGAATTATTTCCGGCGGTTATTAGTACCTATTCAGGTACTAACCTCGCTACTTAACAATAGTGATCTAACAATAACCGTAAATGATTCATCAGATAATTCATGTAATATTCCGCGTTCGGTTTTTTTGTACAATATTTTTTATATTTATGGCAAAATGAGGAAAAGTAAAATTAAGATTCAATGTCATAATTTTGTCATAATTTAAATCATAATTGTCATTTTGTTTTCATTTTGATGTCATAATTGCAAGACGTTGACCGTTAAGTCAAAAGATAATAGAAGAAATTGAAATCTCTTGTGAGAGAAATGTTTAGACCTAAAGGCAAGACTGTTAATTTCATCGCAAATTCCAACTCTACCCGTTTTAACACAGAGGTTTCCATTTATTTTCAATTTATATTAATACATCTTCACTGATAATTTCAATTTGAACTTTTCCTCGTTTATTCCGTAGTTTTGTATTGAAAAAAGGTGTGAGGTACTCAGTTCTCGATTTTTTATATTTTGACTGATTACAAGAACTAAATCGTTTTGTACAAACATCTCTTTTAAGTTGTATTTATTGATGGAGAGGAGTTTATTTGAAGATCATATTTGTAAAAGAATAGAAAGTTGTAAATCGCCCCTGGAAAGTCACTAAGTCACCTAAAATACAAAACACTTATATGCGATATTTTATGAAAATGGCACCAATATACTTCTCTACACGTTGCTTCAACGTTAGTTCCAATTAGAGTGCCTGTATAATCAGAGTGAAGACAATGGAACGCATTTTCAGATTGTCAGGCATGTTGGATTATTTTTCTTAAGAAGAATTGAGAAGAACCCTGATAAACAAGAAGAATATCCCCACCCTTTTTAGTATTTTCATAACAAACCATTAAGAAAAAAAGTGTAAATAAATGATAATAACCACTGTTAATTCAATATTATGAATAAAATTAGGAATTAAATGATACATTAACATAAATTATTGTATAAAATAAAGATGTATACCATAGTAACTTTAATGTAAGTAAATATTCATTGTTATTTCCAAAAAGGAAGAATGAATCCCTACCTTTTTCGTTGACTCTGCCTTACTACATGTAGAGAGCTTAAATACTAGAAGAAGTGTGCTATGACATTTAATTCTGTTCTACTTTATGCATATGTATTTATAATAAAGTCTATTATTATTATTACAGTGTGATTATGTACCCAACTTAACTATCAAATTCTAAACATCAATTACATGTCTACTCATACGTTAATTTTTTATTAAGGAGATTGATCTCTAACTAAATTTAAAAAGTTTCATCAAACTATCTTTTGTATATAAGGCTTTAGGGGGGGGGGGGTGTGATATATATATTGTAATCAATATGTTAATAGTATTGCCACACGGTTGTAATTAGTTAACAGCATGGGAAATTAGAGTTAGAGACATTGTTTAACATACAGGACTGATCTCATTGGCTCCCTCACATTATTTTCCCACACTGTCTACTGATAATAACGGTGAGTGATACTATCAAGGTAGCAAACAGAACTCTGCCATGCCCCCTTAAATGTGTAATTATGTTGAAAATTATTTATCAATGTACGACTTCATGCCAAGTTGGAATTGAAGTTTCATTAAAATTGGATCATCAGCCATTTGAGCTAAAAATGTTCATAAGAAATATGTGCGCATCAATTTATATATTTTGAGAACTCTGTAAGCCACAGATATAATTGAGGCATCTTTCTATTCAGAAAATTTCAAAATAACATACACACTTTTATCAAATATTTTATTAAAATTTGAATGCGTTCGTCTTGACAGAGGTGGACCGCTCATAATGAAAGATTAAGAAATATGTGCCAAGTTAATATTTGGCACATATTTATGTGCTGGAGTATTTGTCTGACTAAGGCTTAAGCTAAAGTAAGTCAGAAATAATAGATTAAGGGTTGTCTAGGTGTCTATATGACAAACTTCCTTAATTGGTGTTGGTCATACAGAAAGAAGAATAAATGAAAAATTCAAATCAACTGAATTTTAATACAAAATAAAATTTTAACAATAAAAGAGAATTTTAATACAAGTTTAAATCCTATATAAAATGGAATATTATCATCATGTAGTATGCAGTCGATGCCTCGATGAAACTTGATATTCTTGATGTGGGCATAGTTGTGAAGTTTATAGAAAAATTTGTGTCCGAATTTCTGTCACACAATGTAACCTTCATCAATGACAGACATAATTCATCATGACATTGGCATAAACCTCCTCTACGATTGGATAGTCACTAAAAGTAGCCCTAGCGGCTAAAATTTTCTTCTTTTGAAGTTGTATCAACAACCCAATGTAGGTGAATAAAGTCACTTGATGATTCTATATACCACTATATCCTCTTGTAAGCAGAATTGGAACATAAATTAAGAAAATGGCATTGACATCTAACAGCAGTACTTATGTATAAGTAAATTCAACTGGTGTCAATGCATCCTTATCAGTTAAAAAGGCTAGCATACAAGTCCTCCAGATGATAAAAATGAATAGAAGATATTTCATTCTACTGCAGCAATGCATGGAAGAGACTGAAGTTACTAATATTTCACACCACAAAAGCTGATATACATACTTCTTTTATTATAAGCAAATTACCTTTGATGATGAGTACAAATAATAACAATTTGTACTTATTTTCGTAGATACATGTAAGATTTGAACCCATTGACGTCTGACAATTTGTTATGTATGTAAGAAGTTATCTAGAAAATAAATAGCTGTAAACATGTCAATAATCCTTGAAATTAACCACAAGGGCGTGCAGAATTATTAAATAATACCAATGTCTAATAATAAATAAAATATTTGAACGTAACTGAAGTAAACAAACAGCCCTTCAAAACACATTTTTTTTCACCAAACTTTCAACACTTGTAACTTTAATAATACGAATGTAAAACTTGAACTTGGTAGCTCATTGGGAGCGTACAACATTCTAGATCACAAATATAAACATCTTCGGTAAAGAAATTAACTACTATTTTTTCAAGGAAAGAATTTAAAAAAAATTAACAGAAGAGAAAATTTCTCCATAAGCCGCCATGTAATGAATGAATCGGTTTGTTTGTTATCTAAGCTTCATTTTGCCTTAAAAATGAAAAAGGCCAGGACTTGCTTTCGTCTCTTTTAGCAACATTAAACAGTAGTCTGTTTCAATTAAACTGTACTAAAATAAAATTGTTACATTAAACAGGAAAACATGATATCGTTTGACATATAAAATTATAAGGGACTTTATTAAAACACTTTTTACAATGCATTCTTCGTCATCTTCTTCTTTCTATATTATTAAATGTCGGACAAATCGAATTTGCGTTCCAATGACCTTGAAAATGGACCAATCATTTTTGAGTACCCGGTTGTCTTCACTCTGATTATACAGGCACTCTAGTTCCAATTAAGTATACAAGTGCAAAATTAAGTGTGAAAACATTATTTCTACAAGATGAGGTAGGAATAGAAAGCAAGAAGGCCATGTAGGTTCTCTCAGTAATATATAAGATAAAATGTTATTACCTTGCCAAGTGCATCCTACGGCCCAATTTAGAGAGAGGGTCCAATTGGAGGGTTGCTACAATGGCTTTCTTAAGCGAACTCAATCACCAGTAAATCCTAAAGCTATGATTGCTCCCTTGCATTCATAACAGCTTGGGTTCAATGAAACTAAGCCCGTAGAATCTTTGCCGATTATAGGTGCGAGATTCTCTAACACCCGTGTCTTTATTTTTACTTTTTCGTCTTTATCTTTTAATGCAATAGCTTCGACTTCCTCTTCCGGGTTTTACTTTAAAACTTTTTTTTTAATTTTGCAAGTCTTACGGAAAGATAAACGTCTGTTTCGTTACTTCTTTAAACTGATAAGGATGCATAATTAAAGAACTTAAGCCGATTTTTTTACAATCATGTTCTTTAGTGAAACATTAACCTAACAATAGACATATTATGCTTCCACCATTCCCATTATACAGGGTATTTTAGTAGAAAAATTCTCTATATTTTTCTCGAAAACTAACAAAGATATTGAGATGCAGTCTTTAGTTGTAGTTTTTGTCCAAAAAAACACTTTTTAGGAAAAATACGATTTTGAGGTAACCCAGCAGGTTTCACCTACTTGCAACTTCATTGTTTTCAGAGTTAGGTATATGAAAGTTATTTCTTATTTTCAAAAGCTCTTTACGCAAAGTAGAATAGTGAAAACCGCATTAAAATTTTACCTTTTTCCATTGAGCTATAACAAAACGAATTATCTGAAATTTCACTTCTTTAAATTGATAACGATGTATAATTAAACAATTGAATCCTGTAACCAGAAGGACAAGAATTTTTGTCTTAGCGGTAAACATTTTTCGTGAGTCTACTGAGGGCTCGTCGTGTTAATGGGGACTAAAGTTTTTCAGTGATATAACTTTTTTAGTTAAGAGCACGATTGTTGCTCCGCCTACTATGATTGCGTTATGCCGAAACCGCTCTAGGGATATTCATATCTACCAACAAGTAACGAGGGTAGCTGATTATTTAATTGCTATGTTGACATCCTCACAGAAATACCTTCTAACCCACTTACACAAACATTTATAAAGATGTTCAAAATGACATCTTTTGAAGGAATCATTTCGCTTACATAAAGTAAACTTTCAAGTTTTATTTTAAACTTAAACTTAAGACATTATTAGATTAATTGCCTAATAGTGCGATTAAATTATTTTATCAAAACCCAAATTTTTCTAAATTATACATCGGATTGTTTAAATGTTATTTTGCACTCATTTATTCGCCGCTGTTAGAGTTGTGTGCGTGACGGTACTGTTGTTATTCTTAAGTTCACTGGATTCCTTAAAGTTTCCTTTACACGAATTTGCGGCAATATTACGTGTTAATTTCTGATATCCCGGCAAAATGTATCAAAACACGGTTATTAAAGTGTAAAAGGAATATTTATAACTTTAGTAAGCATAATGAGTATAGAACGGTAGACACAAAGCTTTCTAGTCAGACTTTAACTGTTTTGCAGTCTTATCTGCAACAATTGACATTAAATATCTGCTGAGTCAGTAAAGGTCTCTGTCCTATCTGAGATTATATCTGCTTAGCCAGAGGTAACTTCTGACTCACCAGAGATTATATACCTTCTCAGGCAGTCTGACTTACCAAAGCCTTCTCAGGCAGTTATGGACTTACCAAAGATTATATACCTTCTCAGGCAGTTATGGCATCTGACTTACCAAAGATTATATACCTTCTCAGGCAGTTATGGCATCTGACTTACCAAAGATTATATATTCTCAGGCAGTTATGGCATCTGACTTACCAAAGATTATATACCTTCTCAGGCAGTTATGGCATCTGACTTACCAAAGATTATATACCTTCTCATGCAGTTATGGCATGTGACTCACCAGAGATTATATACCTTTAAAGGGAGTTATGGCATCTGACTCATCAAACATTATATACCTTCTCATGCAGTTATGACATCTGACTCACCAGATATTATATACTTCCTCGAGCAGTTATGGCACCTAACTCACCAGAGATTATATACCTTCACATGCAGTTATGGCATCTGATTCACCAAAGATTATATACTTCCTCAAACAGTTATGGCATCTGACCTGCCAGAGATTATATGCCCCTTCTGGGAGTTATGGCATCTGACTCTCTAGAGATTATATACCTTATCGAGGAGTTATATCATCTGACTCACCAGACATTATTTATCTTCTCAGGAAGTTATGGCATCTGATTCACCAAGGATTATATACTTCCTCAAGCAGTTTTGGCACTGACTCACCAGATTATTTTTTACTTGCAGGGGCTGTAAAGACGTGTCGCTCATTAAAACTCTACTTGATAGCGAAATAGATCGACGGCATTTAACATTTTTTATTTGGGGAAAAAATAATGTTTTTATGGTCTTTACGCAATATTATAGACAAAACGTTTGCTTTCCCCGTTCTTTAACATAAGAAAAAGCAGCTAAGACTCCAACAACCATATTCTTTAGCAAAGATGACGTAAAAAATGAGTCATCCATATCATAACTGGAAGCAGCTATGGCTCTAACAATTATCTTCTTTATCTAAACAGGTCGCCAGGACTTTTAATTCCCCGGCCCTTGTCCAGACGAAAATTGAAGGGGAAGGGGGAACAATCTCCAAGGGGGGCGATATTTACCCAACTATAAGAGACTTTTACTAAAAACCATTTCGTCAGAGGAGCGATATTTTTTTAAGGAGTGGGATGCCCCCTGGCCATATACCATATACATAACTGGAAGCAGCTACAACTCTGACAGCCATGTTCTTTAGTTAAATAGGCCGCCTAACTCCATCAAATATCAGTCCTCCATATACATAACATAATTGGAAGCAGCTACAGCTCTGACAGCCATGTTCTTTAAATCTCTAAACAATATCGATTCGAGTGAAATTAAGAAGAGAAACTTTCCATGACAGTGCACTGATTTAATAAGTTCATTTTTTTCAATTTCAAACAAGCTGAAGAAAACTTCTTAAACTTTTAATGATAGCTATTATTTTTTTAATGATTTACACCTGTAAAATTTTAATAAAATTTCATTTTGTTCTGTTATTATTAAATAATGTTAACTATTAAGGTTCCCTCGGCACGCACCTGGAACCAAATTAAATGCTGGGGTGTGATGACTGTATTTCATTCCTTGATGCCTACATCACGTTATAGTGCACGCTATAGTGGCCCCTATAGGGTCGATACGTTGGAAAAAAAGCAAACAGATATATATATATATATATATATATATATATATATATATATATATATATATATATATAATATATATATATATATATATATATATATATATATATATATATATATATATATATATATATATATATATAGATATATATACATATATAAATATATACTTTAGGGTCATTACATGTCAAATCAACACAACGTTATCTCTGATTTTAATATAACTTGGCTGACTGGTAGACACCATGGAAAAAAGAAAAAAATCCAGATTTTTGGCTCATTTGGTGCTGCCATATTGCCGCAGTATGGTGGTGAATTATCCAAAAAATGTGATTTTCCAACATTTCTTTGACTACAAAAATGGCTGTATCTAAAATTCGGCGTGGGTTATGATTTTTATTTTGGAGGCGTTTGAAAGCTTAAAGTTGGCTTTTTTAAATAGATTCTACATACTTTTGGATAATTAGTTACAAGTTCTTATTATGAGCATATATAAAATAAAAATGCTAAAATCTCAAGATGCCATTTTTTCAATTTTGAAAAAAATCCTAAAAAGAGCTTAAACTGTTAGTGTCCACAAGTGTCTTGAATGTACAAGTTAAGATTTATCTTATAATCATTGATAGAAATTCTAAAAAAGTGACTTTTTTACAATATGAGATAACTTGACACACCTTATGCGCTATTGTGTCCAATCCCATGGCGGTCCTATATTTAGCTTTTCCTATAATTTAAAAGTTTCCGCTTTTTATGTTTTAAAAAAAAATTGCTGAGTCATTATTGCGGGTCAATAACAACGCCATAAAAAAATATTTAATTTATTTTTCGGATAGCACAATTAGATTTAAGACATTGATTTATGTCAACTTTGTGAAAACCACTTAGGAAAAATTAAAAAACACCTGAAACGGATAATTCAGGTGACGTCCCGGTTTCGGAGTTATTTTTGCAAACTTAATACTTTTCTCGTATACCTACGGTATTAAAGAGGAAAAGTAAAAAAAAAATCTCTAGAATCGTACTTGTTTTTATAAAATTAAACCAAGGAAGTCTGTTGTATCCTGAAGATTGAATAAATTTACAATTTAGTGATAAAATAATATTCCAGCAAATGTAAAAACATTTTCTATACGTTAATGGTCAGAGAAAGCCTTCATCCCTCTTCGTTATAATTAAACCAAAAATAAAAAATTAACAATTGTACTATATGATTGTTAAATAAATTCTAATTAAAATTCTCTATAATTTTAAAATAAACTAATTACTAAAATTAATTAAATAAAAATATTTTTTCAGATCAATTTACTAATTTTAATAATGATCAATATCAAAACAAAATATTGGTACCGAGGACCGATAACTCGGTGTTAGAGCACTCGTCATCGTTGTAATTAAATTAAAAATAAACAAAAACTAATTTTTACAATATAATTGATAATAAATTCTAATTAAAATTTTCTTTAATTTGAAAGTAAACTAATTAATAAAATTAATTAAATATTTTTTTTTTTCAGATCAATTTACTAATTTTAATTATAATCAATATCTAAACAAAATATATGTATCGAAGAGCGATAGCTCAGTGTTAAAGCACTCGCCTTACAACCTGCAAGTCGATGATTCAAATCCGGTCGGAAAGACTTAAACAAGGTTATACCGTTCGCTCCGGATCTCTTTAATTAAGGAGTCACCCGTGGTGTAGTGGTTAAGGTACTCGGCCAATACACAGAATGAATGGACTTTAAACTACCGAGTTTACTTAGTCATGGGTTCAATCCCAGCACGTGCCTCTGGGATTTTTATGAGAGGAATAAAAATCTGCGTACCACGTCCTTCAGAAGGGATGTAAAGCCGGTGGTCTCGAGCCTGTGCGTTGTCAAGTACTCGTTACAGATCCCTTACCCTAAATGAAACTGGGTATAGGCAACATTTAGGACCCTCATAGTAGATTCATTAAACTATTATAATGTTTCTGCCTTGTTGTTTAAAGTGTGTGGAGGTTTGGTTTAACAGTGAGAGCACGTGTTGTTCCTAGTTTTCACTAGACTATATGAGTCAGTGAAAATATGTATGATTGCTTAAAAAAGCATGAGAGAAACCATAGAAATTCACGGCTCTTTAGTCTAGATCAGCGTTTCCCAACCTTTTCAGTACCGCGACCCTATAATTTGCATTTCTAAAGTTTGGCGACCCAAATGCATTTATTTTGCATAACCTGAAAATTGCAGGCGTTTTTATTTATTGCCGAACTAGTTATGACCCTACTGACATCGTTAAATCATAATTTCATAAGGTTTTTATACTTAAATAGAAAACTACACATGCTTTAGAACCTATAAGCAGTTACTCAATTGTCAAGCACTGCTCGTAACTCATTTTGTCTGTATTTTTCAAAGGAAATTCGCATAATTATCCAGTTGGTTATATAAAATTATGCCTCTAAAATTAGAAGTACGCACTATTATTTGCACTAGTTTAAAGCTTAGTAACTTATTTTTAAAGATTTTAGCGCAGAAAGATAGAGTGCATATATACATACATACATACATGCATATATATATATATATATATATATATATATATATTATATATATATATATATATATATATATATATATAAATATATATATATATATATATATATATAAATATATATATATATATATATATATATATATATATATATATATATATATATATATATATATATATATATATATATATAGTGTGTATGTATAAAGTCTCGCGAAACGGATTTGTGTCGGACCATCGGACCGAGGTTCGATTTCTGCCATGACGCCTATCCTATTAGAGAATTTTATTCCCAAAAGAAATTTGCTGAAAAGAATAAAAAAATAAAATATGTATGATATCAATGACTATTTTGTTGCTGTTGGTTTTCCACTAATAAGTCAAGTCGTGTTTTGTTTATTCATTTCACTAATTTAATTGAAACGTAAATGTTTAAAATAAATAAACTGGTAACACAATAATTATTAAAAAACTTGTACGCGATATTAAACTACTTTGATGATTGTTAGAATCAAATTTACATATAATTGAACATTATAATTTTAATAACCCGAACCTTTAAAAGAAGTGATAAGAAACTGTTAAACACAGTATTATCATTGGTATAACAATTCATCAAAGTTAGCAATAATTAGATAAAGGGTGCCTCTGTCGGTAAAGGACTTCTAAGAAATATTTTGGCCGCGGTTTTTTTTGTTATCGCATGTTTAAAGTATTAACAATTTCTAAAAATAATATATTTAAGCAAATCTGTTATTTGCTTATAATAATGTTTTCACATAAATTTTAGTCATTTTTTGGGATTGTTAATAATAAAAAAATTTGGCGACTCAAATCATTTCGTTCGCGACCTAATCTGGGTCGCGACCCAAGGGTTGGGAAGGGCTGGTCTAGATTAGATTAAATATACCTACACTTGAAATCAAAAAAGGAGTAGATCACTATCTTAGGGTGCTGGCAAAAAGGGCCTGGTAGTTATTACCACTCTCCCAATATTACTATCTACTATTACTACTTATTGTACTCATATTATTGTTGCGTAGTAATCCGATAAAACTAGAGTACATTAACGGGAAAATTTGGTATATAATGGATAATTTGGGAAATGTTATGCATTTAAATCTTTCATTTTGGCTCAGATGTGTTTAATTCCTCCGACCGGGACAGCTGAAGGAAATCACTATCTTGGATGATCCCCCAATGTTGTTAATGGAGTGGTTACTGCAAAGGACCACGATATCCAACTAATTCAAATTAAAAATGAAACTGTTATGAGCTGTCTCTTTCTTAAAACGTATAAATATTTTTTGACTAATCTACTCAAAATAATCTCAAAAAGGTCTTTAAGACACCGTGAATTACAATTAACAATGGTTATTCATATTCGACAATTAAGTCGAAATCCCGGTTTTGGATTTTTGGTTCAAACACAATTGTACACGATTGTGTTTGTAAACAATTCTTGGTTCTAACACAATATCTTATTACACAATTATGTGTAAATAAGAAAAAATAAATAAAAACAAAGATCAAAACAAATTTGCAGAGATAATGTAATTTTTTTAGCCATATATAAATGTTGACTCTCCTCACATTTATACTTTATTCCTTCTCTGTGTCCTTAGACTCCCTCCTATTAGCTACTCCTATTCTAGGCCGATTTTTTAACAGAATGTTCCATTTGCATTTTATAATTACTGAATTGGTTTTGAAAATTGTTTTGAATGATTTGATTTAATTATTTTATTAATTAATCAGCTAAATATAAAACAAAATAATTGTTAATAACCAAATGATTTCTCATGATTCATCGTTGTTCCAACTTTACAGCGCTTTAGTATTTCATATTGATTTACATTTAAAGCTCTATTTATTTTTATATTTCATTTATTATTCTATACCCTTTTAAGAATTTATTTAATGTTTATATTCGTATCAATACAATATCCCGTCTTTATCTTTAAATAAACTTCTCAACAAAGTGTGAAGAATTGTTTATTAGGCTTAACTTCCTCTCTACTCTCTTTATCTTCATGTTTTATTTCTTCTAACATTCCTTTTTCCAGTCCTTCTTTAAACACCATTATTCTATTTACTATCTACTTTTAGTCTTCTTAACAATTTTTTTTAAATGATAGTTATGAAATCGCATGTTATTAGATCAGCGCTAGTTCTACGCTTATTCAGTGTATATTATATTCTAGTGTTTATCACATATTTTTACTTGAATATTTTGTTTTGATTTTTATAATTATTATACTTCTTCAGACACCATTCTTCTATCTACTTTCAGCCTTCTTAACATTTTTTTAAATGATAGTTATGAAATAGCTTCTTATCAGATCAGTGCTTGTTTTACGCTTATTCAGTGCTTATAATATTTTAGTGTTTATCGCATATTTTTACTTGAATATTTTGATTTGATTTTTATAATTATTCTAACCGGTAAAATTATGTAATAATTTTACATAATTATTATAGACATTCGTTTAAATCCCAGTGGTCATCTATCCAGGAACTGGGCTTGCTAGATGCTATTTTACTATTATAATCGAAATAATTCTGGCGCGGTGGTCCGCATGTCGGGCGAATTTCCTTTGGATGCGTGTTTCCGTGCTTTTTACATTATTTAAGTTTACAACTACTAAATAAATAATTCCGGCGCGGTGGTCCACTGTCGGGCGAATTTCATTTAGAATGCGTGTTTCCTTGCTAAACAACCTATTTCTTGCTTATGCAAGAACCATGCCCATTGCGTGGTTCCGGTTCATGCTTTAGAACCTAAGCAGTTACTCAATTGTCAAGCACTGCTCGTAACTCATTTTGTCTGTATTTTCCAAAGGAAATGCGCATAATTATCCAGTTGGTTGTACAAAACTATGCCTCTAAAATTAGAAGTACGCACTATTATTTGCACTAGTTTAAAGCTTAGTTACTTATCTTTAAGCTTAGTCAGTTATCTTTAAAGGGTTTAGCGCATTTCCTTTGGAAAATACAGACAAAATGAGTTACGAGCAGTGCTTGACAATTGAGTAACTGCTTAGGTTCTAAAGCATGAACCGGAACCACGCAATGGCATGGTTCTTGCATAAGCAAGAAATAGGTTGTTTAGCAAGGAAACACGCATTCTAAATGAAATTCGCCCGACAGTGGACCACCGCGCCGGAATTATTTATTTAGTAGTTGTAAACTTAAATAATGTAAAAAGCACGGAAACACGCATCCAAAGGAAATTCGCCGACATGCGGACCACCGCGCCAGAATTATTTTCTAGTTGTAAACTTATATTAGGTAAAAAACGATAAAAATTATTGTCCCTACTAGGATTTGAACCCAGGTACTCTGGGTTTGAGTTTTCGCATCCAAAGGAAATTCGCCCGACATGCGGACCACCGCGCCAGAATTATTTTCTAGTTGTAAACTTATATTAAGTAAAACAAACGATAAAAAATTATCGACCCTTCCAGGATGTGAACCCAGGTACCCAGCGTTTGAGTGGTCGTATTTACTTCGGACCACTGGCATTCAACTCAGAGGCCCAAAAAACATTGAAAACGACACCCTACTCGAAATTCATTTTTCAACGACCGTTATTTTGGTTTTCTATAATTTTTGTGGTTTTTTCGACTTTTTGGTAACTTAAAGTGGTCGTATCGACTTCGGACCGGTTTCATTCGATTCAGCGCCCAAAATTACATAGAAAACGACACCCTACTCGAAATTTATTTTTTATCGACCTAAATTTTGGTTTTTGGTAATTTACAATGGTTTTTTCGACTTTTAGGTCACTTAGAGTGGTCATATCGACTTCGGACCGGTTTCATTTGATTCAGCGTCTCAAAAAACCTAAATATTGACCTTTTTCGCGGCTAAAAATATTAACCCTGAATTTTGCCGATTTTTTGAAAATTTTGCTGACTCAGCAAACCGGGTTAATGACGTTACCAAAACCTGGTTTTCAATAGGGTTCGTGTCCTCCCCAAGGTTGATTTTTGTACCAAGTTTGGTTAAAAAATATTAATCCGTTCGAAAGATAGAGTGTTTACAAGAAAGTGTCTAGAAAATATATATATATACATATATATATATATATATATATAATATATATATATATATATATAATATATATATATATATATATATATATATATATATATATATATATATATATATATATATATAATATATATATATAAAGTCTCGCGAAACGTATTTTTTCGTCATTAGGGACCTCTGAAACGGATTTGTGTCGTGGTCCGAGGTTCGAATTCCGCCATGACGCCTATCCCATTAGCCGAATTTCCAAAGGAAATTCGCTAAAAATGTATGGATTTACTTGTCGTATTAAGGCGTAACTTAATATACCTATTTATAAAGGGATAAAATAGTACTAAGTTTCAACGCAATTGCATTATTTTCTGATTTTTCACAATTGTTTAAAATACAAATTTTTGAATACAAATAGGACTAATGCTGGTAATGAGATTAAACATAGCACCATATGTTTGCCTTAGATATTACTAAATTCGTGCCAAATCTAAAATAGATCTTCATATTTTTTCGCGTTTTATGGAATTTCGAAATTTTACTACGTACACGCAGCGTATTTAACAGGCGATCGTATTAGATACGTATGCAATACGGTCAACTAACATCACAGTTCTTATAGCGTATTTGTTTAGTCAATCGAATAAGATTACGTGATAACTGATCCCGCCAAAACATCGCGTCCTTTATAGTGAAGGTTCACTTTTGGTTATAAGGAAGTTTAAAACAAAAAATATATTTAATTGAATTGTGATTTCTTTGCATAATAATAAAGTTACACTAAAAAAATATTTCAAAAGTTAATTGATCAAAAACAGTTATATAGAAGTGAAATAAAAGTTCGACGAGAAGGTTATCTGATAAATACGATCGTCTCCAAAGGTACATACTGCGTATCGGGGGATCTATTTAGATTCCATCTCCCTAGTTCTAGCGTATGCGATCGGATCCCCTCCGCATGGTCCGTACAGCTAATATTACCGTATTGAGAGATTGTATCCAATACGATCCGCGGATCTAGAAGTGTGTGTGAACGTACTAATTATTGCGGGTCCATGAAAAATATTTTTCGAGCAGCACAACTGGACCTGAAGACCTGAAGATTGATTTTTGTATCACGTTTTAACTCTCTAGCATAAGTGCGTTGGTAGATACGAAAATAACAGACACAAACTCATACACATACAGACAACGCTGCAAAAACCACTTAGCTCCTAAAAACGCCTAAAACGGATAATCTCAATTAAATCCCGGTTTATTAAAGAGGAAAAGTAAAAATAATTTGATTTAACAAATTTTAGTAATTAGTTTACGTATTAAAATTATGGAGAATTTTAATTATCATTTATTTATAATTATATAGAACATATTCATTATTGTTAATTTTTTGATTCTATATTTAATTATAACAAATACGTATGAAGGTTTTATCTGACCATTAACGTATAATTTGTTTTTTACATTTGTTGAATTATAATTTTATCACTTAATTGTAAGCTTATTTTTAATCCTCAGTATTGAGGTTTAATTTTGTTATAATTCTGGCGAGGTGGTACGCATTCCGGGCGAATTTCCTTTGCAATGCGTGTTTCCGTGCTTTACAGCACATTTCTCGCTTTATGTTCCGGTTTATACGTTACAACTTAAGCAGTTTTAAAGTATATGCGTATAATTAATTATCCAGTTGGTTATATCAAACTTTGCCTCTAAAAGAAGCACTTGTTTAAAATTCAGAGTTTATCTAAAAAGGTTTTAGCGCATTTCTTTTGAAAAATACAAACAAGATGAGTTAAGAGCAGCGCTTAATAATTTAAAAATCGGGGAACACGAACCTATAAATTATCTATTATTTATACCTATATATTTATTTATCATATAGTATGTGGTTACCTCATATTTTAAGGCCTAACAATACAAACATAATAAATAATAACTAATAAACATTAGAAACAATGATATAGGAAACAATCAAATAAGATTTTACTCTTACACAATACAGATAAAGTTTTACGAGCAAAGTTTAACTAAAAATGTTTAGAGTAGCTCCGGATAGTTTATACAGCTACGCTGTAATAAGCTTTTTTCATAAATATTTCTTTAATAATCTTTTTAAAGGAGTCAATTGGAAGATCTACAATCTTAGGAGGCTAGTTATTAAAACATCGGGTTATAATAATTTATAACCCGAATATTCTCTATTTGGCGTAGACTAGAAAATGCCGCAAGGAGAAAGAAGCGAAATATAGTATTTTAGGAGATGTAAGTTTTGTATTCAATATTTTCCTAAAAGTGCCCTCTTGAAATAATTGATATAAAAATTATCTAATGACGAAGACAAAACTTCATTAAAACTTGGTAACTTAATATCAACGTAAAAGTTTGGAAATTTTCTAAAAACTTGTAAATGAGTTTACACATCTTATATGTTAAGAATACAACAGCATAGAGTTTAGTATGGTAAATGAATACAAGCCATGCTGCAACTTATAATTAGTAGAAGAAAACATAGTTGTAACACGAGCATCCAATCTATTCATTTTTACTTTTCCTTATTTATACCGTAGGTATATGGGAAAAATCCGAAACCGGAGTAAAACCGGAATTATCCGTTTCAGGAGTTTTTAAGGCCTCCTGAGTGGTCACATAGTTGTCTGTCTGTATGTGTGTGTCTGTGTCCTATTGTATTTATGCTAGAACTGAAATTTTGTACAAAAAACAGTCTACCGCTGTAGTTGTGCTATTCGGAAAATATTTTTTATGACGTCATAACCCACAATAATGACTCAGCGAAAATTTCTAAAAATCATAAAACGCGTAAACATGATGGACGCTGAATATTTTAAATACAAATTCTATTCATAAAAATTTTGGTCATAGATAGCTATGATCATATAGCAATATGTATGGATATTATATATATATATATATATATATATAAATATATATATATATATATATATATATAATATATGTGTGTGTGTGTGTGTATGGTGTGTGTGTGTGTGTGGTGTGTGTGTGTGTGTGTGTGTGTGTGTGTGTGTTGTGTGTTAAATAAACCGTAGTTAAGACACTCCGTTCTAAGGTAATATTGTTGACAAGTTCATTAACTACTGGAACATTTAAGCAACTTACTAACAAAATAGTATAGGACTTCGTTTTTTTTTGTCAGCAGGACGGTATCTCCGCAAACAAGATTTATATGATTCGGTTAAGTCCTTTGAATTTTGTCTCGTTCACAAGAAAAGTGCACGTACATCGTACCTTATCCTACAGGTATCTCATCCAACGTTCCTTATGCTTACACTACTAAAATAAAACATATGGACACAAATTTTTACCAATTATTTGTGTCTGTAGATGCCTAAATGTGGATATTTAATAAACAAATTAAGAGCGTTTGCTAATAGAATGCATCCTTTAGCAGAACAGCTAGCAGCTAGGAATGTCCCTCTTTATCTTCATTAATCAGGAGTTGGAAGGCAAACATTTTGGATTGAGAAATTCAGATATGAAACTGTTATCTTATACTGATATTAATCATCTAGTATTATCTTTTTTTATAATCTTATGTTGTTGGTTTAATTAACCGTAGTTATGTTTAATACTAATATTATGTTATATATTATGTTCCATAAGTAAACTTTATGTAAATATGGAAAATAAAAAATATTAAAAAAAAATATGTAAAATATTTAGTGTTCACTAGATTTTTAAACTTTTTTGCCACTAAAAATTCTAAAACTAAAGAATATCGGATAAAAAAATGTTATCTTGAATCTGTTTTACTATATAATACTTAAATATATTTTTATCTTTGTTTTTCTTAATTGTTATGATTTCATTTATATTTTTTACGATGTGTGTTTATTCATTTTCTTTAGAGATAAATCTATTATCTAATCTTATCTTTAAAACATTGAAAAATCTAATTATTAAAAGCTAAATACCTATTATTGAAACAAATAAAAAAAAATTAGATGAATCGGGATTTTTCAGACTACGCTAAACGTTCCCTTTGCCAAGAAATATCTGGTCCAAAGCTTGTCCCGAAAAAGCTGTCCAAGTATTTATAGATGCCGCATCTGACGCGCGTATCGATCTTTCCAGGTTAAAAATAACAAGCGATGTATATATTTACTCTTCTCCGTCTCGGCATAATTTTATTTATAATTTGTTGTAAGAGGTTTTGAAGATTTATTTTTTTTATCTTAAGAATTTATTTTGGAAACTTGACAAGAAAAAAAAGTTTTAGTACCTATTGAACATGTTTATTGACATTGGTTTTTACACTATATATTATTATGACATTTTAAAATAAAGTTTTTAAAAATATAATAATAATTAAAAATAGTCTAATTGAAAATGCGGAGAAAAGTAAATAACATGAACATGAAATATAATAATAATAATGCCCGTTTTAGGACCTTTCGGCCCTTTAGGGTATCCAACCTGCGGGAACCACCGCGGGTGGGTCACATCTACTATGCTCAAAGTAAAGCTAAGTTGGCGAAATCTTTATACATCAAATTCTATTCATAAAAACTAAGAACATAGCCCGGGCTGTGAACCCCGGACCTCCGGTGCCGAAGTCCAGTACTATACAACCGCGACTACGGGGGCATATGAACATAGAATAGTAATACAAAATATATAAATTATACGTGGTGGTTCATTTCAAATACATCATTGTATTTACTGAGTTTATCAATCATTGATTTACTCAGTTTCTTGTAGAGCTATTGCAAAAATCTTGAATAAAGAAGATGACGCAGTAAGGAAATTTTCTGACCCCATGGAAGTTGTATCAGATCGAGAAATAGGAGCAAACTTACCCATGGTTATAATTAAAAAAAAAGGCGCCAAACGCAGGTTATGTAGCAAGGTTGTCAAGTTTGCTTCCCAACTTTTTTCTGTGCTTCTCGTGATTGTTACATTTGTGGTGCTTTTTAAGTCTGTGGTGCTTATGTAATTTTAAATTTTCGATTATACTTAGCCACTTCAGTGATTGATAATTTAAGCGTGTATATAACCTTCTCATGAAAAAAACAATTGGAAACCATTGAGAGGTAAGTTTGCCTCTAAACTTTAAAACCTGCGCTGTTGTAAGAATTGTAAGCATGCGCAGTTGGTTTTTGACGAGTGTTTCGTGTTGAATTCTCTCTATTTTTTGGTTTTCGATGGGTCACTTTTTTATATGACAAATCGACTTAGTGCGTCATCGCAAGTCGACCACTAGGAGTTTAAATACCTAATTATTTTTTTTGGTAATCGTCTGGTACGTATGGTAATCTGATTACCAAATTGTGTTTTTTCGGTAACTTTAAAATATTAAATTGGAGAATACTATTAATAGTTTTGGGGTTTTAGTGCAATCACCATTCTCGTCCTGTATACCTTCCGTACAAACGAGAAAAAGTAAAATTAATAAACATTGTCATTTAATTGTTTTAATTAAATAAATAAAGATTGCATTTTAATCCCTTATCTCTAATGAGAATTATTTCTAGAATGCTTTTAGTTTCTTTAAGTTTTTAAAAAAGTAGTTTTTATATTTTCACCTAACTCTAGAAAATAGCATATATGCTACATGAATGTGATGGGTATTTTTCTTAACCTTGCCAATATTTACTGTCTCGCTTCGCTTAACAGTAAATAAAATTGCCGTGATTTAGATGTAGCTCAGCCAAGTAGCATAAAATACTATTTCCAGATACTAGAGTTAAGGAAACTTGAAAAACAAATTATACAGAGGGTGGTAAATTTCAAATACATCACCTTGATCACTCAGCTCCATATAGAGCTATAGCAATAACATTGCTATCTACCTCCACTAAGTCGACCACTGGGAGTATAAATACCTAATTATTTTTCTAGTAACCGTCTGGTATGTATGGTAATCTGATCACCAAAATGTGTTTTTTACGGTAACATTAAAAAGTTAAATTGGACTATACAATTACATGCATTATTTCTAAAACTGTGTCATCCTTGGCAATTTAATTTGTCTAGGCTATACTGGACGGTAATTTGATTTGTCTAGGCTATACTGGACGGTAATTTGATTTGTCTATGATATACTGGACGTTAATTTTTCCCCAACCTTTATTTTTCCTATACAATATATTAAATGTGATGTATTCTAGCGAACCAGTGAGCTTATTTTTAAATCTAGGGTCGGCAGGAAAAAGCACTTAAGTCATTATTGTAATTATAATATTTATTAATTATTATTTTATCAAATTGATAAAAATTTGGGATTAGTCATAATGTATTTTTATTCATTTATCTTATTTTACGATAGTTTTAACTTAAGTGGTTTTTACGTTTGGTTAAATAAGGTCTGAGAAATACTTTAATAACTTTAAAAAAACTTTAAAAATTTTACTCATATGCTTTTTCCCGCTGACCCTAGAAATTATAAATAGTCCTTTTGTATTCCAAACAATATCTCGGGAAAAACTACCGGAATTTAATTATTTTGGTACCAAATTGTTTGGCATGTGACACATTCTCCAATTTAACTTTTTAAATTTATCGTAAAAAACACAATTTGGTAATCAGATTACCATACATGCCAGACAATTACCAAACAAATATTTGGGTATTTTAACTTCCAGTGGTCAACTTATTGTGGTACATACCAAGTTTTAACGTGATAGCTCTCTCCACGGAGCCGATATAATCAGGGTGATGTATTGGAACTGTACCCTCCTCTAAACCAAGGATCTTGAATAAAGGGGATGACACACTAAGTCAATTTGCCATACAAAAAATTGATCCCATCGAAAACCAAAAAAATAGAGAAAATTCAACACGAAACACTCGTCAAAAACCAACTGCACATGGTTGGTACAAACTGCGCATGCTTACAATTTTTAACAGCGCAGGTCTTAAATTTTAGAGGCAAATTTACCTCTCAATGGTTTCCCATTGTTTATTGCTTGAGAAGGTTATATACACGCTTAAATTATCAATCACTGAAGTGGCTAAGTATAATCGAAAATTTAAAATTAAATAAGCACCACTGACTTAACAAGCACCACAAGTGTAACAACCACGAGAAGCACAGAAAAAAGTTGAGAAGCGAACTTGACAAGCTTGCTACATAACCTGCGTTTGACGCCTTTTTTCATTATAACCATGGGAAAGGTAAGTTTGCTCCTATTTCTCTATCTGATACAACTTCCATGGGGTCAGAAAAGGTCCTTAATGCGTCATTCTCTTTCTTCAATATCCTTGCTATTTACCGTGAGAAGGGTTTTAAAATTATTTTTTTAAAGTCTGAGTAACATTTTACTTTTAGCAATTTTATTGAGAAGTAAATGCGCTGTAATCTTTCCTTGTAAATCATAGAGATTTTATCAAAAAGTCGCTAAATATTAGAAAAGGGTCGGCATTTTTTTTTATAAAATTTTCGTTAGGCGCAGAAAAAAGTATAAGCTAAAAAGGAAAAAGGAAATATGGATAAACCTATCCAACCTAACTGTTAAATATGTTCCACTAGATATTACAGATTTTTATAAAACAAGAAAAATGGCACAAACGTAGCATTTAACGGTGAAAAGAACAACTTTACAACCTCAGTGCCATAGAGTGATAACACGCGAGTTAATATGATATTTTCAATACATTACAAATACTATTTCTCGGTTCGATGGCTCTCAAACTTATAGTCTTCGCATTTTTTATTTATTCCTTCAGCGCTGTATAAAAATGTACTGGGTTCAAAGGAATAAAGCTTTTTTTACCTTTATGTGATAAAATAAGGAATCATTTCGAGCGAAGAGAATTCCTATATTTAGACTGGTGACAAGTGATGTTGATCTGTTATACCTAGTAAGAGAATATCTCTCTCATACATCTTATTTTAAAAGAATAATAATCATTTTTCCTTGAGGTAAAGGTTTTTTAACCCCAAGAAAATATTACAAAATATATCCGGGAACTGATTTTACCGATTGCTTTTACAATTGAAATAAACATTTATAATATTTTTTGTATGTTTTATTGATGCGTAAAAATAATTTTTCAACAAACTTATGTCAACAAACTTAAGCTTTGTAATAATATTGATTTCACACAACATATTATATTGTCATTTTTACTTTTTCTCGCCTATTACCTTATGTATACAGGAAAAGTATTGTGATCACCCAAAACCTTAGAATAATACTATATATAGAAGGAGCACAGGACCGTAAACACAATGTAATTCCACTGATAACACGAAAGCCGGTTGACTGGTGCAACTAAGTAATGCTGCCAACCTGACAACAAAACATTATTTTAAATATTTGTCATAAATATCTATTAATGAAGAAAGATCGTAAAGAACAAATATAATGACTTAAAACTCCTGCTCAGTATTAAATAAAACCGGTTTTAGATGGCAAAAAGATAGCGGAATACAAGAATCTACATTTAGTTGACGTGGACTACTTTTAAAACGTTTAACTATAATTTAAAACGCTAAAAATGTTGTAATGTACCGATATTTATATTAGTATTTTATGAATAATCAATCATTAATTAATAATAGAATATAATAATTCAGCAACCGGAAGTATTGCCAACTATTTTATAAGAAAATTGTAAATTGTTTGGGTGGCAACATTACTTAAGACCACCAGTGAATCGGTTTCATGTTATCAGTAGTGCTCCTTCTATATATAGTATTATTCTTAGCCCAAAACCGATACTTTATCATAATAATATGTCACAGTATAATTGTAGGAGAGAAACTTAAGAAGATAATAAGCGAAGTGCTATGCTACATATGGAAATTATTCCATCATACGACCATGGTAAATATTGATGACGCGACGTAATGTCATGTCCCACTCTTAATCCTTTCGTTTAATTTATCAGTGCGCCGACGGAGCCTGAATTCACTCTGATTTTTATTCGAAATTCCGAGGAACATAATGCGAAGTATTTACAAGAATCGAGAATTGCATGGTTTTTTAGAATTCTTCCCGTTCGAAGAGTCTCTTATCGCCATCATGCTTGGCAAGAAAAACATGCGTCATATGATACTAACCTATTCATATGCTAGCAAAATATGATTAGTTTATTCAACAGTTTCCTGGTGTAGCATACCATTTTGCTTGCCGCTTGCTTTCTAGATGTCTTTCGCACAATTATATTGAGTCAAATATCCATGTTTTGTAATTATTTGGGATTATCAAATGATACAATAATTTGTCATAGAAACGATCCGAGTAGTTCTAGATGTCCTCGCTCGATGATGCTTAACATATGTGATCCAACAAAAATCGCAGTTATACCGTATTGAATCGAAAATAAGTATGCTGATTTTTTTCATCAAGGAAACCACATATACCAACCTTCAACACAATTGGATTAGCTTTCGATTTTTGTTTCTAAAACGTATACAAATTATTCAATGAAACAACAAATATATTAATATTATAATATATATTACAATATATACGTATATATATATATATATATATATATATATATATATATATATATTATATATATATGTATGTATATATATATATATATATATATATATATATATATATTATATATAATATATATATATATATATATATATATATATATATATAATTATATTGACTACATGCGTGCTTAAAGTTAAATCGACTTAAATGGCTTGCCGGTGAGTGACGTTATAAAAAAATATTTTCCGGATAGCACAACAAGACCAAAAGATTGATTTTTGTAGCAAGTTTTAAGTTTTATCATGAATACACTGGGAGCCACTATTATCAGAGGTGTACACACACACACACACACAGATACTTGTATACCTACAGTATAAATGAGGAAATTTATGTACGTTAAGGTTTTTTTAAAAAAAAATAATAATAAGACAGCAAAGCTTTTAGTTTTCAGTCTAGTGGCGAAAGGTACTGTTCAGGTACTGTAAATTTTACGAGATATATCTATAGTAACGGCTCCCATATATAGATCGATGCTAGTGTATTTTTTACCGTTTAAATTAAAAAATAAAATTATTTTAATTTATTTATTTAATTAAGTAGTTTCTATTTAATAAGTGCATACAGGTGTGATCCTCTTATGTTTTAAACAAAAAAAAAGGAAAGAATGCTGTAATAAAAATGGTTAGTTATTATAAAAAGGAGGGTCTATCATATTATACTCGAGTGAGCATCCTCACTAAAATATACTAAGAAAAAAAATATTTATGAAGATGAAGCCTTATCTGCATTTGTCATAAATTAAACGAAAAAAAAGAGTCGAGAGTTAAGCGCTCGTTTATCATTTCTCTATTTTATGCTTCACGTATTTTAACGAATTTACCTAAAAGAAGGCAAAATCGCAAATGAGGCTATTAAAAAATAATGAAATTGTATAATAATACGGGGGTGGGGGAGCAATAATCGATTGGTGTTAAGTTAAGTAACTAAAAGTGACAATTATGTTTAGAGGCTATGAAATTTAGATGAAGGGGAATTTCATTCACTTTATCACACGTTTAAAAATAAAAATATAAAATATGAAAAATAATTGTTTTAAAGCGAGTAAAGATCAAACTTTCTCTCTCTCCCTCTTTTTTCTCTCTCTCTCTTTTTCTATCTGTCTCTCTATTTCTCATTCTATTTCTATTTCTCTGTATCTTTCTCTCTTTTTCTATCTGTCTCTCAATTTCTCTTTCTATTTCTATTTATCTGTCTCTTTCTCTCTTTTTCTATCTGCCTCTTTATTTCTCTTTCTCTTTCTATTTATTTGTCTCTTTCTCTCTCGCTGTGTCTCTCTTTCTCTATTTTTCCATCTGTCTCTCACTCTCTTTCTCTCTCTCTCTGTCCCTGTTTCTCTTTCTTTCTTCCTCTCTTTTTCTATCTGTTGCCTCACTCTTTCTCTCTCTTTCTCTCTGTCCCACTGTTTCTCTCTTTTTATATCTGTCTCTCTATCTCTCTCTGATTTGCCTCTCTCTCATAAGTTCTAACATTTAACGTCTAGTCTAAAGATTTTCAACGCTTGTTGGGCCGCGACCGATAATTGGTTCTTAGACAATCAGTTCTAGTTCGCGAGAAAGTTATTGGTAAAATTAAATTATTTTTAAATAATATGTAAATTTACTTTTAAAAAATCTGGCACGGAGTACCTTGCTCGATAATACTTAATTTTTATGATTCTACATAAACCATGGATAATTTGTCGTATTATGACGAAACTTCGTGCTTTTATTTATTAGGTAACGGTATACACTTGTACCGAATTTCAGCTCAAATGGATCATTTTCCGATTTTTTACAAATTCTTAAATGTACTCAAGTAATTCCATAAAAATAAAACTAATGCTGATGATGAGATGAAACATGGCACATACGTTAGTCTTCTACATGGCTACATGCGTGCCCAATTTCAATGGATTGCATCATGTTTTCGCGTTTTATAATTTTTTGACATTTTTGTTGAGTCACACAACTACACCTGTTGTCGATTTTAATCATGTTTCAACATTCTAGCATAAATTCACTTGGAGCTACGATGATAACAGACACACACATACAGACAAACAACTTTGCGAAAAACACTCAGGAGGCCTTAAAACACCTAAAACGGATAATTCCGGTGACATCTCGGTTTCGGATTTTTTTGCAAACACAGTACTATTCATATATACCTATGGTACAAATGAGGGAAAGCAAACATTGCATAACACTCATATATTTGGGGAGACTTACTCATCAAGTGAGGTCTCTAACCTTATTGTTTATGAAATATGCGTGATGTCTCTGACCTACAATAACGACCCCACAAACATTTCAAAAAATCACAAATCTACAAAAAAGATGTTTATATAAGGCTGAAATGTTTCAAACATGTATAAATATGTAAGCTTATGGTGGAAGTTTACACCGAATATCGGGATAAGTGACAACACACCATGTATATGTATATGGAGGACTGTAACCATAAACAAGCGGTTAGCGGATACTTTAAAAAAGAACGAGGTGGTACCTGTTGGTTAGCGGCGGGCGGAGAGCTAGGCTCGAGTATGTATAGCATCAAGACGCACACGCACACTGCTTTCTTCTTGTATTTTCACACCTTTCTTCTGAGGTTGAACGTTGACCGCACAACAGTAAACAATTATTATCTGAACGGTTTAAACTCCGTATTATTTCATAATTATTTTACCAGCTTAACAAAAAATACTAAGTTAAATTGTTATCACCAGTATTTGTCCCGGTTGTATTGATTGACAAATATAACTCTTTATTGATCACGTTTTTAATAAATACATTTGATTATTCGCAAATATCGTGGCAGTGTGCTACTTATATAAACTAGTAATAAGACGAACTGATATAGGACAACTATCGTGTGCGCACAGGAAGGCGAGGGGGCCACGAAGCGGCCTCCAGCACCGCCGTCGCATAGCGACCAAGTGGCCTAATGCCTCTTGTTTTATCTCTCATTTATTAAAATTATCTATCAGTGATGCATCGTCTTGTTGACTGGCAGAAGTAAATGCTGAATTTAAATTCTGTAGCGTGAATTTGTTTAAGTTTATCTCTTAAGCCGAATATAGTCAAGTTTTTAGTGATAGTTGAGTTGATTTGAATTACTTTAGAGTGTGTATGCTACGAGGAAAAGGTCAAATTATCAAAAGCAACAGTAAACTCTATTTAAACCTGTCACGGAGGTTAAAAGTGTCAAAGTGAAAAGATACGTGACATAAAGAAAAGAAACGCCAATAATAGATATACATTTTATATCTGTGTTAAGCTATCTTTTGACCTCTAGGACTTACTTTAAATCCAATATTTCTCAATAAAAAGAAGTGATGGTTGCGAAATTGAAGATATCCAGACACTGATTCTCAAGTTGTTCCGTAACACCCAACTTACTATTTATATACAAAGAACATTTGATCAGAGCTTATTTACATAACTCAGAAATGACGGGGGAATCAAGTCAACGAAGGAATAACCAGGAAAAGAGCCAAGGAAAGTAGAGCATTTAAAATAAAAATAAATCTTTCGAGTTGAAAAAGAATCACGCGCCGAGAGCTCTGTAAACAAATACTTTGCCTTTTCCTCCAAATGTCCAGTTAGATCGAAAGTTTCGAGTCAAGTTATTTAATAAAACCCAAAGGATGAATATTTTTAAACTAAGGATCAAAAGTTGAATAAAAATAGGCAAATCAAATATGCTTTGTCATCGCGTATAGTTCAATAATTTATGACAAGACATTTGCTAAGAACTTCATAATTCAATATTATAATATATATGACAAATACATTAGATTACGACAGATATATTGTCTGTTCTGTATTACTTAGAACAATGTAATAAATATTTAAGTAAATGTAAAAAATCGGGTACGGGGTACCTCGAAACTTTTCCTCATCACATCGGATTCGCTCGTCCATCACGAGCGTCGTTCATCACGCTCGTCCTTAGAAATCTGGTTGGCTGGAAAATAAACTCAATACATATAACTCATTCAGTAAAGATTTTCAATCTGGTTGGCTGGAAAATAAAAGAACACAACTTAGAAACGCTTATAGAAAGGCTCTAAACACATGTAAAAAGAAAAAATATATAGAATATGTAAATAATAATGTAAATAATCCTTCAGCAATTTGGAAAATGGTTAAACAAGAAGGTGGTTTGGAGGCAAAACAAGTAGAAATAGATTTAAAGCCAGATGAGATTAATAAACATTTTGCTACTATTGCAGATAAGCTTCATGCTAACCTGGCCAAGCCATCTAACTCTACTCCTAGACAGCATCTACAACCACCTCCTTGTCAAACCAAATCCTTCTATCTTAATTACACAGACAGTGAGGAAGTTAAAAAGATTACATCCTTGTTAAAGAATTCAAATAGTTTTGACATTTATTACTTTAGTAATAATTTTATTAAAAAAATTATCTCTTATATAAGTCCATATTTAAGTCATCTAATTAATAACTGTATCTTCCTAGGTTATTTTCCTTCTTGTCTTAAAGTCAGTAGAGTCATACCAATATATAAAAAGGTCCTGTGAGTGATCTTAACAATTTTCGGCCCATATCTATCGTTCCAATCTTTTCAAAAATATTCGAAAGAATCATAAAAAATAGACTTTTAAAATTTTTAAACAAAAATAACTTTTTTCATGACCAACAGTTTGGATTCAGAGCGAATCGCTCTACTTATAAGGCACTTCAAACAATAGCAGAAGACATTTATGACGCTTTCGAAAACAAAGAAGAATTGCTTGCTCTATCGTGTGACATTTCAAAAGCCTTTGACTGCATTCATTTTCAGACGTTGAAACTTAAGCTGCTGAGTTGTGGATAAGGGGTCTCCCTCTGGAGCTCATTATGTCATATCTCACTAAAAGGATTCAACAGGTACACGTTAACGGAAAACTATCTGACGCGAGAGAATTACAGTATGGAGTTCCTCAAGGATCTGTTCTAGGCCCTATTCTTTTACTTATCTACTGTAATGATCTTCCTGACTTCAGCCATAGGTGCATTAGATTTGCAGACGATACAACGTATTTAATCAAGAACGCCAATAGACAGACTCTATTGAATCAGAAAGATGTAGTTATAAGTAGAGCTAAAGACTGGTTTTCAACCAATTCACTGACACTTAATGAGAGAAGAGTCAAGTGTTGATATTTTCGCTGAAATCGCCAGATAGAGAGAATTCGCTGAAGCTCCTTGGAGTTACTCTGGATTCTCTACTCACCTGGGAGAAGCATACTTCTCAACTGGCAAAGAAGCTATCATCAGTTCTCTTCCTACTCAGGAAATTATCAGAAGTATTGGATGTAAAAACCATGATATCAGTGTACTACGCCTACTTCTTTTCAAGAATGTCTTATTGTGCTGCCTTGTGGGGAACCAGTACCAGTGCTCTAAATATTTTTCTACTCCAAAAAAGGCCCTGCGTATAATTTTTAACTTACAATATTCTGAATCGTGTAAGCCCTATTTTAAGAAATTCTCTCTTATGACTCTACCATCTTTTGTTATTTATAACTTGCTTTTATTTATTCACTCGGAAAGTAACCACCATAGAAATATTGATAATCATAACTATAATACTAGATATAACCATATGCTAATAGTACCTCACTGTAGACTTCATAAAACTTTTAATTCGCCTAAAATAGTTTGCCATTAAAATGTATAATTGCCTGAAGCCTAAAACTCAAAACTTAGAGTTAACAGCATTCGCTAAGCAAATAAAACATATTTGATTACGGAAGCTTTTTATTCTATAAACGATTTTATAAATAATTGTTCTTTGTAATTAAGTTAAGATTTTGACTCAGAGACACAATTGTAATTTTACTTTTGTAATTTTATGTATTTGTATTAACTCTTAGAAAAATAAATAAAAATAAATAAAAATAAAAAATAAAATAAATACAAGTGGTTAAATTTATACTGCAACACGTATATACGGACTCGTTTCGCTCGTCCTCAGATAGTAAATATATTCGTTTCATTCCTAGTGGTCAATTTCCTGGCACTGACCCATTTTAATTTTATTTTTTTTCATATCGATGCTGCTTAACTTTTAAAAATCTGCTTAACAGATTTTTAAAAAACGTATGCAAATCCATCCATAAAAATTAAACTAATGCTGATAATAAGATGAAACTTAGCACATGTATTAGTCTTATACATGACTACATGCGTGCCAAATTTCAATCGGATCGCATCATTTTTCCGTGTTAATGATTTTTCGTAATCTTCGCTGAGTCATTATTGCGGGTTAATGATGTTTAAAAAAAAATGAAATAGAACAACTGCAGCGGTAAACTGCTTTTTGTACAAAATTTTAATTCTCTTGCATAAATACACTGGGCGCCATTGAGGTATATACTAGAGGGGACATGGCCTATCTTATTACATTGAGAGCCCTGAAACATCTTTTTGGGGCTCTCAGAGGCTCTGTATAACCTCATTAAAACCTCCTCTATAGAGTGCGAAAGAATGAGTTAAGGTTATAATATATTAATTGTTTTCGTCTTCCCTCGCATTGTTTGTATTTTGATTTATGTTTTAAAGTTCTACTATGTAAGAGGTTGTATTTTTGTTCTGTTTATTTTATTATATTGATAGTCGTAGGTGTCCAGGTTACTTTTTCTATGTTTCAAAATTCAACCAATAGGGCCTCTCCAGTAATGTATCTCTATGCTGGGCGCTATGATGATAACAGACTTACACACATACAGACTGACAACTTTATGAAAACCACTTAGGAGGCCTTAAGCACCTGTAAAAGATAATTTCGATAACATCCCGAAATTATAAATTTTTATACCCCTACGGTATAAATGAGGAAAAGTAAAAGGCAAGTCAAATATGCATTGTCACCTTTTGCGTATAGTTCAATATTTTATGGCCAGACATTTGCTAAAAACGTCGCAATTCAATATTATATTATTTACGACAAATACATTAGATGACGACATATATATTGTCTGTTCTTAGAGTTCTGTTTACCTTCCTTACTTATAACGAAGCACATACTGACTAAGACTACCAAACATAACATTACATACTTTGGACTAAAGCTATTCAATCACTTACAAGACTCGATAACTACTTTAAATAAGAAACCGTTTTCTGACAAAATTAATAAATAAATTGTAGGATAATCCCTTGTACTCAATTGACGATTTCTTTTTAATTAAATTTGAATAAATTGGCACAATTGCATTATTATTTTGTAATTTCTTAGCGCTAATAATTACTGAGATTTACTTTTTTTTATCATTTTAAATTCTTTACACAATTAACATTTTTTTATTATTTTTGTAACACTGTTGGACACATTTTTTGTAAAAACGTTTTTTTGTAAATTATGACTGTCATTTATTATTGACATGTTACCATTGTACTTTAAAATTGTACTTAATGCAAATAAAATGTATTTATTTTTATTGTTCTCTCGTTATCAGTAAGAACGACAGAAATAATATTTAAATGAATGTAAAAAATATATTCAGGTAAAATATATTGCAGTGTTTACATTCCGTTTTTAATCTTACATTTCTTATAAAAGAAAATACGTCCATTTAAAATAATTTATGCAATAAATGTAGGAAAACGCTTTGCGATAGTTTACAATCTATTCCATTAACTACGCATGCCTTTGATTTATATTGAATTTTACCTCCTAACAGGATTACTTAATTGGTTTGAAACAAATAAATTATTAGTATTATATCTCTCGTAGTTAAACAAACTTGTATAGAATAAGTTAAATTTGACTAAAATCAATGTTACCTCCTACTTTTTTACGGATCTTATATTTTGATCACCACGTCAGGTTATATTCTGCTAAAATTAGGACCAAGGTTTGCTCAAATTCTACACTAAAAGTACATTAGGATAAAAAATGTTGAAGTAAAAACTTTTTTTACTCAAAGAATCAAAACTCGAACAAATATAGCTTCCTGAAATCTGTTCCTTACTTCCTACACAGGGTATAAATAATTCAGCTAGAAAAATGCCGAATATCTCCTCTTTGAACCCATTTTACAATCCTCCAAGGCAGCATTTTATCTATCCGCTTTTCTCTAGACTAGTAGGGATTATTTTTTTAACAAAATCTCTATCGTACATTTTTTAAAATTTTAAAATGAGTTGCATATTTGGAATTGTTCGTATTTTGTAATCGTATAATCAAATTAAACGTTTAAATTGATAAACTGTATATATAATATATAGAATATAGAGATATATATATAATATATATAGAGAGAGAGAGAGAGAGAGAGAAAGAGAGAGACGTTTTAGGTGATTACCATTTAAAAAAAAAAAGTCAATGAACAAAAAGTGATGAGTCATTTGAAGTAAAAGTAGTGTTTTGGATTGTAATTCCAAGACACAAGTATATTGGCTCACGCCGTTAACTATAAATAAATAAATAAATAAATAAATAAATAAAAGACAGGTTAAACAGGTCATACCTATTCTTTCGGTAAAAAAAAGAAAAAAGTGATTAGCAAAAGTCGCTAATGTTTCTTTTGCTAATGATGGAGTCGAAATCGCCGATGTAATCTCTTTGTAAAAATACTCAGCATTCCCTACTTTGCGAATACTGAATGGTATAAAATAATAAGTTTCTTGTACGCTGGATGAAATGTTGAGTTCATTGTCTGTTCAAGTGATAATAAAATGAATAGTTTCATCCTCTCAGCTATTCAGAATATAGATTTATAAAGCGTTCAAGTAACTAAATTGACAACAAAAATATAGATATATCTACACTTTTAGCAATATTCACGATATACTGTAGTAATCCACAATAGATATTTTTTAAACTATTTAGTTAATCGATGGCACGATAAAACTTCACAGTTTATTCTTTTATTTTAAAATACGGATGAAAAAATGTAGCTCGTGCATGCTTCAAATGACACAAAATCGTTCTAAATTTTCATATTTTCAATCCCTTTTCGTCCTACATATTTTTTATTATAAAATTCTTTAAAAGCAAAAAGATAGCATAAAGGTTATGTATTAATTATTTAAAAAAAATAAAGAATTTTTATTGTTGTAAATTCTATTTAAAGAAAAAATGGGTGTCTTTTCATGCTGGAGAGATGATTGATTTAATATTCAGGGTAAAAGGGGCGTTAAATCTTGCGTCAAAAACCCCGTCCGAGCATCTTCAAAGGCCACTTACTCCGAGTAGAGACAAAATACAAAACCGTTCCTTTTACATCCCCCATTTTATATAAATATTTTTACATAAAGTAACTCTTCTAACAACTAACCTTTAAAAAAAAAAACATAACCCAAAAAGAACATATAACATATGAGAAATATTTTATTAACAGCACAGAGAGTATTTTAAATCAAATTACAGCACTGTTCCGTCCGTTATAGGCTTCGAGAAAGGCTTTTGTTTTATATTCTAAACTACACCTTTTGATACTTCCAGAATACAAAGTTTCTTAAGTTTATAGTAAGGTTTAAGTCCCTTATAAAGTGTTGCGCTTGCGAGTATACTTTGGATAAACTTTGCTCTAATTTCATTTAATAAGGTGACTCAGAGATATAAGAGAATTATCTCTGGAGTAATACATCTAATCAAGTGATAAATATGCCATTTTCTAGAATCTACAATACTTTGCCTCTTCAAGTACTTTAAATCATTCTATATAAGAGCTTAGTAGAAGTAGAATTTATAGGGTGGGAGGAGGGTCAATACCAAAATGTTTGAACTGTATTTTTTACAAAATATTTTGTGTGTCTGAATTAAATTATAATTAATATTATTAGTATTCGTCACCATTGTATGTAATTTTTAATTTATTTAAAGAATCTGGATGAGACTGAAATAACAACTTCTTACTTCTTTAAATGACTGTATTTCACCTGGAAAAAAATTAAAGAAAAAAAAATGTATTTAGTTTTAGTTCCATCTTATTGTCAGCATTAGTTTAAAATTGTTATTCAATTACGTTTTTGCTTTAAAAATCATTAAAAAACAAACATAAGAAGCACAATAGACTATGTGTACCATTTTAGATCATTGTTATTTACTAAATTGCGCTAGACATGATTGAGGTCTCGTTGGACTCAGATAACTTCAAGAAAGCTCTAAAAATCGTTTCAGGACGTAAGTTAGGAAATCAGGGTTAGAAAGTAGTTCCACAAGAGGGCTTAAGGTTGAACACTGTTTGTTATCTTCCATTTTAATTGTATGATGACGTAATAGATAAAAGAAAATACCAAAGGTGCATTCAGAATACTGCGGTAGCGATGCGTCCGGCCGTTGCGTGAGTAGCGGTCATTGCGATGCGGAAAATGATGGTTCCACAATTGCCACTCTACGGCCGCAAAAGCCACTAACGCAGCGCACTCTTATTACGAATTTTGGAAACAAAAATATATTTCTTAACAAAGATTAATGAAAGAACAAAGAAAAGACGAAGAAGAAAAGGTTGTTTTGAGCGAGCTGTGTCTTTTTAGATTTTATTTTAATTTTATCATTATATCAAATATTTAATTTATTTAATAATGTCTGATTATAAAGGGAAGTAATGATTGTACTTCTTCTTGTTGAAATTATTTTTTTTATTTAAAATTTCATATGGTCTAAGTTTAAATATTTTTTAACTGATCAACCCCAATCAAAACGGCAAAGTATTATATTGCTCAGTTTATTATATTGTAATATACTTGCTATTGAATGTAATTAATAGTCTTGTTTTTAAAAAAAAAACATTTTAACTCCGGGATCTATTTGTTAAATACTATTTAGGTAGTGAAACCAAGAGAACAGAAATAATGTATAATATTTCAGATCAATTACATTAAGATAAAATAAACAGATCAAGATAATATAACTGTACCATTCAAATTGGCGAACACCGAGAATATTAAGAAATAAATTTTATTTAAGAATAGAAATATAAAAAAACAACTTGTTTTTGTTTAACAAGTTGTTTAAGAACGTCCCATACGATTACATAGGTTGGAATTTGAGCTATAACCGCTCGCAACGGACGGACGCATCGCTACCGCAGTATTGTGAATGCACGTTAAATGCATAGATTGTAGCAGGTTTGTAGACATGAGTATGCCTGGGGTCAGGCGAAATATAGTCATTTAAAGAAGTAAGAAGATGTTATTTCCGTCTCATCCAGTGTTTTTAAATATTATAAATTATACTATTTATTTCTATCTATTCAACTCTACGCCACCACAATTATTATTTGACGTTGGTAAAATTAAAAGCTTAAGTAAATTTAAATTCTTAGCCATCGTTCTGAATCGAACTGACTTTCAAAACATTCAGACTACCGCAGGGCTCTTGTAACTCCTCATTTATTGTATTATTTTTAATTTAAAACACATGTCTAGTTATATATCTTCACAGGTATTTTAATAAACACTGAATTTATTTATAACCACATAGACATTTCTCTGATTACTAGTCTAGAATGAGTTTAAGATAGTTAGTTATTTAAAAAAACTAATATAGGTTTTTCTAAAGCCGTAGGCGGAGCCCATACACTCTGTCTGCCAAGGAAAATACCTCACAGACAAGCCAACAAATTAATAGCTTCACTTTATTCTCCTTTAGTGAGATTATTAAGTAATTTTAGGGTCAAATGTCAAATTATGATGTTTTATTTTCTTTTCCTTTATTGCTTTCATTTATTATATTTTTGTATGGGTGCGAGTCAAATTAAAATACTATATAGTAGTAGAAAGGTGCGTTTATCTTTGAGTAAAATTGATGCCTTTGCAAAATACATTTGAAAAATTACCTTTTGTTTATTTGACAATAAGTAGTGGCTTTAAGATTAAGCTTTCCTTCTCTTGGTTATCAAGGTATATTACCAGTTGGGAAATTCCCTATTTCAATGCATAGAGAGACTTGAAACATCTTTTTGGGACTGTCAGGGGCTCTGTTTAACCTTATTTGAACCTAAACCAAGAACGAGTTAAGGTTAAAATAAATCAATCGTTTTCGGTTTATAGCACGTTGTTTAATAATAATAATAAATATTTGTTTTCATCTATTTACAAATCTCTGTGGTTTTGTTTTGTATAAAAACGATCTAGTTTGGTATTATTGTAATTTTGTCCTGTCTATTTGATTATATTTATAAATGAAGGTAGTCGGGGTTTTTTGATGTTTCAAAATGAAATCGACAGGGTCTTTTAAGTAATAATGTCTCTAATAGTAATAATAACTCTAAGCATATCTATTCAAGATTATCTAATTTTGTTTGCAAATTGATTGTGATATCACTGCTTTTGAGGGTTTATGAAAAAAAAAATATTAGCGATTCCTTGTTTATCTATAACAATTTTAACGATAGAGACGTATTTTTCCACTTGACGTTTTCCGCTCACTCAAATCACACTCAACTAATTCACCTTAGTGTTTGTACTAGAGTTTATCTAGCCTAGCCAAACTCCAATCCAGCCTATTCAAACTCACCGCTCTTGCTAGTGTCCGCGACTTGTTTACAGTGATCCCAGGTCATCTAGACCAGCAAGACTCTGGCCAGGCTCACCGCTGCTCTGGCTAGCACCGAGTACTAGTTCACAATGTGCTGAGTTCATCTACTCTTACTAGCTCCTCTGATCACATTAGTCTCACTTGGCCCACCCCAGCTTACCAGCTTGTTATACCAGCTTCACCAATCTCATCAGCTCCTCAAACATCACTAGACTCTAGCTAGGCTTACCACTTTGGCTATAGTCCAACGTCACCTAACGGAGAACTCTAGCAACCCCGACGTTAGTGTTCGCAAACTCATTCTTTAAACCTGACTCCCTAGTGCTTCTAGGAAACGTCTGTCTTTAAGAACTGAGCAATTCGTTCCTAGTCACATACTTAATTCGTGGCACCGGCTTCAATTTAACTGACTAAGTTTTCTGACATGCGAAGGCTCAGTAAATCATTCCGACCTTCATCTCCTACAGCCCGCCGAACCTTGCCTTTTCGTAAGCTGAAGACAACGAAAACGTGGATCCAGATTTGTGTATGACGAAACAGGAACATATCCAATATTAGCATATTGTTAGCCAAGAAAACTAAGTAAAACCATCGCTACTTTGGCCTTGAATTCAAGAGTGTACGGTACAAGAGTTAACCTCATATCGAGGTTCTCCCTTGAATCATCTACTTTCGATCTTAACCTGATTAGATAGTTTATATATATATATATATATATATATATATATATATATATAATATATATATATATATATATATGTAAAGAATAGTATACTTATATTCTATCATCAAATATTACAATTAATACACACACGAATATAATTTTATCTTAAATTTATGTTAATACATAAATATAATACACTCATGTATGAAATGTTTTTTATAACCTTTGAGGAAGGTTATAATCGGAATCCTATGGTGTAGGCCTCACTTACCTTCTAATCGATACAGCAAGCATAAAATCGTAACACGGATCACAGGCCATGTGGATAGACCAAGATTTATTGTTTTTGTCATTGGATCTTATCATAAACTTGGGTAATGACATTATTAATCAAGCCCAAAAACTTCTGAGGTAAAGGTAAATCCCGAGGTATTGGTTTATCATAATCTTATTAAAACTTATTCTCAAAACTTTGGCAATCATCTTAGAGGATTTTTAGTAAGGAAATATTCTTTGTTTTTAGGGTTTCTTTTTCTTTTTTTTTTTACTTTTAAGATGTCTTAAATTAATATTTCAGACAACACAAATTTCATTAGTTCTAACCTAAATTATTATTATTTTGGTTTAGAACCCCTTTCATAATTATCCTACGATGAACTTTAGGTTTTAATTTAAGTCTTGTTCTATCGATGCTTTTAGAATCTATTGTAAAGAGTATATAGATAATACAGTCTGTAACATAAAACATAATTTCAATTTTTATGCTCCTACGAACTACTTCAAACCAAATTTTTCTTAAAATATACCTTAAATTATGAAGAATAAACATAGTCTGCCTATCCAGAACATTTTATGCGATTGCGCATGCTCAAAAGTATAGAAAATCGCACAAATTTCACTTATACTTACTTATTTATAATTAATACTTACGTAATAGAATAATTACTTATACGTAGCATATTCGTGTATATCACTACTCATACGCAGCATATTCGTGTATATCACTACTTATACGTAGCATATTTGTGTATATCACTACTTATACGTAGCATATTCGTGTATATCACTACTTATAAGTATAGCATATTTGTTTATATTACTACTTACACGTAGCATTTGACGTATATATGTTAAATGAAGCTAATTCATGTAATGAAATTTCTATACAAAATGTCTAATATAATTGTTTTACGTTAATTGACATAAAATAGTTTGCATAAATTTCATTACATGCATTAGCTTCATTTAACAATACAATGGTTTTCAAATGAGATTGTAATTTTTGTTAATCCGTTTTAATAATAATATCTTTTCGTTATAACGTTCAAATAATAACTTTTGATCGATTTGCCGTAAGATTTATGGCAGTGCATACAGATCAATTTCGCGCTAAAGTGACAGTTTTTAGTTTGTTTACGTTGTTAAAATATAAAATTATAGTTCATTTTTAACATGAAATCCTTTGTTAGTGGTTTGAATTAGAGAGTAAACCAAAAACACTTACTATCAGACAATTTTACTTAGCTTCAAACTTTGTTTGAAAGAATTTATTATATTTTGTATTCCTATCAAGATATTAAGGAAAACGTGAAAAAGGGGCACGTTTTGGTCCCCTACGATCGCACCTGTGATGCAAAGTTAGGGGACTTTTGGGTATTCCTAATCATGTCCAAACAGATTTTCAGAATAAAATTTTAGCTATATAAAATTTTTCAAAAATCCTGTTCGTTGACTAGACTATAGGTTAAAGAGTAAGGAACGGGGGTTTACCAAATAACTTTTTCATTAAAAAAACTAATCGTAGTCTCTCAATAGTTCTGTCGGGTCAGAATAATTATTATAATCATTATAATATGAATATTTAATATTAATGATAGTTATAATAATTAGAAATATTATAATAAAATTATTTATAATTATATAACTCTGAAATATGTATGTACTTCAAGTATAACGTACTAGAATCGTAACATTTTTTACGACTATTGCAGCCTTTCGAACCGACTAAAAATATCGTGGGAGTTAAGAAAGGAAGACTGTCTAAAAAAGGGTGTGACGGTATTGTCTAAAATCCATAATCTTAAAATTCTAATAAAAAGCTTAAAACATTATCTTTAATAATAGAACGTAAATATCAAAGCAAATGGCCATAGAAAATATCTTTTTATAAAATTACCAATTGTTACTTTTGTAAATTAGTAATAAACATTTTTGTTTTCATCTACTCTGTATTGTGAAAATTTAAAAAAGTAATATTTTTAAGCTTTGTATTGGACAAAAGAAGGTTTAGGTAGGGAAATGAGTTCGAGGTTAGGTAAGAAAGGTAGGTTTAATGGGGGATAAGGTGAGGTGGATAGAAGATGTAAGGGAGGGATAGGAGAGGAGATGGGTTTAGTGGAAGGGGTAAGGTAAAGTAGGTAGGTTGAGAGGGAATAAGACAGGGCAGGGAAGAGTCGTTTCCCAATCAACTAACTTTATTAGATTAAATCTAACACATTTCCTTTTATCTGTATTTTTTTCATTTCTTCAGCAGGGTTTACCCGATGTTCTTTTTAATAAAAAATTCAATTGATAGTAAATATTTAATGCAGAATGTTACCAATGGAATGATTTTTACTTTTTTGTATGGTATAACTTTTAGTAGCTTAAATTATTATTATTATAATATAATAAAATATTATACTAAATATTATTAACCTAGGAAAGGAAAAGGAAAGCTCATATGAAAGCAAGGAATAAGTTAAAAAATGAATACAAAAGCGTATAAATTGACTTATTTTCAATTAGACCTACATTATTACCCAATAAAATTTTAGCGGAGAAAAAATCACTGCAATTGACATGTGATAGAATGATATAATGAGGTAGGTATGATATAATGAGGTATAGGTATAGAGGATGATATAATAATGTATAGGTATAGAGGAAGATATAATGAGGTAGGTATGATATAATGAGGTATAGGTATAGAGGATGATATAAATGAGATACATACTAGAGGGGCCTGAAGCATCTTCAGGGGCTCTGTGCAACCTCGTTGTAACCTCATTTAAGATGACTAATGTTACAATAAATCAATTGATTTCAGCTTCCGGATATTGTTTGTTTTGATTTGTATTTTTAACCTTTTACGTATCTTACTGTAGTTTTGTACTAATCATTTGATTATATTTATATATAAGCCAAGGTGGTCAGGTTACTTTTTCGATGTTTTCTCTATTAATATATTATTTCTGTGGCATTTTAGTTATAAACTAACATTTATGAAGAATTAATTACAGAGTAAGGAAACAGCTTATTGCGTCATTATCCACTGAGAGTGTTTTTCGCAAAAAAAACATTTTCCGTATCAAGAGTAGCAAATGAGCTTAGAAGAGCAAAAGAGCTGAGAGTAGCACTTGAGATTAAAACATTATAGCCAAATAAAATATTTTTAAATCAAGTAACCCATTTCTGTAAAACATTACACAAAAACGATTTATTTTTGGATATTGTAAATTCAAAAAAACGTGCTGTGAACATTTGTGTTTCACAGGGAAACGTGTCGGATCATTAAAAGAGAGAGAGAGATTTTGAAAACGTTATTAAGAGCAATTTTATTATTACAAAAGGTTTGGTCGTTGCCGATATCCCTCTAGTTTATCTTTGTGCTCCCTTTGTCACGGAATAGTGATTTAAAAAAGACAAATTATAATTGTTATCATTTTCTTGCTTTATTCTGTGTTTCGATTTGAAATTCAAAAGGGCTTTACAGAGGTCCAGCTATTTTTACTGCTTTAAATCTATTCGCACAATACTCCGAGCCGTTAGTTTTAAGAAAATTATAGCAATAAATTTAAAATGAAATATCTCTGAAAATAAATAATTAGAAGAATTTTGTTTGGGATTATATTAAGTGAAAAGTGACGAGTGTTACCGATTTCCACTTCTTTGAAAACTTGTTCCAAGGCCGCCGTATAGGCTTATTTATTTATTTAGACCAGCCTGCCCAAACATCAGACAAATAGCGTAGATGGTGGCCAATCGGAAGGTGCGTGGATAGGCAATGTATTAGCGGTTTAAGTATTAAGGTATAATACCAGAGAGTGCATATCCCATCTCAGTGCATTGAGAAGCTTGAATTTTCTTGGGGGCTCTTAGGAGCATTGTGTGATCATTTACATCGCGGAATTGTGACGTCATAAAACAAATATTTATTCATTACAGCAATAAATCAACCAATCAAATTCTTCTATTTTTGGTGTGTTTTAAGCCAAAATCGACCAATAGCATTGCTGCATTATGTAAGCAAAGATTTTATTTTAGGTTAACTTCCGTGACGTATTGAAGCCTCCTTGAAGAGTGGGTTAAGGTTAAAGTAAATCAAATGTCGTCCGCTTTTTACAGATTGTTTGGGCTAATCCCGGTTTTGTATTTTTAGTTAATATACTTATGTTATACGTTCGGTATAAGTGAGGAAAAGGAAGAATCGAATAGACTTGTAGAAAGACTAATAGGAGAACATGGTTATTGGAAATGAGATATTACAATATGTGAATGATAAATCAGGTAAAAACATACAGAAGAGTAATAAATAAAGTCATGTAAATCGAGAGCAGAAAGTCTAATAGGAGAATATACTGCTGGAAAATGAGACACGTGACAACTTGTGAATTACAGATAGACAGGTATGTTGATAGCATGTCATCAACACTGATGTCTAACTGTTATTCACACTTTGTCACGTGTCAGAAAAATATTTTAAAATATATCAGTTTTCATTTAAAAATTTAACTGAAATTTTAATTTTTCCTCATTTATACCGTAAAAGTAAGGTATACGGGAATAGTATCGTGTCTACACTTATATATAACCCAAAACCGAGATTCAACTAAATTTGTTTCAGGTGTTTTAAGACCTCATGAGTGGTTTTTACGTAGTTCTCAGTGTGTATGTCGGTCTTAGTATGTCTATGTTATCATCCTAGCTCACAGTGTTTTTGCACTCTTATTCAAACACACCGTGAGCTAGTTTAGAGGGTTTACAAACACACTGGTAGCTAGCTTAGTGTGTTTATAAACACACTGCGAGCTAGTTTAGTGTGTTTACCAACACATTGTGAGCTAGTTTCAACTTTCTAAATTTGAAACCAAAGATCTTGAATTAAGGGGATGACGCACTAAGTCGTTTTGACATACAAAAGGGACCCCATCGAGAACTAAAAAATAGAGAAAATTCTACACGAAACACACGTCAAAAACCAACGTTTTTGACGTTAAAAAACCAACGTTAGTACCACATGCTTGGTACTAACTGGTATTACAAAACACCTTAGAGACCTGACGCGGAAGAAACCTTTCCGTTTTCAAAGTATTGGAATTTTTCTTACCCCCTCTTCCGATTTAGAGGAAAATACTTCTGTTTTAATTATATTTTATAACAAGTATAAATTATAATGTATACATTATAATTTAAAAAACTGAACAAAATAATACTTTGCCGTTTTGATCGAGTTGGTCAGTGAATATTTAGACCAAAAAATATAGATTTAAACTTAGACCATATGCTTTTTTTTGTAAATTCTCATTATCAAAGATGATTTAAAAAAATTAAAATTTGAAATAATGAAATAATTTAAATAAAATCTTTAAAGACGCAGCTCGTCCAAAACCTTTTCTTCGTCGTCTTTTTTATCTTCTGTTCAGACTGTTCAGAAAAATATATTTTTGTTTTTAAAATTCGGAACTAGAGTGCGCTGTGTTAGCGGCTTTTGCGGCCGTAGCGTTGTTATTTTGGAACCATAATTTTCCCTATCGCAAAGACCGCTAAGCACGCAACGGACAGAGCATCGCTACCGCAGTATTGAATGAACATTTACTTATTGTGTGACATTAGATTACTTACCTGTGCAGCCTTTGTTTTTATCCACAAACATTGTGGATGTTTATGCTTTATCCAATACAAGCATTGGATAAAGTACATTGTCACTTCTAAAAACTTCATTATACAATTTTGTTTTATTTTTCTGTTGTGTATTTAAAGGTAGGATTTAAACAATGAGGGAGTTTTTTTTGTTTATTATCTCTGTGTGGAGAAAATAGAAGGGAATGGGAAGGATAAAATGTTTGTATGGAATTGTACTCTTACCTTATCCCACTTATCTTGCCCCTACACAAAGGGAACAATACAATGCCCCGCCCAAACACCCTAATAAAATCAACTATGAAAACTTCTTGAATTATACCCCGTGTTGAAGAGCATTATAACCCCGCATCTGAATTTTCATTTTAACCTCCTTTTTCTCTTCTTTGTAGTTATAACACATAAATTTTTTAACTGAGGTCGCAATGCAATAGAATTTTTAGTGTGTGGAACAACCGACATAAAACTCTTTGCTGACATTTTATACCTACGCTATTAAACTTGACAAGTTTCAACCGCGTTTCCTTAAATATTATAACCGATATCATTTAGATACAAATTATCACCTTTTCACATCCTCCATTCCCGCCAACTCTGGTAGTTGTTTAATGTTGTTTTTTCTTATTACACCATCTAATCTATAACAACTTAAAACGTACCAGGAGATTCATTGAACCTAAACAGTTCCATAATATTTTGTTTTTTTATTATGTTGTTTATCAGATGTGGGGTTTTACTTAAATCTTAGAGTTAGGTCTTATACTTAAAACTTATAGTCACTCTCATCATACTGATGATAGCGTTTATTTACACGTTTTACTGTCGTATCAAGAACCGAGAGACAACGTACGTGTTTTGGAGGTAAAACACACCTTTAAAAGACGGCATTGCAACATGAGGTGATGGAGAAACATTCTTATTTAAGATAACAAAAACGAGAGGTACTTTTTAGAGGTTGCAATAAAGCATTATTTTTTTAGATAGCTGTGAAACGTCCTTTCAAGAGAGACTGATAATAACAATACGGGATACTCTCTAGAGATAGATGGCAGTGAAACATACTTTTTAGAGATAGAGATGACAACAATTAGGTTTACTCTCTAGAGATAGATGACAGTGAATTATACTTTCTTCTGATAGAGACGACACAATACGGGATACTCTCTAGAGATAGATGGCAGTGAAACATACTTTCTAGAGATAGAGATGACAAAAATTAGGTTTACTCTCTAGAGATAGATGACAATGAAACATACTTTCTTCTGATAGAGATGAAACAGTACGGGATACTCTCTAGAGATAGTTGGCAGTGAATTATAATTTCTAGAGATAGTGATGACAACCATAAGGTTTATCTCTAGTGATAGATGGCAGTGAAACATAATTTATAGTGATAAGAGTAAAATAAAATTATTAGAGTGTTTTCGTCAATAAAAAGAAACATGGAATGAAATATCATGACATAGCAGCAGTCAAACCTCTACAGGTCATTGACAATGACCACACTGGATATAGAACAACTAAAGGGAGCAGCCTCTGGTGCTAATACTGAACAGAGTGCCCAGTCATAAGGGCTGCGGAGATTTTAAGATCTTATAAGTGGTCTCAACTCTCTTTTCTACCACAATACGGCCGCTTGATTGATTCTGTCAAGAATGAAACATAAAAAATGTATAAGAAGAATCTTACATTTGCAGAGTATAATATGACTTAACAAATAAATAAAAAAAATAAAAATAAAATAAAATGCCCGTTTAAGGGCCTTTTGGCCATCAGTGTATTCACCTGCAGGAACCACCTCAGTGGGTAGCATCTACTACACTCTAAGAATTAATTAAAGTTGGCGAAATCTTTTTAATACAAATACTATTCATAAAATCTTAGAGCATAGCCCGGGCTGCGAACCCCGGACCTCCGGTGCCGAAATCGAACGCCTTTACGATCACGTCCACGGAGGCACACACTTAACAAATAAAAGAAAGTGAAAAATTTAAAGTGCCTCGCAAAATGCGTATTAAACGATATTTTACTCTTAATTAAATAAAATCCCAATTACTTCGGGATGGTAAAAAGAATTGCTTCCGTACTGTCAATAGCGACACCCCAGATCCAAGGAAACAGCCTCTTACCCGAATTTTCGAGAAAACCAAAGTATTGATTGATGCCAATTACAGTGATTTAAATTTACACCTAAGAGGGGGTCTATGCAAACAATCAACTTTATTTATTGTTCAACTCTCTATTTGTGTCAATTGACGTCTTAAAAAGTTTTTCGAGGCGTGATACTCTCTAATAAATAAACGTCTCTTTTATTAACTGAAAGTATAGCACATAAACCAGATAATTAATCTCAAGCTCTTTTGTCATTTAGACTATAAGATTTATAATAAAAAAATATTCATGCAAAATTAAAAATTCAATTATATAATTTTTTTTAAATTATGACTGTAAGTTATAATAGGAAAAAAATCTGGCGTTGTGGTCCGCAAGCAAGGCGAATTTACTTTGAAATGCGCTCTTTCTTCCTTATCAATTAAATTTTTGTTTAAGTTTGATATATATTTAATAACCTAAGCAAATAGTCTGTAGTAGGAATGTATACGAGTTCTAGAACAGAACGTTTTATTTTTAACTAATAATGTTATACTCGTTCTGAAACATTTACGAGTATTTTCGGGTATATATACATATACATTAAGTTTCGTAAACCTATTTTTTTGTGGTTGGAAACCTAAAAAAAGATTTTGGAGACACTTCCTGGGTGCCCCCCCCCCCCCCCGGCTCCACATGAGCCATCCCATTAGCGGTTTTTAAATAAAAAATCGCTAAAAGCCATGCAAAATTAAAAATTTCATCGGAGCATGTGAAGGAAAATATGATTATTTCACAAAGATAATAGCAAACTATCTATAAAACTGTTTTTAGAGAATTCTCATTAAAACTATAAATAATTTTTAATATCGTACTTTAATTATAAAAATTAATGTGAAATCTTAAGATTTTTTTTAGAAAATTAAAAGTCGCTGTTAATATCAAACGTTATGAATAAAAGGAAAGGCATAAGACAGCATAAAGAACAGGCAAAATAACCGTGTAAATAATAAAGATACATATTTTAATCATTTAATACGCTCCTAGAAAAATTAATAACTACTAGAAATTATTTTGATTTTTTAATGAAACGAGTCTTAAACTGGAAAACTTTTCAACATTTTTAAGACAGAGCGTCTTTGTTTTCTCTCTCTTTCTCTCTAACGCTCTCCAAAAGTCGTTTTTATACAGCAACGCTAAGAATAAGTTTTTATTATTATTTTTTTTTATTTTAAAGAGATCGTGGAAGCTTTTTAATTTGAGAACTTTTATTGTTAGAGAGGTTGTAAAAGAGCAAAGAGAGCTAGAAAAAAGAGCTGAATTTACAGTGAATAATTTAATACCGGATGGGTTTTTTCAGTTCCTGATTTATTCATAAACGACTGAAAACGATTTTTTAACGCTTTTGTATATTTTTGATTTTTTTTATATTTCATTTTTTTGTTTATTTGAAATTTTGTATTTAGAGTTGCAAAATATATGATTGTATAAAAATATTTTCACTACTTAAAGTTATTTAGAGAGCTTACCAGCCTTTCTCTTTCTCAATCCTTTGACCCTCAGGGACTTGATTTTGGTGAGCATTTTTCAAGGATTTATATCAGGCGCTTCACAGCTCCATCGGTCCTGAGAGACGTTTTCTATCTCCTTTAAAAAGTGAAGAAGGCGATCCAGATAGATTATATAGAAACTTCAACAGAGGTGGAAAAGATAGTGGTGATTTAATTTGATGTGTCACGTCGAGCTAGCTGACTTATTTCAGCTGACTTATTCAGTTTCAGTACGATGGTTTATATCTAGATAACTGAAGACAGATATAATTCTCATGGTCATCTGCCTATTTATCTATTTTTCTAGGGCTAAGGCATAGGCCTCTATAGTCAGCCCGACCTAAAAGAACTGTTATGACATACCCAATTAATTATTTAGCTAAGATTAAGAGCCTAAACTTTTCATAAAGTTAAGGATACAATTTAAATTCAGTTTAGGTAAATCTGAAGACTTAGCTATTTCTTTACCAAAACCAATAAGCTTTTCATAAGCAAGTGCTTTACAGTTACAAAGTACATGTCTAGCTGTTTCTTTATTTTCACATTTTCTACAGAAACGACAAGAGTCATTTTCAACTAAATCGAAGTCTTTCAGACGGTAGTTGAGATGACAGCGCCCAGTAAAGAAGCTACTTAAGACTTGTAAAATAAACCTTTAATAATAACATATATATGTTTTCAAGGGAGATATAAGCAGTTTAGTTTATCTCTATTTAGACATACCCCTCCACTAAGATATTCATATTTTTATTTTTCCTCAATTATATACCGTAGGTATATTGTAAAAGTATTGTGTTTGCAAAAAAAAAAAAAGATCTGAAACTGTGATGTCACCAGAATTATCCGTTTAAGGTGTTTTTATGACTCCTAAGTGGTTATCATCGTAGCTCCCAGTGTATTTATGCTAGAGTACTATGTAATACGTATACAGAATTTGAAACTAATCAAGTGAAAGCTGTTGGAGTAATTTGGGAAATGCTGTTAGAGTGTCAAACTTCAGGTTAGGACTCTACATGCCAGAAACAGTAAAAAGCTTGAAAATGAGGTGACCCAATATTTATTTAAATTATTATTATCCTTTTTGACACTTAAGGAAAAGTTTGCTTTACTTAATATGCATATAACGGCTTGTTAGGATTTCGGAATTATTTAATCTCAGTATTATTATATGAATATATAGTTAAATATGGAAAACATCATAAATAGAAACGAATTGTTATCAAGTGAAATCGAGGCGAGACTAACGTAAAAGGATTGAAACTGTCCATAACGTGTCCTGTGAGCTTCCTCGCAAAATGAAAACTGATATTATAAGTAATATAATGATCCCATCAGGCTGACAAGGTAATACCCAGTCAGATCAGATTTTACACATATAAACCAGCACATATGGAACATAAACCAGCATGAGTGAATATTTTTTTAAATTGACTTTCTGTCGACGTTGTAGCGAGTTGTATATTTTTAGAGGTTTATTAAAAAATGTCAATGAAATTGCTACAAAGTGTTAAATTGAGAAAATCCTTACTATTCGAACTCGCTTTGCTCGTACTCAGTATAAACAAATCGTGAAACATAGCGTATTTTGTGGTAAGAATGATTATTATTATTATTATACGCCGATATGCGTGTTAAATCTCAGACCGATCGACACATTTTTCCGCGTTTTATGAATTATCAAAATTTTTGATAATTCATTATTGCGGGCTAATGACATTATAATTTTTTTAAGGATAGCACAACAAGACCCGAAGATTGGTTTTGCACCAAGTTTCATCTCTCTAGCATACTTAGCGAAAATCACTTATTCTTAAAAACATGTGAAACGGATAATTAAGGAGCCATCCCACTTTCTAATTTTTTTAATCTCAATACTTTTCCTATATGCCTACGGTATAAATGAGGAAATTTGCTAAAATTATTTCATTAGGAATTTTCGAAACATTAAGTTGTTGAAGAGTAAGTGATTAGAATGACAGGATTCTTAGGAAGCATTTTCATACATCTTGCTGCGCATCAGCTTTATTTTTGAAAACGGTAAATATGTTTTATATCGCTGCGTGTTCAGTTTTCAGCGTTAGGATTCCCGCTTTAAGTCATCTTGCTATGCATCAGCTTTATTTTTGAAAACGTAATATGAAACAAAATAGTTTACACTCACGCTCTGATAGATAAGACAATATTTTGCTAGAGAACAAATGACAGGGCAAGAAAAAGAAAGAATAATAAAGCGAAGTGAAGAAGAGCTGTGATTTCGGTAAATTGATGAAAGAGATAGAGAGCTGGATAAATCGTTCTGTCTTCTCAGACTCTTGATTGAACCAATTCCATTGCAATTTTCCGAGACCGCGCTGACAAGTCATGCGTCTCCCGCTCTCGTTTCACATTCTTCTATAGATATTTTTTATTATTCTAGAGAAGAGGAAAAAATAAAATAAATGAATCAAGTTGTTCGTTGTCTTTTCGTAAAGGTAAGACCAAGCTTTTACAAGATAGTCGAAATTCATCCTTAACTTCCTCCCTGTTCTTTATGCCGAGGGAAGCTCCTTAATTATGTCAATTTAAAACCATTTTCAGTTTCAAGCGTAGGAAATTCAAAGTAGAGGAATAGTTTTAAAATACAAAAGCTAGATGTGTCACGATGGATAATTTATCGAAACTTCTCATATTTTCCTCGCTTAAAGATTTTTACTTCTTACCTATCTTTCTTCTAGAATTATAACCTCTCTTGTTTTAAAATCAAATTTAATAATCATATAAAAGTCGAGCCAGAAAAATAGCGATCGTATATGTGAGCATGTATATGTGAGCGCAAAATTTATAACATCCCTTTTCTAATAATGGTGCTTGCCCAGCTCAAAAACTTGATCAGAAGGGAGCAAAAGGAATCAGTACATTTTTTACGAGTTGATCTTATAGATTGAAACCACAATTATTTTCTGGATAACAAAACAAGACCTAAAGGTTGATTTTCGTACTAAGTATTAACTCTCCTAAATAAATAGACAATGACAAAACGAACCTGAAAAAATGTGACTAGTTTTGTACTGCTTAAAACCAACTTTTTTCTGAAAATATACCTAAAAGTAAAAAAGAAAAGCGTAGTCAAAATATTATAAAATCGCTCAAATTTCAGTTTTCTTGAAATAAGTGGTTTCCTGTGGGTCGTCTGCAAAACATAAAGAGAACAAGTTTTTAAAGTCGATTAAATCTTCTATAAAACGAGTGTTCAATCATCAAAATCGGATAACTGCAACCAAATTAATGGCTTTTTTAAAAAAAAAAAAAAAACACTAAATATTGGTTTATTGTTGCAAAATCAGGGAGTTTCTTTGAAAAAATATTGCCCTTTTGTGAACTTTTTGGCCATTTAACAAATTTTATAACTTTAGTTGTAGTAATCCAATTTTTGACGAAAAAACACTCGCTTTATAGGAAATTTTATTTAAAAATGATCTCTTCGTGTTTTGCACCTACAGGGAACCACTTATTGCAAGAAAACTGGAATTTGTGCGATTTTCTAATATTTTAAGCGAGCGCATTCATATGAAGCGCTCCACTCTGGATAGGCTGAGTGGATATGTGGCTATGCTTTTCCTTTATAATTTTTTCAGAAAACTTTGGTATAAAGTAGTACAAAATGAGACACATTTTTTAGGCCTGCTGCTTGGACTATTGTACATGTTCCTAATATCTAAAGCATTTCCAGTGTAGTATTCACAGAAAGCATACTAACTGTTGAACTAAATTTACCCTTCCCAGATTCTGCTGTAATAGCTTAATTATATTAGCTTGCGATTCCCTTAAAATCCACCTATGGCCCCAGGGGTCCGAGGACCTCAACTTGCGTATCTCTCGTCCAAAGGATCCTTTCGTGACATAATATTAAGTGACGTTTTGTTAAGGAGTCCACAAAGCCTCCTACTATTGGTCATAATATAGGAGCCTCCTAATATTAGGTCATAATGTCAAGAAATAGGTATTCTCTCTTTTAAGTCCTAATTTAAAAAAAAAACTGGTATACATTTGATTTCTGTACAAATAAATTATTAGTTTTCTTCCTTTAGATTAGAAGAACGCCGTAATTTTTAGCTCTTTTTTTTTTAAGATAAACATTCTTTTTTTTCGTTGATAAATATCCCTAACGGATATTTTCTAAAATAAAACCCTAACAGTAGTTTAAAGTATATTTTCCGCAGTTTTTCTCACAGGGAATTGTACCTTGCAGATAATGACAGCGACCCACGTGTACAATTACAATGCAAATCTACCCAGTGTATTCCTGTAGTAATTAAATCATTCTAAATAAACCCGACAAAGAAGAATCCAAAATTTATGCACCCCTACTTCCAGGCATCTCCAAAATAAAGCCCTCATATTTTTGTAATTATTTTTCATTTTGATAATAACTGATGAGCAGGGGCAGAATTAATTTTATTCAGGGGTGGTGAAGTCGTCTTTACAACTGATTTTAACTACTTCACTTTAGCGATTTTTTCATTTGTGGTCGATGTAGACAAGGCGATAATCTGCACTGATTGTGGTCCATGTTCAGTTCGCAGGTTAAAAACATACAAAATTGATCTATTAGGGGGATTAAGCTTTAAGTAAGTACAAAAAGAGTGATGATCTACTTATACATATAAAGAACACATAAATATTTATTTTCTATAGGCTATTACGCTTATAAACTATCTTTATTTCTTTCTGAAAATAATGTATTCTTTATTGGTTTAGAAAATAAATAACTAAGAACAAAATAAACAATATGAAATGTTTTCTCACTTTATTTACTTTAACTTTTGAAAGATTTTTTTTTAATATTTTTTGCGCGAAATAGAAGCATTGTGACGCCCGGGTTTTCATCATACTATTCACATTACTGCTTCTAAGAACCAAAAAATCGAGAAAAGTTTATGTCCGTGCAAAATAGCACTTTTCTTGTAAAGATGGCGCAGACCAAACGGCTCATCCCAATTAGATAAAACTTTTAACATTAATCAAGACCTGTAAAAGGGAAAGTAGTTAGATTTTTAGAAAAATCTCATCTGATGGCTTGTTAGAATTAAAAAAAAATGGCAAAAAGGTCCGCAAGCCGGACCTTTTTAATGCCCGCTTTCTCGCTTTTACAAAATTTGCTCAATCAAATTTTTGTTTAAGTTTTTGGTATATTTTAATTAACCTAAGCAATAGCGTCATAACTAGCTATTTATTTCTTTCAATATCTTTAAAGAAAATGCTCATATTTGTCCCGTATGCACTCCACAGCACAGCATTATTTGCACTAATTCAAAGCTCAGTTTATGCTTATTTTAGCGAATCCTCTTCGAAAAATTTGAAACAAATTAAATAACAAGTTGTGTCGGTACTGCGACACAAGAAAATAAATATTTTCAGGAAATAAATATTTCCTGAAAACTAAAGCGAAAATCAGATTGATAAGCACGAAACCGAAAAAAATAACATTAAATTTTACCGACTTAGCTGACTCAGCAAACCGCGTTGATTTCTGTATCAAAATAATTATCCGTTCGAGAGATGGCGTGTTTACAAAATCCGCTGAAAATACACACACAACCACACACACACACAACACACACACACACACACACATATATATATATATATATATATATATATATATATATATATATATTATATATATTATATATAATTATATATATATATAGATATAGATAATAATATGTATATGTTGGTTGGGGACCTCTAAAATGAATTTTGGACACAGTTTCGAGCGCTTTCTTCACCACACGAGCCATCTCATTAGCAAATTTTCCTCAAAGAAAATTTCTTAAATAAAACCTATCTAATGTCTGAAGGGGCAGTGACGTTGAGACCAGTTATCCATATAAATCTATACTATCTCATTTGATCTATCTTGTCCAGTAAGGAATCCGATGTGATGAGGAAATGTCCCGAGGTACCCCGTACTCGATTTTTTTAAAAATATTTTTAACCATATGAATTTGTTTATTTGTTTCAGAAAGCGCTTATATATCGAATGGCATGAACGCCTTGCGTGGTGGAACAATGCGACCGCCTACAAATACCAAAGAGCCATACTTTGACACATCTGCACCTCAGAACGTCTCAGCTCTTATAGGAAAATCAGCATATTTAACTTGCAGAGTTCGAAACATTGGGAATAGAACAGTAAGTAACAATAAACTCTTTTTGTTGTTTAATTAAAAGATCTTAATTAAAAGGATTGATGCGCTAAAGCCGTTTCATAATAACATAATAAAGTGACCTCGTTAAGGATAAGAAATAGAGAAGAATCAAAATATAAGTCAAAAACAAACTGGACTGATCTGCTTCGGGAATTTATATGTACTTTTTAATTAAATCATTAGTTGTTTTGACTCACCTTGATGTTTACAGCTGTAACATCATCCGAGCTGTAAACAGCTATAAAATAGGAATATAAAATTGCTGTAATACATAAATATGTAGTGGTTGATCTTTTAAATTCTTTCCATGGATTTTAAGTGTTAATATACGTTGAACTCGTCTATAACTTGTTTTTCACACTTTTTGCTATAACCTTGCTTGAGAAGGTAAGTTTGCTCCTTAAACAATCTCTTAAAACGTTGTGAAGATTTAGGTCTTCCAGTGATGACTGCGTCAATGTAGATGAAGAATCCGACGTTTCGCTTCCACTGTGGGAGGCATCTTCAGTGATGTAGGGCATCATAAATAAAAACACAATGCTTTGTTCAGTTCTACAACTGAACTGTTCAGTTTTTTAGAGCATTGTGTTTTTATCCATGATGTCCTACATGATGTCCTACATCCCTGAAGATGCCTCCCACAGTGGAAGCGAAACGTCGAATTCTTCATCTACATTGACGCGGTCACCACCGGAAGACCTAAATCTTCAAGACAATAACCACGGAAGACTACGCGGTTTTTTCTTAAAACATTTATGGGGCCAGTGAAGTCCCGTCATCCCCTTTATTAAAGATCTTTGCAATATACTGATATTTACTCAACCATACATAAGTGAGAATGACATTTTGAAATTAACATAATTGGCATGGTTTTGACACACATTAATTGATTACGCAAACATATAGTTTACATCGACAAACTATCTAATGTCTAGAGTTTTGCTATCGAAAGGGATTTTGTGAAGGTGAATATTATTTTCTCTCAAATAAAGTTGGCAAAATACATTTGCTTGAACAAGCAGTACTCTTTAGTTACTTAAGTAACACGAGATTCAACCAGTGGTAGTCTCTAGTTACTTGTTAAAACGACTTTAAAAATGCTTACAAAATCTAGCTAGTTACTTGAGTTTGAACAAGTAATTCCCATCTATCACAAACCATAACTTTCAGTTCAAACCTAATTCAAGTTTTACTTCTTGTTACAGGTCTCATGGGTGAGGCATAGAGATATTCACATACTAACAGTATCAACCTATACATACACCTCCGACCAGAGGTTTATGGCCCTTCATAACAAACTTGACGATGATTGGACACTGCAGATAAAATGGGTTCAAAAAAGAGATGCTGGCATTTATGAATGTCAAATAAGTACAGTACCTGTCCAAGGATATTTCATAAATCTCAATATTGTCGGTAAGTCAATTTGTCATTTGCTACTTATTTTCAACATGCTGTATTATTCATTTCTATAGCAATGGCTGCAGTGGCATGTCTATGGCATATCTAGTGTAGTGATACAACAGGCCCGAAGTCAGCCAAAGCTTTTTTGGGGGGGGGGGGGGTATATGATCCCAAAGGGGGCGATATTCACACATCTATAAGAGACTTTCACTGAAAACTACATCATCAGAGGGGGCGACATTTTTTCTAGGGGCTCGATGCCCCCCTTGGCCCTATCCTACCTAGGGGCCAAAGGGGGCATCGGCCCCCAAGAAAAAAAAAAATACTATAGACATGTATAAAGTGATGTAGAAATTCATACTGTAGGGGTTAGGGCGCGGGACACAGTGGTCCAACTCCCCCGGAAGCTGTTTTAGATGGGCCTGCTTTAAGTTCACTAGAGGCACTTATACACTTTCACTTCTCCACTAGAGGCAGGTCGGTCACCTAGTCAGCATATATAAATAATTATTTCTTCATTTTCAAGTTAAAATTATTCAAATGGATCTTTAACAATGTTAAAATTTGAATTATTTATTTTAAATGTAAAATTTTTATAACATAAAATGATTTTTCTAGTTATTTTTAACTAGACCTGATATCATGATAACCTTGACGAGCAGAAATGGAAATTAATTTGCGTGTTCATTATGTTTCTATTTGTCCTTATAAAGCAAAAAATGCTAAATTCATCTTATTTTCCGAACCAATAATGTTATAAGCAACTAAAATTGTTCATATATAAGTTAAAACATCTTATTTACTTTCTTTCAAAACATAGACGTCTCGATTTAAAACTGATAACAATATGATAACGGCTGTAAACAAGGTGAAAACTAGCGCTCGGTAGCAGTAGCTGATGCAACTAGCCCCTGTTTTTCAGGACCACCTCAAACCAGGGAGTTGGACCACTGTGTCTCGCGCCCGCCACCCTACTGTATGAATGTCTACATCACTTTAGACATGTATTTTTTTGTCCTCGTGATTATAGTCGTTATTTACGTTGTATGTGCCTGCTTATTTACAATACTAGCTCGCCATATCAGAGAGTGGATACGTTGATATCCCGTGCAATGTTCTTCAAACAGAGCCACATATAACCTCTTCTTTTCAACCTTCTCACTGGTAAGGTTAGTAGTGTGATGAAAATATAGATCGCTTAAATAGACAACATTTTGTTACCAAAAGACCGATAGTAAAATAGATTAGTATAAGATTTCTTTCACTTCTTCCTAAGGTGTATTACTCAAAACTTTAATACTATGTCAAGTTTCAAAAATAAAAGTTAATTAATTTAATTAAATTAAAAATATAAAAAAATACCATTTAATTCAAGTTATGTTGTGAACTTAATGTACGATGTGGTGGATACAATTTCCATCTGCATAATATGCTTAAATCTCCTGAGTGGTTTTCACAAAGTTGTCTGTCTGTAGGTGTGAGTGTGTTTGTCTGTTATCATCGTATCTCCCAGTGTATTTATGCTGGAGAGTTGAAACTTGGAACGAAAATCAACCTTTAGGTTTAGTATTGCTATCTAGAAAATATTTTTATGACGTCGTTGACTCCGTAATAATGAGTCAGCAAAACTTTGAAAATTCATGAAACGTGGAAATATTTGGTGATCAGATTTGGCAAAGTTTTTTTTAATTGCAAAAAGTCATAAAGTAATGTTACAAGTGTATCTCTTTACGTAAAGAATAATTATACACTGTTTCGTTTCATTTCGGCAAGTATATCTGTAGTTTTTGATGGGTCATAAAAGTACCCATCATAAGGTCAGGGCCTGGATGGGTGCCCGTTAGGAATAAAGCCTGTGTAATTACTACCTGAGGATGAGCGAAGCGAGTCCGAAGTAGGGAGGATGAATGTAGCGAATCCGATGTGATGAGAAAAAGTTCCCTCAATCGAGTACAAAAAAAAGTTTCCGTTGAGAGGTACCCCGCATTTGATTTTTTACGAGACATTGATTGTTTGATGCAGGGATTTTTAAGAACAACCTGAAAAAGACACATGCACACACACACACGCACGCACGCACATATAGACAAAAAACTTTGTGAAAACAACTTATGAGGCCTGAAAAACACCT